>RJWH01001580.1:0-221266 GCA_004363575.1 Solenodon paradoxus
CTCTCTCTCCCCTCTCCCCTCTCCCCTCTCTCTCTCCCCCTCCTCTTCCCCTCTGCCCCCTGAGGAGATTGAGCCTCAGATGGGATAATCCCAGATTGGTAGAGGATAAAGCTGGGGCACATTGGCTGGAGGATTTGTTTGACTCTTAGCTCCTGTCCCCCACCAGCTGCTCTCAGATCCAAAGATGGGGGTGGGGGTTTAGGTCTGATTCAGGACCTGCAGAGTCCAGCCAGACTGATATCTGGGAAGAGGGTCCCATGTGAGAGGGAGCAGGGGACAGCTATAATTTCCTCACGTCTCTGTGTTATGTGATGACTTACAAATTCTCCAAACACCAGAACATGAGAGCTGAGGAGAACCTGACTGGAGATCGCCTGATCCACTCCATTTCACAGATGAGGAAGTTGAGGTCCAGAGGAGAGAAGTGACTTGTCCAAGATCACCCAGCTAGTTGGTGGCAGCAACAGTCCTCAAACCCAGGTCTCCTGACTCCCAGTCCAATACCTTTCCTGAGGGTGACTGTAGCTCCTCCCTCAGAATATAGATGAATGACATTTCTTTTTGGTCTCTGGAACTAGGACTGTCTTGCTTTCAGATGAGTGGAATGGCTAAGTGTAGCTCCAGTGGTCAAAGTCCTCAACAGCAAAATATTTCAGACATGAAACACTGAGTCATTCCTGGCCCTCTCCATTAAGATGCTCCCCACCCTTGTTAAGGAAATCAACCTGCAAGAGTCATTTCCAAGTCCCCTCACCAGACAGGAACATGGAGCTGGAACTGGGGGTGTCTGCATTTCCACAGAAGGATGATCAAAGGAAGATACAGATGGACTAGTGGATTGGGGAGAGATCAGAAGGACTTGGGTACCAGGTGACTCTCTAAAGAGCATGGGACAGCCACTCCTTCTCTGGAGATGTCTTGTCTGTGAGACTCAGAGGATTTGATTTGGAAGAAGAAGGCAGGAATAGGGCAGTGTGGCCCTGCCAGGCCTGCTCAGCAGGCTCCAGGGCCCCTCCCCCACAGCCCAGCCCCCACCAAACCCTCCACCCCCAGCATACCCAGTTCCCACTCCCTCCCCACTCCTTGGGTGTGTGGAGCAGCAGAAATGATGACGTCACCATGGTCGCCAGGGCGACGGGGACGGATAAATCAGGCTGAGTGGGCGGTTGCCATGGCTCGCATTCTCCCGTTGCCAGGGAGACTGGGCATCTGCTCCCTTTGTGCTGCCTGACTGCCTTCCCCCTGGGGTCAAGGGGTGTAGGGGCAGAAGGAAAGGCGGACACACCTCTAGGGGTCAGAAGGAAGTCAGGGCATCTGTAGAGTCTCCCTCAGTCTAGAATCTTCCTTGGGGCTTCTTGTCGGGGTAGTCTCTGTTTCTGCTACTTTGTAGAATCGAGAAAGCTCTTGTTGAATGGCCTCTTGGTTGGGCTCTATCTCAGGACACAAGTTCTATGGGCAGACCCACTCTCCTCCTAAGGACAGCAGCACCTGTCCCTGGCCACATTACCTGGGGCCCCATCTGCGCCTGCAGCCTTGTTCCATGAACATCCACCTCTGCATTCTCTCTCTCCACTTCCTCATACGCACTCAAAATAGGATTGGGCCCCCTGTCCTTCCCTACCCATCAGAAACTTAGAGAGCTGGGCAAACCGCCCTAGCCTGGGATCACTCCCTTTAGCCTCTTTGAGTTGAACATCCTGGGCTGGGAGGGGCTCTTGGTTTTCAGAGGAGGTTCCCAGCAGTTACCTTCTCTTCTCTCCTGTAGATGAACAGGCCGATCCAGGTCAAACCAGCCGACAGCGAGAGCCGAGGAGGTAGGTTCTATCTATACCTTTGGATTCAACCCCTCTCCCCCAACCCAAGGCCAGGGCTTGGAGTAATTGAGGGGCAAATTTTCTTGAGGAGTTCCAGAGGGCTACCAATCAAGATGGGCATAAGTCAGAGTGGTCATAGGGGAGATGATCCCACCCACTGTAGAGATGACAAAATTGGGGCCTGGAGTAGAGACTGAACAGTGTATTACTGTGCCCCACCCGCACCCATAACCTTTTACATCCTTGGTCCCTGAATGGTGAGGGCAGTGTCAGAGCTCTAGGGAAGAGCTGATGGTGAAGGAGCAGGGTTTCTGCCTGTTCCAAGCTGAACCAGGGCTGGGAAAGCAGCCTGGAGGCCCTGAACATGCCCCTGCTTCTGTGCCTTACCCCCAGAAGACCGGAAGCTTTTTGTGGGGATGCTCGGGAAGCAGCAGACAGATGAGGACGTCCGGAAGATGTTCGAGCCTTTCGGGACCATAGATGAGTGCACTGTGCTTCGGGGGCCTGATGGCACCAGCAAAGGTAGCTCACCTACTGCTCCTCCCCCAGCCGGGCCTCTGGCCTTCTGCCACCGCCCCCAGCCCTGAATCCCTGGGCCTTGGAGACATGGGTGCCCCAAGGGTGGGTACTCACCCATTCCCCTTCCCCTTTGAACCCTCTAGGCTGTGCCTTCGTTAAGTTCCAGACCCATGCCGAGGCCCAGGCGGCCATCAACACCCTTCACAGCAGCCGGACGCTGCCGGTGAGCCTACTCCCCACCACCCCCAACCCTCCCCTCAGGCCTTTCTAGCCCCACCTGGCCCATCACCAGGCCTTGGCTCTGAGAGGGAAGTCCATTCTGAGTAGGGTCTTTGAGTTAATTAAAAATAATTTATTAAAAAAGGATTTTTCTGTCAGAAAAATCAAACCTCTCAGGGATTCTGTCCCACTTCCAAATAACACTTCCCTACCTCTTATCCCCATCCCTCATCTTCAGTCCACAGACCTTCAGCCTCCACCCCTGCCTCCTCCACCCCCAACATCTCCCACCTCCTTGCCTCCACCCTTATGGCTGAGAGGCCCACATGCCTCTACACTGCATGTCAGCAGTAGCTCAGCTGAACTTGTGGAGGGATCCCCAGCAAACCTCTCATACAGAACCAGTTATTTATGAAGGAGGGGTGCTCCCTCTAATGTGAGGTTCTTCAGTAGAGGCTGGCCAAGCACTTAGCTGGCATTTGGTAGAGAGGATGAAGCATTGGATAGAGAACTGTATTCTAGACTCTCTGACAATCCTTGCATATGTTCCAATCTGATTTTCATTTGGCTCAGGCTAGTAAAATTGAGGGCTGCATCCCTTGAATGTGAGGAAAGGCATGTCGGGGGAGTCATGGTAAAGGGGTAGGCTGGCAGCTACAAGACCAGCCAGAGATGAAGCATTTGCCATAGCTGATCCACCCTGGCACTGATTTCTGGCTCTGAATCCTCACAGAGACGCCAGGGGCCTTTTTTGCTTTCTGGCAGGCCTTTCCTCTGACACACACCTTCACATTCCCTCACCCTCTCTAGCCGCTCACACATCCTGTCACAGGGTAGGACAGAAGCTCCCCACTGGACACAAGCACAATGATGGCTGCAAACAGTGGTGCCAAGCCATGAGTGGTGGAAGTGAGGCCAGGTCTCGAGGGCTCTGGGTAGACCCCCAACAACGACCCTCTGACCACGTGTGGATCCCCTACCCAGGGTGCCTCCTCCAGCCTGGTGGTGAAGTTTGCTGACACGGAGAAGGAGCGAGGTCTCCGCCGGATGCAGCAGGTGGCCACCCAGCTGGGCATGTTCAGCCCCATCGCCCTCCAGTTTGGAGCCTACAGCGCCTACACCCAGGCCGTGAGCACTGCTCCCCACTCCAGTGCTGGCCAGCCCCAGCCCCACCATCCAGCCCCCACCCTCCCCATGCCAAGGCCCAGAGTTGGGAGGGGAACCAGGCAGGGTGCAGGGGGCCTGGTCCCATTCTCCTCTCCCCCTGCCCCCAGCTGATGCAGCAGCAGGCGGCCCTGGTAGCGGCTCACAGTGCCTACCTCAGCCCCATGGCCACCATGGCTGCCGTGCAGATGCAGCACATGGCCGCCATCAATGCCAATGGCATCATCGCCACCCCGATCACCCCATCCTCAGGTAAGACAGGGGCTGGGCTGGGTGAAAATAGAACCAGTCAGGAAGCTACCTACCTCATGATGGGGGCGGGGAGTGGGCTAAGGGATAGAGTAGCTTTCTCCCCTCTGCCCTAGACTGTGCTGACCGGTTGTGTGTGTGTGTGTGTGTGTGTGTGTGTGTGTGTGTGTGTGTGTGTCTGCTTCTCCCTAGGAACCAGCACCCCTCCTGCCATTGCTGCCACACCTGTCTCTGCAATCCCTGCTGCCCTGGGTGTCAACGGCTATAGCCCAGTGCCCACCCAACCCACTGGGCAGCCTGCCCCTGATGCTCTGTATCCCAACGGGGTTCACCCCTACCCAGGTAGGGTTCTCTGCCTGCCCATCTCTCTCCGCCGCAGTCATCCAAGCCACCTCTCATTGTCAACTGTCGTGACACTCCCTCCGTCCCCAGGCTTTGGGCTATAAGGAGCTTTCTCCTGCTCTGTATCCTGGGCAGGGGTGCCCCTTCAGCTGAAGCTGAGAGAAGCGAGTGACTTGTCCAGGGAGGCACAGCCAGTCACAGACTCAAGTCTGGCTGACGTTGGGCTCCCTTCTTCCCCTGGCTCTGTGATTTCCACCCTCTCATTTCACACCCCACACCCTCGAGGCTCTGCTGGGGCTCTGGCTGTGACCAGCCACTCTCACGCCTGCCACGCTGCTCTCTCTAGCCCAGAGCCCCGCAGCCCCTGTGGACCCCCTGCAGCAGGCTTACGCGGGGATGCAGCACTACACAGGTGAGGAACCCCTCAGCCGCCCAGGTCAGGGGTGCTGATGAGAATGGAAGAGGCCCAGACACCGGGTTTTGGCTTTTTGACTCCATGCCAGCCTCCCTCTTCAGGCAGAACCAGTGGGGATGGATGGCTAGGGGCTGCTCCCAGCCCTGTGGATTCCATTGGCCTGAGCTGGGGGGAGCGGGGTGGGGCTGGCCGGGCTGGGGGGCCCAAGGAGGGGGACCTGGGGAGATCTTGGTAGCCCCCTTAGCTCTCTGTGTTCCCCGACTACAGCAGCCTACCCGGCAGCCTACAGCCTGGTTGCACCCGCGTTTCCGCAGCCTCCTGCCCTGGTGGCCCAGCAGCCGCCGCCACCCCCTCAGCAGCAGCAGCAGCAACAGCAGCAGCAGCAGCAGCAGCAACGGGAAGGTACAGCCCTCAGAGGGTCCCTCCCAGCTGACTGTGCCTGCTTCAGGCCCAGCTGGACCCCATGTGTGAGGATGAAAGCCAGTGGGAGCGAAGTGCTGGTACTCCAGCCCACCAGTGAGGGCCGGCCCAGAGGCCTCCCAGTCCCGGCTCACTGAGCTTTTCCTTCGGTCTCTACCGCCACCTAGGCCCTGACGGCTGCAACATCTTCATCTACCACCTGCCCCAGGAGTTCACGGACTCGGAGATCCTCCAGATGTTTGTCCCCTTTGGCCACGTCATCTCAGCCAAAGTCTTTGTTGATCGGGCCACTAATCAGAGCAAGTGTTTTGGTAAGAATATGATCCAAGATAAAAGCATGGCATCTTTTTGCCAAACTCCAAGTGAGAACAAGATCTGGTGCATTGAAGTCGCTTTCGGAAACAGTGGGTCCAGTATTTTTGAAATCCAAGTTGTCTAAGAGTCCAACAGAACCATTTTTTAGCACACCCATGACATCCCAGCTGTTACCCAAGCCCAATTCTTTTCCAAGAAACCAGAGCTCCATCTTTTCTCCTTAAGAACTGATCAGATTTATGCTGGCTGAGGTCTGGAAGAGGTTCAGGAATGTGATGTAGGGGGCTGGGTGTATGTTTGGTTTTCAAAAGGAAAGCTTAGGGAGTGGGTTTTAGTTGCTCTTCTATCTTTGAAAGGCTTTGAAAAGCTTCAGGGGAGAGAGGGACGTTCTTGTCCTGTGTTTCAGACATCATGTAGGGCTGGAAGAGGTGTTTTCAAAAGAAGGCAGTTTCAGGCGGAGGAAGGGCCTTTCAAAAAAAGTGCTGGAGAGAATGGCCTAGTGGTGTGAGTGGCTGGACTGGATTCATTTGCTCAGTCACCTCTCAACAACTTCTCACTGCATGTATGCTATATGCCAGGTGGTTTTCTAGGTGTTTGGGGCACCTGGAGGAAGTAGGTGGTGCTGGGAAGCCAAAGAACAGGCCTGGCCCTAAGCACAGGAGAGGAGGTGGGGCTGGGCTGGCCCTTATGCCCCTCTCACCTCAGGCTTTGTGAGTTTCGACAATCCAGCCAGTGCCCAGGCTGCCATCCAGGCCATGAACGGTTTCCAGATTGGCATGAAGCGCCTCAAAGTCCAGCTAAAGCGGCCTAAGGATGCCAACCGGCCCTACTGAGGGCCCCCAGGTGGGTCCTGCTCCTGTCCTGTGACCTTTCCAGACCCCGCGCACTGCAGCCACTTCCACCCACTTCCACCACCTTCAGGGGTCCCCACCCCTCCCCTGCTCTGGGCACTTGAAGCAAGATTTAGAGCTGCTCCCAGTGTTTCCCAATTATCCAAGTCATTTTCCTCACCCCACCCCCAACACACACACACACACACACACACACACACACACACACACAGTCTACTGTGGCCCCCAAAGAGAGCAAACTACATATCTGTGTCCACTTCCCAGATCTTCCCCCATATTTGGTGTTGTTTGTCTGGTCAGTGTCCATGTTTCTGTGTGTCTCTCTCTTTCTGGTTTTCCTCTGGGTTGGAGCGGAATAGGGAAATAGAGTTTGGGGGAAAGGGGGTTGGTTTAGGGTACTGGAGGGGCCTAAATTCACTGGCTCCTGGAATATCGATTCTCCTGAGAAGTGGGGGTATCAGGTCCCTGAATGCCAGGTTATTTCTCGAAAGTATCAGCAGACCCAGGGGCTGGACAGTGCAGAGTGCACAGCACAGACTGGGGGAGTCCAAGTTCATGCCTCTGCGAAGCATCTCAGGCTCAAGTGGAGGCAGTTGCAACGCTAGACTGTGTGAACATCAAAGAGCAGGTCCCCTCTGACCCACTGCTCACCCTCCCCACAAACTCACAGCCACAGAGCTGTGAGCTTTGATAACCTTTGTGTTGTTTAACCTCCTTTGGACCAAACCCCTGAAAAACCACAACCCAAGAACAATACCCACATTTTCTGTTTCTTCCCCTTTCCCCCCAATCCTGGCTGCTTAACTCCCCCCCACCCTGGGGGCCCCCAGCCCAGGGCCCGTGTCCATTGTCGGCCGAAGCCCCCATCCCCGGACCCCTGCTCCGGGCCCCTGTAAGTTGCATGGAACGAGCGTGTTGTCTTTGGAGCCAATTGTTTGTTATTTGGGGAGGGGGCCGTGGATGGAAGCGCCCCCCAGCCCAAGGTCAGGGCCGGGGGCAGCTCGCGGGATGTGCTTGGTCAACAGTGGTTGGTGACTGTGATCTGTGTTCTGTGCATTTCTCTCCTGCTTTCTTTGTTCCTTCCCAAAAAAGGAATGAGGGCACTCCCTAAGGGCTGAGGGTCTCACCTGAGACTCTAGCCCTAAGCCCAGCCCTGGGTTCTTCCCCAGCCTTCTCTGCTGACCCTTTTGCAGATGCTGTCTTGCTCTTTTTCTAGGTGCCTGTCCCATACACTACCCCCTTCTCCTTTCTCTTAGTAATCTCTGCTTGCCCATTTGCTATCTCATTTCTTTGCCTCTCTCCCTCTCTAGTCCCTGTCGGGGTGTCTTCCAGTCCTTATTTTCCTCACGGGCTGTTTGAATATTTCCTTCCTGATACCCTTTGGTTTCTTGTATCATTCAGCCCCTCCCTCCTGGTCTTCTCCCTCCCTGCCCCTTATCGAATGGCTGGGAGACCCAGATGTTCCGTCTGGACTGAGGCCTTTCTGATGACCGGCCTTGTTCAGGAAGCCCCAGTCTCTCCTCCGTCTGATTCCCCAGAGCCTGCATCACAGTGTCTCCCACGGCTTCACCCAATGTTTCCTTCCTTCACAGGTCTGGAGACACCAGAGGAAGGGGCGCCTCAGCCCTCTCCCCACGTCTGGCCCCAGCCCTCTCTGCACATCTGCCCTGGGCCTTGATTGGGCTCTGGGGCAAAAGCTGCTTCGTGGCCCTGGGGGCACAGGACACCAGCCCACTCCCAGCATCCCACCTTTCCTGAAGGGCCTGTTCCCTCCCAGTTGCCCTTTTGGCCTTTGTGAGGGAGCAAGGAACAGGCTTGACAGCCCGGGGTGTCTGCCTTCTGCTAGGGCTCCTGTGATGGGCCTGTGTGCCCAGCTGTCGCACTTGCCCCCACCCCCCCAGTGGGCTTGTTCCACCTGTGGGGGACCCTGGGGAACAGTAGGGGGCCCCCACACTCCCCAGCCTACCCTTGCCCCAGCCTCTTCCCCACATTAGGGGTTTCTCAGAAGCTGGTTCTCACAAACCCTTGCCACCCTCAGCTAGAGGTAGAATATCCCTGAATCCTGGGCTCCCAGTCCTTAAACTCACTGCCTCCCCCAAGGGCCCCCTCTAAGGAGGGTGTGGGGGAGCCCTGAGGGCTGCCTCTCTGCCAGTCAGCCACAGAGACCCTCCTCCTTTCATGAGGAAAAGACCTCCCCTGAACCCCTAAAAATGTTTACAGTCTCTGCTGGTCCCCTCCGTGTAAATACCACTACCACCCGTGCGTTATCCAGCCCGGCCCGGCCCGGACGCTGCCATCTCTCTTTCTGGGAGTTTAGACAATGTTTCCCTTGGATTTTTCTCTTTTGATTTCTCCCTTTGCTTTGGGGGGTAATTGGGTATTTGGGAGGAGGGGCGTGGGGAGGGCTAAAGGGTTTATTACCTGATCATTTTCTTTAGGAAGAGATTTTAGGGAGAAGAAATGGGGTGGGGGGGTGGGAGTGGTAAGGGGAGACTGGGGAGTCAGTTTCAGACACTTCTCTATGCTTAACTTATTTATTTATTGCATTTTACTTTTAAAGAGTTGGTCTTTTCTGTCTAAATAAAGAAAAAACTTTAAAAGCACCAAAAAAAGTGTTGGAAGGTTGAGGGCAGGGGACTTCACACTGGGGAGGGTGGCAGAGGGAGGGAGGTGAGGAGAATGCACTTTGGGAGTTTAAACTCCATCAAGAAGGCCCAGCCCTTTCTTCTGAGCAGTGGCCAGGCTGGTCACTTCGTGACCCTATTTCTCCTCAATTCTTTAGAGCTTAATTCTGAAATGTTCTGCACATCTGGCCTCAGAGGGAAGAGAGATCAGCAGGCCTCTCTCCTGCATTTAGCCCCATTCTGGAGGCTGAGGACTTATAATCTCACATTCCAGACTCCGCTTGTCTCTTGTTCACGTGGTTGAGCTGTCCCTGCACCCGGCCAGTGGGCACTGTGGCCGCACCATTTTTAATCACTTGCTCTGTTTGCGAGAGAGTGTGAGCCCCGTTGTCCATTTCCTCACTTAACGTCCCAACAATCCCGGGGGACCGGGTATAATTTTACAGACAGGGAGACAGGGGCTTTAGAGGTTAAATGATTTTACCCAGAGTCACAAAGCCACTAAGGGAATGGCTGCAGGAGCTGAACCCGTGTGTCAGACTCCAAAGCCCATGACGCATCCCCCACACTCGCCCCACCTCACCTGAGACAGAGCCCCAGAAGGAGCAGAGGTTAGAGGGTTGACTCCCATCAAGCAGGTGAATAAGCTCCAAGGTCCCTGATTCCTCGCTCCTCCTCTCTGATCTGCTTTAGGGCTGGATTCAGGGCTCACTAACGCAGTCACGGCACCAGGCTTGCTACCCCACCCTCACATAGCCCTTCTTATAAACTTGCTCACCTTCCAGGCCGAACTGGCCTCAGGATTCGTTCTGCAGGAGCACAAGGCTGAGTACGTCCCCATAACTCACCCCACACTCCACCCCATACTTACGCCTTCTCTTACACTGCCCCAAACTAAGAATAGTTAAAAAGAGAAGCAACTTGTTTAGAAGTGTGAAGATGTACGGATGGACATTGTTTCAAGAAAAAGTCCCTTGGATTGGAAGAGATCAGGGACGGGACCTTACTCAGAAGGAATTGAACCCAGTCAGGATTCTTAGCCAAGTCCACAACCTCTGAAATCACAACAGAGAGATACAGGTGTGTTTTGGGGGTTGGGGTTAGGAGCTGGGAAGAAATGTGTGAGTAAGTACCATGAGAGTTGGTATTTAACGTCTATGTATTTCCCCTGGAACTGTCTAACTGGCTTTGAAACAGCTTCTGGGTCAGAACAGGAAGATGGAAAGTGGGTTTTGGACCACAGGGCATCTCCCAGAGTGATTTACTGACTGGTGGGTTCTCTCAGGATGAGGAGTTCGGAAGTTAACAAGATGAGAAATCCTTCCTGGCAGCTCCCCTGGTCTCAGGCAGCCCCCACACAAACACTGGACTCTAGTGTCTGTCACTTCTCCCTGCAATTCTCCCTCCCCACAGAGGTGCAGTCAGATTTTCTCCAGAGAAGCAGTAGATAACTAAGGTTGAATGAGAGAGAGGAAGGAGACAGGTCTTTTGGGGAAAACAAAACTTTTGGGCAGACATTCTCCAAATCCTTTGATTGCAAAGCATACCCAGCCAGCTGAGACAGCAAAGTAAACCCATAACTTTTTGGAGATTTTACAGGAATCACATTGGCTTCAAATATAATAGGAAGGGTACAAAGGGAGGGTCATGTGTTAGCCACCCAAGTTCACTAACATCTCTTCTGAGCAGAAGAGGTCTTGATAAAAAATGGGACAGTGGGATCCCCTAACTTCAGACCAAGGAAGATGAAACTCAGCATGAGTTTCTTCTGAAATAATCAAGTTACTGTTCAAATGTTAATGGCAGCATAGAAAAGAGGAGAGAAGGAAAATAACTCCTCAAGGCAGAAGGGTGCAGCTGACAGGTTAATAGCAGGGATTGGGGGAAGTCTTCCAGTTATAGAAACGAAAAACAGACATTTAGAAAAATACTGGCAGTTAAGGGGACTACGGAGGTGAAATTATGTCAGAGGAGGGAAAAAGCCCTGGATAATTCCTTCAGTACATTCCTATCCTGTTTTTATTTTCAGAGCTTTGAAATATATAAACAATGTAGGGTGTCTCCATTTCCTTTGGGTTGGAACTGAGGTAGTTTGAGAGTCTTAGCCTCTGACTTTCAGAGTTTCCTTTGTCTTTCTCCTGCTAAAATTTTAAAGCCTTTTACAATCTTGGCTTTTGAAGGAGTTCTTCCTCACCACCACGCCTCTCTTCTCCAAACCTGAGAACTTGAATAGCCATGGCCCAAGCTCCTGATTCTAGGGTTCTTCTCTGGCCTCCTCAGTTTTCTTTTGCTGCCCATACTGGGGTTTCCCTCCAGTATACTGCACCTTCTCATCTGCTCAATGGAAATGACTCCCAGCTAGGTGTAGCAAACCTAATTTTCCTCCTGAACTCAATTTTAGCATTACCTTCCCTCCCTGTCTTCCTCATAAAAAGGCACCACTAAGCTATGCTGCCATCTGATCTCCATAGAAGCCTATTATCGTTTATCAATTCAATGGCATTTACTGAGTGCCCACTCTTCCTGTTTACCACAGTATCCCTGTCACCTGAAACAGTTCACCTCAACAGATTAGAAGGGGCTCAGCAAGTAATGAAGAGCAACTGCTGGGCAGCTATGTCTACATCCCCACGCCCCCATGCTGAAATCTGAAAATACTTCATCTCTCAGTTTTAACTCAAATATTTTTATTTTCTAGTTACCTAGACATGATGCCTTGGGAGTCTTTTATTCCTCTCACATAGAATCAATCTTGTATTAAATCAAAAGATTTTACTTTCACAATTTTTCTCATATCCATTTCCTTCCTTTCAATTATCATTGCCTCCACTTGTTAACTAATCACAGCAGTCTCCTAGCTGATCTTTCTGTGCTCTGAAACGTCCATCTTTCTCCTGCAGCTAGTTAAAATCAAAATCTCTGGCTCCTTTTTTTTTTTTTTTTTTTTAATGTAGAAAACACTTACTCTGACCTTAAAGGCTCTAATCTAATCTGAGTTCTAATCGGAATAGTCATTGTTCATCTGGCAAGTGTGACCCCACCCCCACAATCTTTTTATTCCCAGATGCCCAGTTACTATAGTGTCTGGCACATAATGGCTCAATAAAGTTTGCTAAGTGCCTCCTTGTTGAAATCCTACCATCCTAAACAATTCACCTTAAACACCACTTGCTTTGTGAAGATTTTTTTAATTGTTTTCGTCTGAAGGTCTCTTTCTAGTGCTCACAGCACTGACACCGCCCACTGTGTGCAGCGGTCATGTGCACATCTCTCACTCTTGTGAGGCTGAAATAATGTCTCCCTTTGCTTCTGATCTATTGCAGTATGTAACACAATGTCCTGAGCATGGCAGATATTCAATGAATGTTGACTTTAACTTCTGGAATTCTAATTCTGAAATTCCACCTTCCACTTCCCCATGGATTCTTGACTGATTAAAGGAAAAATAAAATTTCCCTCACCAGATTCCAAATATTCAGTCCTAATGGCTGAGTGAAATGGCTGAATGAATAAGACCCAGAAATTGCTAAAGAAAATGTCAAACTAGTCCTTGCTCCTATGGTCAATTCACTAGTTACTGAGAAAATTGGTTAGATGCTTCTTTCCATTTTCAGACTGACCATTCTAACTCAAATCTCAAAGGTCCTTCTTCACTTCTTCCCACACAACCCAAAGGACTTGGAGCCTAGGAAACCAAAGAATAGTTTCATCAATAAATCAATTTATTTAAAAGAATATGTTACAATTAATTACACTAAGTGACATTACCAAACAATTTTAGAGTGGTTAGCTCTAGAACAAGGAATGAAAGAAACACTGTTAGCCATTATGTGTCTGTGTATTTTCTCTTCACATTTCTTAAATCACAAATAAAAAATACAAGATACTGCAGTGAAAATACAATTAGAGTTTCTCTCAAATAAATTAAGTGTGCATGGCCTGGGGAAAACTGAAGCCCAGCTCACTGGCTTAAGAAGGGGGCATGATATAAAACTGGTGTCCAAGTTTAGCGGTTGGCCAAGTGCCTCTACCCATTTCACTCCTCTCTTTAGTCTGCTCTTCCCAGAGCCGTCCCTGCCCCACATGCCCTGGATTATTGCTGAGGAGTGAGTTGATGCTGTCCCGTATGAGTGAGGCCTGGCAGGCATGCTCAGGTTTAGGAGAAGAGGAAGACAGGACGAGGAGGTGGAAGATGGGGAGCTAAAGTAGCGCACCCACTGCCTCTAATCTCTCAGTAGTCAACCACATCAGCCTCCCTCCAAATGGAAGCCATTGTGACACAATGAATCTGGTGAAGGAACCTAGCAGCAAGTTGGGGTCCAATAGACCAAATGGTTTCTACCACTGGATCGATCTGGCCAGAGAGCAAAACGGAGAAAAGCGAAGGTACAGTAGTCCCTCTCCAGGTCTGCAGACTCCAGGTCACCAGATGCAGTTCCCTTGAAGAAAACTGCCCCTCGGGAGCCAGGCCCTACGTTAGCAAATTCTGTGTTGAAAGAGAGAGGTGTCACCACCTGTCAGTGCCCTATATTGCTGCTCCAAGCATTGGGTTTGGAGCTACAAGAGGGGATAACCCAAAGCTACTGGCCTGGGTAACTAAAGGACAAAACTCAATGAACCAGGCATAGAGGTGTCGAACATTTATCTAATTCCTCCCTGAGAGCTCTTTCCAAGCTGAGGAGCTGCTCTGAGCACTCACCTGTGCTGAGCTTAGGCCTAGGGCAAGGGGAGAGCAGAAGAATGGAGAGGAGAATTAAAAATAGAGCAGAGAGCCCAAAGAATGGCCCAGGGGAACCTTTTTGCAGGGACAGATTTCTCAGGGCCTGCATTTTCTCCTGACGCATAAAAAATTCTTGAGTTTTTACCAAAGATGGAAACTGAGCTCTGAGGGAAGGGCAATGGAAACCAGGAAGATCCTGCTGGCTTTGCTAGGACAAAGCAGGGGGAAAGGGGAGCCACTCCCCACCCCATTTTCCAGAGACAAACTGCAAAAGAAGACTGAGTGGAAGCCTCCCTGGGCAGAACCCAGGACTGAGAAAGATAGCAGGGATTAGAGTAAGTGCACGGGAAAAGGAGTGTCACACTAACACTGCTTCATGCAAAGAAGAGCTTACACCTATTGAGCTCCACAGCCACAGTGGTCTTGCTTCCACTGCAGGAGGCCTGCTGTGGGTGGGAGCAGAGAGGGCGCTATCTCCAGGGTCTCCCTCCCTCCCCAATCCTTGCCATAGCTGGGTGCTTTGTTAGTGGCAAGGCCTCAAGTGAGACTATTCCTAAATGGATTCTGCCAACAGGCCAACTACCTTGGGGCGCATCACCCAATCTCCAAAGCACCACAGCACTTTGGCTATGCCAAAGAGAACAGAGAGCATCAAGCCCCTCTAAGAGGCCCCAATCTTAAGGGAACCCCTTACATCTCCTATCTGGAGGCCATCATTTGGGCAGTCGCATGGACTTCCAGATGTGTTCATTCCTCTCCTATAAGGAAATGGGGCAAAACATTGGTGTCAAAAATCTCTTCAGCATCTTGGAGTGGGAAATCAACATATCTTCTTTCCAGAATTCTTTCTTATTATTAAATGCATTACAGGAGTTAATCTGTATCAAAATCTTCAAATCAGGGATCACTCTCTGCAACTTTAAATATTCAGCATTATTATATCTTGCACTCTGTGATTCCTCCAGGATTTGGAGAAGGGTAGGGAAGACATGACGTCCTATATGATCTCACACTCCCCTGGGGCAAGCAGCTGCCACCATAACAGAGTGAGGGAAAAAGAAAAGTGGCACCACGATGATCTACAAAAACAAGTTACAAAAAAGAGAAAATTCAAACCACCCCAACCCTGCTCAGTGGAGTTGATGACAACCAATTATGGTTGCCTCTCATTAGACAAAGCAAAAGATGCCATCCTCTGGAAGTTTTTGTTTAGCAGGTGGAGAAGGAAAAAGTAGACTTAATGATGTGCTTCAGTTGTATCAAAACCTGACTTAAAGCTCCCCGTGCAACAGCTATAGAGCCTGGGGGCTAAATGTCGCCCTGCTTCCTGATCCTGGGATGTAGCTTCCGGGTCTCAAAAAGTCTAACTGCAAGGTCAGACGAGGGGCTCTTTCAGGGACACACAGGTTTTTCCTCAGTCTCCTTTCAGTTAAAAGTTGAGATCCAACCCAAATCAATCTATTCCGACTGCTCCTTCCTGGGCCCTCAGCTGGCTTGGACGGGCCACAGTTCGGTTGGCGTGAATCCTGACCCATTCCAAGTTTCCCCAAGGCTGTGGGATAGGGTCAGATTCCCCCAAGACAGCTGTTTAAGGAAGTCACAGAGAATGTAACAGTTATGGGTGGTTACTGGTCAGGAAAGGAGTAGGGAAAAGCTTATATACATAGGGCATTTCTTCCTTTTCCCTACCTAAGTCCAATCTTTGTGCCTAAAGGTATCAACTTTAACTCTGGTCCCCAGTACTTTCCCTGCTTCAGAAAAGTCAGGGAAATGGGCAGTTATGACCAGGAAGTGTTTCAGATTCCTGTGGCATCAACCTCTGGAGCCCACCCTCCCCTCCATTCTAGGCCAATTGAGGCAAAGCATGCAAGGGGTCCTCAGGATGCAGGTGGCAGGTGTGGAATGTGGCCTGAGAGCCATGAGTGGAAGAGAGCGGTGGATGGAAAAACTGTCTTGGAATCGAGAGGCCGTGCCAAGTCTTTGGTCGTGCCCTGTGCACCTGCAGCCTTGCTGCCCTTTGGGAACATGCCTCTTTCTCCTGACCAGCAGCCTCTTGGAAGAAAAAGAAACTATGTTCCTTGCTCCTCAGACTCTATGGCAACCTATGAGCCAGATTCTTCACTCAATACAAAAAAGGAGGGGGAAATCCAAGCAGGTTGTAAACTTTTCGAGTCCTTCATGAGGAGAGGTATTTTCCCTGTAAAATATTTTTTTTCCTTTTTAAAGTTTGTTTCAAAATAAAGAGAGCAAGAGAGAAGTCGTGAATTCTAGTGAAAGGTGTGTAAAAACACAAGCTAAAAAAGGTACTGCCATCAATATGAAATTTAAAAAGAAATATATATATATATATGTATATACGTGCAGCTAATTTGTGTATATATAATTTTTACATACATACATATATATGTCTGAACAGTGCAAATGGACGGAGTTCATAGTTCCAGTTTTAAAAATATAGTACAAGGAGAGTCTGTGGGTATGAGGCCCAGGTGAAAGGACAAAGATACCTTTGGCGAGTTGGTCGGGCTTATTTCTTTTCCTCTCTTAACTTGGTTGACTCCTGATGCTGACCAATCTACTGTTCTCTACCAGCTCAATTCCAGAGACATGAAATTCAGAGGGACTATTAATAATATTAAGTTTAGGGCTTTTCGATATAATGACTTTTTTCCATTTTCTCTTCTTTTGTGGTTTGTTAATGGTTACTCTGTCTGACATGGGAGACGAAAGGGATAAGAGGATGAGGGTGAAGAGAAGGGAAGGGGAGAAGGAAAGGCTAGGTGGCCACATCTCTCTGCTGTGACCTCGCCATCTGGAAAATGTTCTGAAAGGAAAAAAAGATAAGAGTTACTGGGAAGCCATAGGTGTTCACATCTCACATTGGAAATAAACACTCAAATAAAAACATACAATGTATAATGGGCTGGATGACAACATGATTGGCCTCTTCTGTTGATATAACTTTTCATCTAGAATTACAGCCTTTTAGAGCTGAGGGACTGCGGATAGTAATTATCCAGTTCACTCTTCCCATTTTACAAATGAGAAAGCTGAGATCAAGGGAGATTAATTTGCCCAAAATCACAAAAAGAAAAGAGGTGGGAGAGAATCCAGATATGAGTCCCAAAACTCAATGTTCTTTCTACTATACCAAGAATATAAACTTTCATGCTCCTGACTTTAACTTCTGAACCTCGAAAACATTTTTTTTTTAAAGAATAAGTAGTTAATTATTCAGAATCTTCCAAATTCTGCTCCAGCACTGGCATATAGACAGCAGTAAGGCAGTAGCAAAAAACATCCCACACATACACCTCCTTGGTTAGCCTACACTGTCATGAATCATCCAGTCAGAATGGCTAAAACTGAGGATAGCTGCCCTTCTGTGTCAATAACAACATGAAATGATTTAAAAACAACATAAAAAAACAAAGCAGAGGAAGGTCCATGAAGTCAGAGGAGATGGAATAACCTGCAGCCAATGGCTACCCTCTAGAAAAAGGAAAAAGTCAGGATCTTTTTTGCAGTCTATTCAGCATTCACCCGAAGGTTAACCTCTCTGGAAGAACATCCTGGCTCACATGGGCTAACCAATCTCTAACTAATATACCTAAAAAGACAGAGATAGACATAAGAGACATGGGTGTTGGCCACAGGCCTATAAATTTTAACCAAATGACGAAAATCTCAATTCAGGACTGTTCAGATTACCTCTTTTCTCCACTTGAGCTCGCAGAAAACCCTCTCGAAGCATTCATGCATATAGTTGAACTGAAAACAAACAAGACAGCAATATTCACTGACTTCTCAAGCCAGGCACCACAGGGCCATGCCTTTGAACTCCTGTCCCCAGTCCCCCATCTTCCAAACTTCCTCATCCTAGAGAAAAACCCTGACAAGCACCACAAAACCCAGAACTGGCTCATCTACTATTCTCTGGCTCCTTCTAGTGGTAACTGTGAGCTAAGTGGGACGTCAAACTACCAATCCGGCTCAAGGAAAGACAATGATCTAAAGGGTCCAAACAGGTTCAGAGCTCGAGACAACTGCTATCCAGATAACTTTTTCCATGGATGCATTTAGCTGTAGGAGAACATTAAACCCAAACAGGTCCGCATCTGCCACTCACATATGGTGTAAAGATTTTAACCCATCGAGGCTTCTTCTCTCCTCGTGCATATTCAAAACAGAAGGCCATTCCTTCTTCATCTGTATCCCATCGCTGCATCTCATCCCATTCAAATGCTATTACCTGGTTCTAAACAATCGAGAACAAGAGTGTAAGTGAGAATGCTGGGAAGCTTAGGCAAGATGGGTCTGAATTAGGCAGAAAAGAAAGAGCAGGCATAGACATGTCTACATCAGTTTAGGACAAAACTGACAGAATAATAAAAACCATGAATCCAGTGCCTACTTAACAAAATCAAAACAACTTTGATTTCATTTCCCACCAAGGAACCAAAATATAGCAAGTTTCCCCGGTACTCCCAGCAACTGCTCCTTGCTGCCTCAACCCCACGCTGACTCCCACCTCTAGTTGTCCTTCCTCAGTGCAGGCATGGAGTTTAAAGTGCGTGATGCTGATGGCTGTGATGACATGCCCCTTCCTCCTGGAGTCGCAGGCACAGTGAGGGAAGATGATTTCATTGTAGCCCTCACAAGTCCTTAGCATGTTGAGGTACTAGGAAAAAACGGGGAGGGGGGAAGAGTGTTACTATGGAACCAAACCACCATAAAGAGCTGCTGAGATGGGACAGGGAAAGAACAGAGAGAATTTTCTGACCCAGCAACCTGAAGTTGGTCTCTTTGTCACATCTATCCTTAAACTGGGACAGGACCCCAAGGCAATTCTTTGGCCCACCCCTTTCTCTACTCTAAGAAGATACACAAATGAAGCCAGAAGAAACACTACAAGCAAGACTCCTCGGGCTAGAATTGAACTCACATGCCATTCAGTCTGGTCCTCTACCTCACTGTAGCTCAAAGACAGGAGTGAGAGCTACCCTTATAATCAAAGACAGAAAACTAATGCTTCAATTTCTCCTCCAATCAAAAGTCAGAATGATCTCAATGGTGAGGCTTAATTAAGGAACCCTAAATCACATGTTCATAAGATGTTTAAGCTGAGACCTAAAAAGCGGCTGTTTTACAGAATGCCTGAATAGTATGAGACTTGCCTAAGGTCACAAGTCTGAAAAAATGGCGTAACAGAGATTAGAGACCAGGTTTAATTTCTAGGCCACTGATGCCCGATCACTAACTAGTATCCAAACCAGGCCCATTGTCCCCTGGGTCTCAAGTATATATACCTCCTTCAAAAGCATATACATCAAAATTAAGTGACATATATTACTCTCACACACAATGCCTCAAAACTAATCCAGACAGGTCTCTTTAAGCACTGAGTCTAACTCAGTTCCATTGTTCCTTCTCTCAAGTTAAGGCTGGTCTCTAAAAATTCAGAGTTGAGAGAGCAAAGAGCAAGATAACAAGTAGACGAGGAATAGGGAATAGAGGATAAGGAAAAAAAAAAAAAAAAAAAGCAAGAGTCATCTCTGACCTGGTTTCCCCTCAGAGATTGCTTGGGAAAAAAATCAAACCGCCTTGAGCCTCCACAACCCCAGTAGCACGTCACAGGAAAAACAGGCGCAGTTTTTCTTATGTTCTCTAACATCTGCAAGGTGTTAGAGTGGAGGCAAAGGTACAGCACCCTCTTGGTTTCCGCTACACAGGCAGGGAGACTGGATACCTGGGGGAGCAGCCTCCGCCTTACCAAGAGAGAAGACAAGATGCGACCCAGGCATGCAGAGGACACTAGGCAACCGATGGGCCTGGACTATCTGGGAAGATTTAGGGCCCCAGGGGGGGAAAAAAAAAAAATCACACCGCACACTGCCTTCCCTACTTTGTACTTTTCTGAAGTAAAATAACAGCAACTTTGACAGTGAAAAACTATAAAAAGACAGCAAGAACACAAGAGACGGGAAATTAAGGCAGGCTACCATATTTCATTTGTGTTGTTTTTCTTCTCTCTTTTCTTCCTCCTTCTATCACCTTACTCTATTCCCCTTCATCATTATATGACAGGCAGTGGGTGGTATAGAAGAGAACTCTTTGGAGGTTATAATAAGCAGCAAAAAAACTGAGACAGAAGCAGTACACAGAGAGCCTGGGCCCAGACTGCTCTGGGTTTGAGTCCTGACCCCGTCACTTCCTAACTGTGTAAACCTGGGCATATATTTAAACTCAAGCAAATTACAGGATGCCAGGAACCTTACATTCCTCTTCTGCAAAAAGGGAAGTAGTAACAGCGCCTATATCATACAGCTATTTTTGAGTATTAAAGTATAATTTTTAGTATATAATTAGGTTTTCAATAAATGAGAGCTTTAAAAATAATTTTAATGGCTCCATTCTCCTTAGCCAGAAGGCACAACTATTTTCTCTCTTAAGAATGTGCCGTGGACGTGCCTGGTGGCCCAGCAGTCTAGTGCACCTGGGAGCATACACCCCAAATCCCTGGGTTCAAGACCTGGGGTTGCAGGGAGTAACCAATGTAAACAACTACAAAATCAATAAATAAAGCTCCTTCTCCCCCTTCTCTCTTCCTGCTTGCTTGCCTACTCACCTTCATTCCTGTCTGTACCTTTCCTTTAAAAAAAAAGAAAGAATGCCCTGTGAAATTATGTACACGGAAATTGGTTGTGAAACCTCCAAGGGAAAAAACATGTGAATGGGAGCTGAAACACAAATGGCAAAAAGCTGTAGACTGCTGAGGCTGAGAAATGGACACATGGGGGTTAAAGGTACTAACCTCTCAACTTCTTTATAAATTTGAATATTTCTACAAAAAAATGTTAAAAGGAAGAGAGTATTCTGCAAGCGGCCTCCAGCAGTCCATCGAGCCACCATCCTGACACAGTCACAGAAACTCTGCATCCTCAGGAAGAGCAAGCTCACAGCTCAAAAGATGCTCTCAACTCTGCAAATGTCATGGGTGTCATGTAGCCTTGAGACTAGTTCTGCTCATGTCCGTCAACAAAAAAAAAAGCTTACATATATAGCACTTTTGTTAAGAGTTCCCTTCTTTGAGAGGCACCACTGGTATTTTCTAAAAATATTTTGTCATATTCCTAATTAGGTGTTTCACTATAGATTTTTTTAAGAGAGAAACATTCAGACAAAGGGAGGGATTATGAACAGAGATCATTAGAGACACAGAACTCTTACTATCTTGAATTTTCTGTGTGACTGTGTATAAGTTACTCTACCAGAGGGCTTGCCCTCTTGTCATCTGGAAATAAAGGGCACTGCTACCACCCTCTCTTCTCTGATGTAGGGAAAAACTTATGCTTTGGAGCCTGAGAGAAATGAGTTCATATCCTAATTCTAGTTCAGACAGGCTATATAATTTTCATCATGAACGAACCTTCATCTCTCAGGCTCCACCCACTTCTCTTTACAGTGGGAATAATATCTGCATGGTTATTCAAAGGAGAAAATGAGAATCAAAAGGCTGATTTAAATGTCCTTATTTAAGAATATAGTCCTTGGCATGCCCTGTTGGAATAGGGATTGGGAACAGTCCACATACAGCACAGGTTGGGGGTGGGGGGAGAGAAGAGGGGCAGGTTTGGGGGAACAACCAAGATGAACAACTAAATAAAAAAAAATAAAATGCTTCTTTCTCTTCTCTTCCTGCCTGCCTGCCTCTGCTTGCTTTAATTCCTGCCTGTACTTTTCCTTTAAAACAAACAAAAAACAAATCTATGCAGATTTCTTAAAAAAAAAAAAAAAAAAAAAGAGATTGTAGTCTTTGAAAGCAAAGGACCTTCAAGGGACATCTTAGTGGAATAAGCTCTAAAAATAACCTGAGTGGAAACTAAGGGTACCTGTGGCCTTGGTGGGAAGACAGAGGTAAAGTCATAATTATGAGGGAAACTTAAGATTCTCAGAAATTCTCAGGTTAAGTAATCTTTTTTGGCTTTAAGGGGACAACCTCTATAGTCCTGGATTTGTACAACAAATAAAGAGAAGAAACATTTGAAGTTTTACTATGTCAACATTTCACCAAAAGTGAGTATTTTCAAACATTATGTAAGGGTGTAGCTGTATAGTTAGAACACAAAATTATCCTGTCCACTAACATGTTAAATTTGAGTATCTAAATATGTGCCCAAAATTATTATTGATTTATATACCACTTAGATGATGACCCAAATTAGGTCAAAGAACAGGTGTAACATGGGACATTTTATAAATATTCAATACTTGGCAGGATAGGTGAACAGAGAAAAGGGCAGTTACTAACGTGGACTCAGTGCTTCACAGAGCAGAACACTAGGTGCGTGTGCTGAGATCCAGCTGGAGAACTGGGTTCTACCAAACAACCTGCCATGGGTCAAATCAAACCGAAAACCGAAGATGGGCTTGAGAGGAACCTTGCAGCCACCTCTCCAACAAGCAAGCAATTATGAGGCACCTAAAGTTTCAGAACCGCTAGGTTACTTCTATAAAAATCTTAACAGAGTCCTACATCCTCCCCACTAGTGCCCTGGCTTAGTGAATGTGGAGGAAATCCAAAAATCTGCATTTTAAGCAGTTTCACAAGTGATTCACATCAATGAGTGAGGGAGCACACTTTGAAAAACACTTTCACATAATCTGCCTTGTGTGAAATCAATACAATTATGTTGAAACACTAACAGAAAACCTTCCTATTGCCAATTCAACAAAGGCAAATTCAGACCACTCTAACATATGAAAAACATAATATATACCTGTCTATTGTATAAAAGAAAGAAAAAAGTAAAAACAAAATCTCTCTTGTACATTATATTCTCAACCACCTAATTCTGAAATTCTACCGAACTTCTGTTCTATCTTTTTTATCACACCGTGTATTATAAATTTTGGCAAAGATATGAGCTGTCTTCTGTATCTAGATAACAAGGGAACTTACACAAAGTGGATTTCTCTAACAAGAACTTTGGACTACGGTGATTCTACCTGAGAGCTAGCAATCTGAAGGTCCCCATAAGAAACTAAAACTGAGGAAATATGTTTGGTTGCTGAAAGTCTCATAGTTATTTGATAACTAAAGTAATTTGGCCTTATTTAGGCCTATCAATCATACTAAGTTGCTAGAGATAATGGTATCAAGACCTTTGGGCTCTAAAGGGTCCAGATGAGTTGGAAGTTTCAATGACTACTAGTTAGGTTAGTGTCTCTAAACACTAATGGGTGAATACATAAAATGATACTTGAATAAAATTCAAATTTTGGTGGGATTTTCTTTAAATCTGATTGCAATATTATGGCCTAATACACACTTAAATGTTGGTACTATGACAGAATTCCTTAAGCGTTTAAGCATACTTTAACTCAATATCAATGACTCATGGAGAAATATTAACGTATAAAGTGCATTCAAGTTTTTCAGTTTTTTTTTTAAAGGAAAGATGTAGGCAGAAATAAAGGTGAGTAGGCAAGCAGGCAGGGAGAGCGAGGAGGAAGAAACACTTTATTCTTTGCATTTAGTTGTTCATCTTGGTTGTTCCTGCCCCCACACCCCCTCTCTAGGAGGCAACTGACCTAATAGCTACTCCACCAGCGTGCACCTCACAAATCTTTTTTGTTGAACATATAATGGAAGATTGCCGGGAGTACTAAATGTGCAAAGAAACAATACATATTCCTTACTGGCATTAAAGAAAGTTCTCCTGAAATTATTCTGATTTCTGTTGGCTTTGGCAAATGTTGATGGCTCTTTTCACCAAAAATATGTAGATATGTTGGTCAGAATCATGTCTTAATATAAAGACAATTCTGTTTAAAAGAGTTTTGTGTTGTCTCTTCAGCCTGGTAGTATACAGAACATTGCTATTCAGGGAACATGGTTCCCTGATCTTGGGAATTTTCTAAGACAAAGAAATGTATTATTTTTGTCATGTAAGAGATAAATTAACTATTAAGTTATAAGATTAAGATTACCTGCACTAAAGTCAACGGCTTACTTGTTTGCATTGTAATCCAATACAATTAATTTAGAAAGATACATATTCCTTCATAAGACATGCATAGAAGATATAAAAGAAATTCAATTGACTATCAGAATCTTGATCAATGCAATTACTGCCTTGTATGAAATCATGAAAAATTACAATTGGAAAAAAGTCAACTATATGAAATTTTTCCAAGAAGAAAATTTTTAAATGTTACAAGTGGAAGTTTTGGTAAGTATTCTTTTCAATATTTTTATTTTACGATTTTCATCATTGTATTTAAGTGAGATAAAAAATCGAAAAGTAAATTTAAAACATTTAAGGAATATTCTAGGCAGCCCTCTCCAATGAAACTTGCTGTGTGTCAAAAATGTTCTATATCTGAGCTGTGCAATACAGTAGCTACTAGCCACAAGCATCCACAACATTTGAAATGTGGCTAGGGCAACTGAGAAACTTAATTTTAAATTTTACTGAATTTAAATGAATTTAAAATTAAATTTAAACAGCAAAGCTCTAAGATATCACATTAACCAAAAGCACAACTGCACATAAACATTTAGGAAGCTGCAGAGATGGAAGTTGTAAAAATACATCATTTTGCGACTGCTATATCCAAACTATTTTCTAATGTTAAAAATCTGGTATCAATTTTTCAAAAGAATCTGATCTTTATCATACTATAACGTTTGTATGTCTTTGTTTTATAACTTTATCAAAAATATTACTGCTTGGTTACTAATAAGAGTTATCTACCTATATATAGCAATATAAACTCTTTGTGTACTAACTGGAGGAAGACAATGAACTTCATTCACTTCAAGGTCTATATCCCTCTTCTTTTATTAGTTAAGTCACTCTCCAGGTTGCAATATTTTTTTAAATTATCTGGAATAATGGGTTTAAAAGGTAAGAAAGGGCATTTTATAGACTATGGGGACATAAACCTACCATGACCATTTTCCTTTGTTCATATAGCTTCTGTAATTGATAGGACTTTTCCTCTGCTTTGATATAGCCTTTTTTCACATCATCAACAGCCTGTCACCAAAACAAAGGCAGGGAAGAGAGAAATATAAAAAAAAATTATCAAATACATGCTTGATAAAAAAAGACACAAATTCACTTTCAGAATAACTTACTCATTTGGACCATCATTATAATCACTCTGCCATGTGGGTGTATTTATTGGAATAAGTAGAATTTAAGGACTGTTTAGCACATGCTCCAGAATTTGTTTTTGGCACATGAGGAATCTGGTTTCTCATGAGATCTAGATCTTAGCTGATTTATACATGTGAAATAATTAGAGAACACTAAAAGACAGCATGTAATACTGTGTTGAAGGGAACAATAAAGTAGCAAAAAAGTCGCGTATAGACAGTAAGTGATATATGCAGTCAGAATAGGAGAGCATACTGCCAATCGCAATAATCAGGAAACTTTGGTTGGACTCCAAAGGATAGGCTGAATAGAAGAAAATTATGCTGAAGTCAAGTAACAGGAATGGGTTTGGACTTGATTACATTCAGGACACAAACTTGTGTTATTTGAATAAATGGTACATGTAGAGGACAATGAAAGATAATGCTGGATGGCAGGTTAAGAACAGATTTTGAAGGACCCTGAAAAAGCAGGTACAGGAACTAAAGGAGAGTATGGAGCTAAAATAAGCAGTTCAAAAATTTTTTTTCTAAGAAAGACTGATGTGTATGAGTGCCAAATGAATTAAACTAAAAAAGAATGAAGCAAGGGACACCAATGATGTAGTATTTTAAGTAAGAAGTAAAAACAGGCCTTAAATTATGGTGACAGCAACTGAGAGAGAGGAAGAGATAAATCTGAAACCATGAATGGAAAAATCCCTCATAGGACTTGATACAGGCATGAATGTACCCAGCTATAGAATGATTTATCCAGGACATTCAGAATTTAAATCTTAGTGAGTTACTGCAAGGATAACTCCAAGTAGGCACCAAGCAGGGGCTCACTAGAACTTTTATGAGAAACTGGCAATTTACTTGAGGTACAAGTCACTCCCTATTGTCTCCTAAAAGAAAATATTTGCAGAACAAAATGAGTTCAGGATTAAAGTCAAGAGACTAATTCAACTTCTAGCTTTGTCATCTATCAATGTGTGCTTGAGTTTGTCGCCTAAATTCCATCAATCTATAAGACAGAAATAATACCTCACAGGTAGACAACAAAGTGAGATAATAGATGTTAAGAGTTTTATAGAGTCTATATAGTTATTATTAGTATCACTGCTATTAGCATATTTATCTGTTAAATTGTTCTAAGAACCACACAAGGATATTAATGTCCCACCTGGGACAGCCTAATGGAAAGACTATGCCAGTCTCTGCTCAATCTTAGCCATATAAATGAGGGCTCATTTAGGCACAGAGCACTATAATCACAATGGGATGTTCAATAAGGGATGCCATGTGGTGTCCTGATGAACCTGAACACTCTGTTATTTATCATCAAAACATATGGTTGCTCCAGCTCAAATTTTAACCAATTACTAAAAAGCTGGGAGGGGAAACAAATACATACTGGTCTATCTTGGTTCTGCTTCTCAGTTAACATAAAGTGTTACACATAGCTAAGAAGATGGCTTTTCTGGTGACCAAATGAAAATAATTGCATTTCTATTTAGTACAAATTCCCATTACTTAGAATTGTCTGACTCACACCAGCACTTAAATATTTGATGACTGTTTCCCCAGGCAGAGGTGGGTTAGATTGAGCATCTACCGCAGCAGCTCTTAGTGAACTGTTTTCACATGCAGTAAAAGTGTTCTCTCCCCCTTATTTCTAGTCAAGATTGTATTGACTGACTAACCTTGAGTGGTGAACATAAATATAACCACACTGGATCCCCTTTTTCTTAACTAAAAATATTTTTATTAAAGTAAAAGATGTATGGTTTTTTTTAAGTGTTTACTAAAAGGCTCCTAATAAAAACAACTGTCTCCTGATCCCACAGCCTCCTTACAGAGAGTTAAGCAGTTTCGTTTTCAGTGATATTCTTTCCATAATTGTAAATGTCATGCTTACATTGATAACTCTTACTTAACCACTTGTTGACTTACTGTGTTAAAAAGTTTAACTAGCTTAGTTTTTCAGAACACCTAAATACTCCCACTTTCTCTTCATCCAACCTCTCAACACAAAATTAAATGAATATTCAGTATTGATTTGAATACATTATTCGAAGCATTGAACAATGTTAATAAAACTAAGCCATGTACTGTACTATGCTTTTCTTACATAATTTATTTTCTGTGATGTTATCTGCCTTGTTTGTAACTTCCCATGTGCCTATTGACCAATTCTTCCACAATAACCAAAACCAAAATTTCTCTTGATGAATTCAAGCATTTATTTTCTAAAGAATTGACAATTCTCATCTGCTGAAGTCTCCTATGCAATTCCTTCTGTCCTTGTCGGTTTTAAAATTCCATTACTATTCTTTTAGAGAATTTTCGAGAGCAGGTTAAATGTGTATTCAATATGCCAAGTTTAGTCATAATTTCGATACATCCTACCATGAATTTCAACCTTCTTGACCAAGGCACCCCCAGACACCCCCCAGGGAGAGATGCAGGCAGAAATGAAGGTAAGTCGGCAGGCAAGAAGAGAGAGGAAGAAAAAACATTTATTTATTTTATTTAGTTGCTCATCTTATTTGCTCCCCTCGCTTTGAGTCATGAACCTGGATTCATACAACCCTGGGATATATGTCAGCTAGAGGCCATGGACTTAACTGCTAAGCCATAGGGCATGCCCTTACTTATTTTTTTTCTAAAGGAAGAGGTCCATTATCATCATTATTGTATAAGTTCTAAAATGCAAATATTTTCATATTTCATTATGTCCCCAATTGGGATGTATCAATGATATGTCAATTTGACTGATAATTTTCTCTTACTCAGGAGTACATAAAATAATAGTGAATAGTACAATTGATAGCATCTTAGCACTGATAAAATAATCAAATATTCCCACCATCAAAATAGAATATAAAAAGTAACTAAAATTAACTGACGGGGAAACTAATATTATTTTCTAAAAGGCACAATTATGTACCTAGTCAATCAAAAAAATCATTTGAGCCCTTGTGCATCACTGGGAAAGCAAAATGGTGCAGTCACTACAGAAAACAATACAGTGGTTCTCAAAAAGTTAAAAATAGAATTACCATCTGATCCAGCAATTCCACTTCTGAGTATTTTAAAAGCAGGGTTTTAAAGAGATTTGCACATCTTTGTTTATAATAGTACTATTCATAATAACCAAGAGATGGAAGCAACCCAAATGCCCATTCACCGATGAATAAACAAAATGTGGACTACTACAATGTAACATTATTATTCAGTCTTAAAAAAATAAATATAAAAGTAAATCTTATCATATGCTTCAATAGAGATGAGCCTTGAAGATATGCTCAGTAAAATAAGTCAATCATAAAAAAATACAACTATAAAAAAATTACCGTATAATTCCACTTATACGAGGTGACTAAAGTAGTCAAAATCACAGAAACAAGGTATGCCCTGGTGGAACAGCGGTTAGGTTTGCCACTTCTGGCTGAGTGCTGTCTACATATAGCCAAAGGACTCAGGTCTGAGTCCCAGGGCTAGGGAGAACAACGACGATGAACAACTAAATAAAAATAAAGTGCCTCTTCCTCCTCTCTCTTCTTGCCTACTTGCCTACTCACCTTCATTCCTTCCTGCACCTTCCCTTTAAAAAAAAAAGGCACAGAAACAGAAAATAGAATGATGGTTGCCAGGGGCCGGGAAAAAGGAAAAATTACTAGTTTAATAAGTATAGAGTTTCAGTTTTGCAAGATAAAGAAGTTCCAGAGATCTATTGTACAAGAATGTGACTATATTTAATACTACTGAACAGTACATCTAAAATGGTTGAGTGGAAAAAAACATCAAATTATGTTTTTTCCACATGTACAGTTTATTATGGACCAATTATATCTCAATAAAGCTGTTCAAAATCATTTGAGGCAATAAGAAAATTCACAAAAGTTGCTGAGTATGAAATACTGCTACAAAAGTACCTTTTCTATATTTTATATAAATATTTTACTTTTATAGTTTCAAAATTCAAAAAGTAATTTCACATACTCTGCCACTTGAACTTGCAGCAGATGTTCTGAATCTTAACAAGTGATTTTTCTACTCCAAGAAAACAAAGAAAATATATTCCATTCATAAGAGCAATAAAAATAAACAATACTTGGGAATTAATTTAAGAGGGCGTATGTAAAACATGAAACTACAGAACTTTATCTGAAGAAACAAAAGAAGAGTTGGATAAAATGGAAATATGTTTAGCTGGTATTACATTTAATAAAAGTGATGCTTCTTCAGTTAAAATATGAATTTAATAAAAATCTAATTAGAATAGTAACAGAATATCTTATAAAGTACTAAGAAATGTTATAAAGGAAGTGAAAAGTAAAGCTAGTATTTATTATATGGCTCTGCGGTAAATTCATTATTTATAGTAATGATAATGGAAACACTGAAAATTAATCTAAAATATTACAATTTGACTATATTAAGAGAATGGAGAGATAAAAAGTTTGGCTAAGTTGTGAGAATGGGGAGCAAAGAGAGCTAAAATCGCATCCTCTCCAGTGGGAAATTAAGAGATACTGTTCGAATCCGAAAAATCAGATAAGGGTAACACAACCAAGTTATAATAATATATATTAATATGTTAATTATATGATTAGATACTATAACGAAATGTATATATGAAATGCTAGAAAATGGAAGTAAATATAAAACAATATTAAAAAAAAGTGAAACGGTTACCTAAGGAAAGAGATAAGGACAAATGGAAATAACTACTATTTTTCATAACCTGAATAGAACTATTTGATGATTTAAACTCTACATATGTCTAATTTTGATGAAAATATTTTGTAAAGGTGCATAGTGATAAACCTGCTGTTTAAAATAATAATATTTCTATTATATATTTCTATTATCTAAATTCCAGGATATCCTCACTTCTTAAATTTATTTTTTGTGAAATGGGATACATACATACAAACAGAAAAAGAAAGCAGCCCTTTCTAGAAGATCAATTAACTCACCTGATGAAAGAAATAAGTAACAGCAAGGTCATTGTCATTTAAGAGGATTTCTTCTTCTGTTGTAAAAAGCCACTTTCGAATGGTTAAGCAGGTGCCTGGCACAGCTGATGTATAATTCTGAACGTACAGTTTATGAGGAAATTCATTAGGTGCCAGCTTACGTACTAAAGAGAAAATAAAACAAAGAGTGAAGAGATAATGAGGAATTTCCCTAGTATAAGATGTTTAAGGCAAATCAAGAATGGCAGGCTATCATGAGCCAGAACACAGACTTAGATCCACTGAGACACAATGCCTTCAGATCACAAAATAACCATTTGTTTAGCCCAATCTATGCCTACTCACTATGACTATGGTCAGTAGACAATTTTAACTGAAATCACCTGAATGACACACCCTACAGTTAACATGCTGACTCTGCAGACAGCGCCTACTTCAAATTCAGTTAAAAAATAGGATCCAATACCTGCTAAGTTACATTAATGTCTACTGGACATCTTTTTTAAAAGCTTCTCCTTTTACCCAGCTATGTTGCATTCAGTGTCTCCTTTAGCAATTCTTAATAAACTGCTTTTATTTTAAAGATGAAAGTCTCTCCCTACTGCTCCATAACCTTAAGGCATTGCTAATTACTCTTCTGAACCACAGGATAAAACAATACCGCTTTTAATTTCTATACTGCTTTTTTTAGAAAGCTCAGTCTTCTTCTCGATGTTCACTTAACTCTGTAACACTGAAAAAGGAGAGATATAATTTATCCTATATTACTTACAAATTAAAGATTAGAAAAAAGAAGGATAAGTTTCCTGATGGCCCAGCAGAAAAGGCCACTGGATGTAGTCCATATACATCCCAAGCGCTCAGGTTTGAGACCTGGGGCTGAGGGGAACAATCAAGATAAAGAACTAAATGAAATACATAAATGCTTCTTCTTCCTCTTTCTTCCTGCCTACCTGCCTACTTGCCTTTATTCCTCCCTGTACCTTTCCTTTATTGAAAAAAAAAGATTAGAGAACAAGTGTCCTGGGTCTCTAGCAATCCTTTGCAACATTTATAACTGCCTAGATAGACTGCAGGAGTCAGAAAAATAATAGGAAGATGGCTACTTCAGAGGGGAAATTAAAGTTGTGTTATCTTGACTTGGGATAACAAAGTGATCCAAATCTGCTAAATCAACATTTACTGTCATTTCTGGCCATATACCTGCAGATACATATACATGATGTGGAAAAGATTCATAAACTGTAGGAAATCTATGTGCAGCCCTCAGACTTCCTCCTTTTTGTGGTATTAACACAACCAATGTGCTTATCATCCCTAGCTTTTATGAAATAAAATACAGGAAAAATTGCTGTTACTATGTAAAAAATTTTCTAGGAAATTTATTCACACAGAAACATATATATGCAAAAAAGAAAAGACTTTTAAACAATGTAGCTCTAATTCCTGAAAACAAAAAGCTATTCTTAAAACTTTACAGAAGGTTTCATGCCCTGGTAGAATAGCAGTTAGGTCAACCACCTCTGAAGGAGCAAACCAAACATCCCTGGCTTCAAGTACCAGGGTGAATAACCAGAGAGAAATAAAGAAAGATGCTTCCTCCTCCTCTCTCTTCCTTCTACCTGTCTACGTGCCTTCATTCCAGCCTATAACTTTGCTTTAAAAAAAAAAAAAAAAAAAGAATCTAGAGGAAAGATATGCCCTTGTGGCTCAGGCAGCTGAGACACAGGCATGAGGACCATGTAAAGTCTCTAAGGGGCCAAGTTCATGACCAGGAGCTGGGGTAAAAGACCAAAATAAATAGAGATGCTTCTTCTTTCTTTCCTTCTTCCTCTTCCTTCATCTATCCTTTCCTTTTTAAAAGGAAATGCATAGGCAAGAATGAAGGCAAGAAGAGGCAGGTAAGTAGGAAGAGAGAAAAGAAGAAGCACTTCACTTATTTTATTTAGTTGCTCATATTGGTTGTTTTCCCCAGTACCAGGTCTTGAACCAGAGACCAGAGACCTTGGGATGTATGTGGATGGTACTGAACCTCCACTCCACCAGGGCGTGCCTTTTTTTTTTTTTTTTTAAAAAAAAAAGGAAAATAAAGTATACTAAAACAAGTTGTGACTAAAATGAACACCCCCTCTTTTTATTTCAGCACTGAGTTGAAGTACTTATTGCAAAACAGGGAAAGGATCAACAGTGAAGACACCCTTTTGACTTGGGCTTAATGAGACTCGCTCAGTCTGCTTGTGGGAGACAGTTCTAATAAGCAGGATCTCTTCCATCTTCAAGCTCTTCTTCTCTATGCAAATCATTTTAGTCTTATAGCTTCAATCTGAATACAGGATAAAATGCACTCAAACAAAACTTAATATTAGCCACTTACACTTACCAAAGGAATGATTGATCACTTCAAATAAGGCAAAATAATTCACCGTCGTACTGTCTATGCCAACCTTTGCTGCAATAGCCTGAAGTGTAAACAGGATAAATTAGCTTCAGGGAAACTAAATCAGACAATGCTGTGGGAAAGACAGGCATGTGGAAGGGGTTGTGCCATCTTGGCTTCACGAAAACTAAATTCATGGTCCACAGTTATTTTTTGTATAAATATATACATGTATACATATGAATAGACATGCATGAAATAAAAGGGGAAAAAAATCGACATTTGCTCAAACAGTTATGATTTCTAAATATGAGTTTCTCCCCTCCAATTCAAGCTGTTAAAACTATCTCCTTAAATATGTTTTCCTTTCTGAAACAAGACTTCATTCCACAAGGGTCTTTTTAATGTGCTTGATCAGGATAGACCTTAAAAAGAAAATTCTTTTTTCCTTTTGCTTCAAAAATAAATTCTTAAATAGTCACACACATTCAACCTACATTTAATACAGATTGTTAACATATAAAATACGTATCTTCGGTTCTTGAGCCTAAACTATTGTTTTCAATTTTACTCATACTTCACAAATTGTTTATTTTTCAGATGATTCAAGTCTCAGGCTGAGGATCTCTATTTCCTAAGAATTACCATAATCAATATTCACATGAAAAGAACAACAGACATTTCAAACAAGTATCAGCTCTTCTCTCTAGGAACTGAAGTCCTAATATAACAAAAATAAATTGAAAGACTCTATATGCAAAAAAATGAAAACTGAAACTACATACAAACAACAATAACAAAACAAAGCAAAAAATACAAACTAGTAATAGCAAATTACTTTTCAAAATCAATCCCAATATAAAGTAGCAATTAAATAAAACAGTTGAATACTAATCTCTGATGTGAGGTAGAAACTGGAGATTTTAAGTGGTCTAGGTTACCATTCTATACTGCACTGGATAGAAACTGAAATGCGTTTAAGGTCTGGAAAATGGCTGATAGCTAGAAGAATCAGTAACAGGCTGAGGGGAGAAATTTTTTTTTTTAAATTAGGCCTTGCTAAATATATATTGGAAAAACAAAACAGAATATTAGCAAACTATAAAATTAATGTTTTCCTTGAAATCATTCTACCATTTGGTAGCACCAGAAATACCTAAGATCCTACACATATCCTTTGTCATGTTGCGCAGTGTATGAGTAACTTACAGAGAACAGACTTTTTTGTTCACTACAAAGGAAAAATAAGCATTAATATACAGAAACCTGCTTATATCCCTGAGATTTTTGATCAAATCAGAATCAAAGAACAATGAAAAGGCCTAAAGACAATAATTTTATTCAGCAGCCAGATCATAATCTTTAAATACTATTTATCACTGAAAAGAACCAGAACTCCTTGGAGAAATGGCTCATTCTAGATCTAGTATAAGAAATATACAAGGATGAGCCCCAGCACATCTTGGTGTAACAAAAAGAATGTTATCATAAACAAATGGATTATATCAAAAGAATATCAGAGCACACATAAAGGAGGTTCCACTAGCCAAAGATGAAATGATTTTAACATCAAAAATATGTTATGCTATTGATTAAATCATATTGAATTTAAAACTCAGCATGATACTAAAAAAAATTAAAAATGATCGCTTGGACATCATGGAATCAATGAGTGCACCAATTCTTTATTCCGAAAATTGGCAATAAAAGCAAAAATTCAATTATTTATTCTTCCTTTCCTACAAACTATATTTTAGGACAATAACAACAAAAAGCTGTGGGCGCACCTAGGTGGAGCAGCAGTTAGGTCAAGGAACAAGTCACATATCCCTGGGTTGGAGTACCAGGCCCGGGGAAAACAACGAGTGAATGACTAAATAAAAATAAAATAAAAATGCTTCTTCCACCTTTCTCTTCTTGCCTGCTTGCCTTCACTTCTGCCTGTAACTTTCCTAATAAAAAACAAAACAAAAACTGTTAAGAAATTAGAGAATTAGAAAATCAGCAGTTTGAAAACCTGTATATCACTGTTTAAGGTAGTAATCATTGGTGATATACTCACTTGATAAAAGATCAGTGGAGAACTTTACGATGGAGAGATCAAATTACCACCACCTAAACCAACTGATTAATCTTAGAATCATTAAAAGTAGGTAATGAGATACTATGTACCTCCTGATAAACATGATGATGAAGTATATATATATCACCAATTGATATTCTTATATAAAAAAATTAAGACTTTATAATACAATTCTATTTTTAGAAATACAAGGAGGAAAAAAAAGACATATTAAATGACACAAACAGGTAAGAGAAACAGATAAACTTGGAATGAGGGACATTCCACAGGACACAGACCCAAATTTCTGCAACAACACAAAAACATAAAGAAAATAGTTGGGAAAGGGAAGAAAGATCATTCAATATTAAAATAGACACAAGAAGTAATATGATAAAAGGGTGTTGTTTAGATCAAGACTTTAACAAACCAAATATAAAAAATTAAGTTTCAGATAACTGATAAAATTTGACTGCATTTTTAATACAAGGAAAAATTGTTAATTTTTTTTAGGTTTAATAATGGCTGTGTAAGATTTGTACTGAAATATAGAGGCACAAAACCAAGACATTGATAAAAATATTTTAAAAAAGGAAAATGTGGCAAAATCTTGACAATCATTAAATATAAGCAATGAGTTGGTGGAAGTTCATTATACTACTCTGTTTTCATGCATATCATATTTTTTAAATTATTTTTAAAATAATTTTATGATTTCTTGTTTGCATTGCTATATTCATTTTAGAATATTGAAATTGCATCTCAGTCTATGAATATTTCCTATCTCATAAGAGCTCTAATATCTGTTACTATTCTTTCTCAGGTGGATTGGGTGTAGTTATGTTTTGATTGGTTTCCCTTTTTGTTCTTCTTTGCTTTTCCCCTAAAAATATATTTTGAGGTTACCCTGACGTTGGCATTAAGAATTCTATGTTTATTTCCTATTTTTATTTGAAAGCAGATTAGTCGTATACTCATTCTAATCATCCACATTTTTATTCTCCTTTCCTCCTCCCCACTTTTTGTATTTGCTGTCTTACAAGTTTTTAAGTGGAATTTCTTTACTTTATAGATTATCCTTTAGTCTTTTTTTGTAAAGCTAGTTTTGTGCTGATGAATTCCTTTTAACTTTTGCTTATCCAAAAAGCTTTTTATCATTCTTTCAGTTTCAAATGATACTCTCTCAGGGTATAGTATCCTAGGTGGAAATTCTTTTCTTTCAGTACTTTGAATATATCATGCCATTCCCTTCTGGCCTCTAGAGTTTCAGCTGAGAAATCTATTGACAATCATAATGGGGACTCCTTTGTATGTGACTCATTTTTCTCTAGCTGTTTTTAAGATTTTTTATCTCACACTTTTGACATTTTGATGACAATGTGCCTAGGTGTAGGTCCGTTTGGGTTTCTTTTATTAAGAACTCTTTTTTTGAGTTTCCTGGGTCTGGAGGCTTGCTTCATTCTCCAGGTTAGGGAAGTTCTCAGCTAGTATTTCTTCAAACACAGTTCTTGCCCCCTTTTCTCTAGCCTCTCCTTCTGGGACCCCTAGGATGCGAATATTGTTCCTTTGGATGTTATCCCATATGTCACAAATGCTATCTGCGTTTCTTTTCATTCTTTTCTCTCTTTGCTGGTCTGCCTGAGTGCATTCCCCTGCCCTATCCTCTGGCTTACTGATTCCACTGGAAAATTCATCCATGCTACTCTTGAGTTCATCTATTGAGTTCTTTAATTCAGCTATCATCTTCCCTATTTTTTTGAAATTTTGCGTCATTTTTCTTTTTTTGTTGTTCTCTTTCTCTTGCTCTTCCTCTATTGTTTTCTTGATTTCCCTGAGTATGTTTATCACTGTTACCCTAAATTCGTCTTCAAGTAGTTTACACATGTCTATCGTATTCAGATTTTCTCCTGGGGCTCTAACTGGACCCATCATTTCATGTACATTTCTCTGTGTCTTCATTTTGTTTGGCAGTCTGTTTATGTTTCTGTGGATTAGATTTCCCTGCAGTGATGGCATTCTGTGAGTTGTGTGGCATCAACACTGGTTGGATTTGCTGACATTCTTAGGTGGATCCTGCATTGGGACCTTGGAGTTCAGCCTTTGCAGTTGGAGTTTGTGTGGGGAATGCAGAACCTTCTTCCAGTGTCCCAGCTCTGAACCCTACTGACCGCCTTGTAGCTGGCCCACAATCAGCAATTGGGCTGCAATTCTGTCTCCACCCACAGGGTGGCACTGTGGGCAGTCTTGGGGGTTCCTTCCTTTTGGGACTCTCTTCCTTTAAGCCTGGGGGCAGGATTTCTGGTGGGTGGTTTCTACAGCAGAGGCAATATGGTGGGAGGGGTTGGGGGTAGGGGATTCTCCTAGCTGCCTTCCCATTATGGCAGTACCCTACGTAATTTTCCTTTGGGGAGCTCCTGCTCAGACCACTGGGACGCTAGTCCTCCTTCTGTCTTGCATCAAGATCCTTTCGCCTGCTCCGTGTCCCAGTCATACTGGGTGGACCCCCTAGTACCCTCAAAGCAACTCCTAGGAAGCCTGGTTCTTCCAGCAGTTCCACCCCCTTCATCATTATTTTCCCTCTAAGCTGGGAGTCTCAAATCCACAATGCAGCTCTGAAGCCTGACGCCTTTGCCTACTCTTGTGGTGGTGATCTCTGCCCTTCCACATGGTGTATTCGAAGAATAGGTGATTTCTAGTTGCTCTGTGGAGAGGGGATCCAACATGTCCTACCAGGTCACCATCTTGACCACCTCTCCTATAAAGCTTTTTATAATGAAAAGGAGAAGGGTACTAATGACAACCACTACAGCCTGGCATTTTTATTTTGTCTTTTAAGGAGAACAAAGTACTTTTACATTAATAATAACAACAATATTAGTAACTAACATTTAATAAACTTAGTACAGCCAGAGAGTCCAAGGACTTTATATGCATTAACTCATTTAAACTATCTTCCTTACTTAGCTTCAGACTATCAAGTCTATTTGTTCAAGTTCAATTTACCTGATATACTTGGTCTGTAGTACTGTTCTTTTTCACCCTGACTGTAACAGTTGTTCCATCTGGTAATGCTACTCTCAGCTCTACGTCCGAGACACCATTGTAGTTCTGTGGGGAAAGACACAGAGAAAAAAATGTATGAACCAGTTTGTCCTCACGCTCCTTCTAATATACTAGCTAAACGACAACCCAAACATGTGCTAGAGAGATAGTAAGTTTCAATGAAAAGAGGGGAATACATACATTAAAAGTCAATAATACATTTACAAGTCAGGCTACAGCATATGTTAACCTTTGAGATGAACAGGGAGGAAAGAAACATGTTGAAGCCAAACTGTATTATATTTCAAAACAAAAAACTTGTATGAGGCAATTTAGGTCAAACACAGATAAGATTTTTGACTTATTGCCAAAACTTAATAACTCACAAAAAAGAAAATAACTAAAAGTAGTAATTTCAGTAAACCAGAGAATTCTGCTTTTAAATAGTTAGGTATACTAGATACTAGATTGTGTAATAGCCTATGTTCCTTACTGCATCCTGAAATAATTTACCATTTTTAAAAGCAAAAATGAATGAAACCCAGGAATCTGAGTTAGTCTAATGCCCAATTTTTTTCTAGACTGATGCCTCCTTAAAGAATTTTATCCTCCTTAAATCAAAAGAAATCCTTTCTCACTGCTTTTGATGATTAACACTTTCCTTTAATTCCTCTAGATTTTTGACCTTGTAATTTTTATGAGAGAAATAAATTTAGGAATGAGTTGTTTGTTTACCACTCCTAAAAAAACTACTATTCATTACCTAAAACTATCCTAACTATTATTATATTATAAGCCTTTGTCTACAAGAAACATAGAAAAACATAGAAAACAATACACTAATATATGTGCATTACATATACATTCTTTACTCAATTAACATTAAGCATCTACATTATGTGTGACATCGTGGCAAAGCAGTAGGAATATAAAGATAAATAAGATTTAGCTCTTGTTCTACAGTTCTAATATACAGCATGGTGACTGTAATTAACAATACTCTTGTATACCTGAAATTTGCTATAAGGGTAGATCTTAATTGTTCTCACCAAACACTACAGAAAAAGGGGAGGGATGGGAGTAAGGGAAGACGGAGGGAGGGAGGGAAGGAAGGAGGAAAGAAGAAAGGAAGGAAGGAGAAAGAAAATAGTAACTAAGTAAGGTAAAAGATGTTCATTCCCTTAATTGTGATAATCATTTCATAATATTTACATGCATCAAAACAGCAGGTTATACACCTCAAATGTAAATAAATCCTATTTGTCAATTAAATCTCAATAAAACTGAAAAATTAGCTCTTACCTACAGGTAGTTCACACTCTATTAAAAGATAATCTGATTATATAAATAAAAAAGAGATTGTTTCAGCAATAAGGTAATAATTAAATGGTACTGACTATACAGTTCTTGGTGGAATGAAAAATCCATGACTTGAGTACTAGGGAAGGCTTTAAAGAGGTGGACCTAGCACCACATCTTGAAAGATAATGATACATATGAAAAGGAACTTGAAAAAAATAGTCTTTTGGAGATTTTATGGCAATTTAATCCATAACCTGTATCTTTATTTCCGACAAGGAGTTAAGAGGTAAAAACAGTCATAAAGAGGATATTCACTTACCTCATCTGATTCCGATAGAAATTCCTGCATGATGTCACTCTCACCAATAACTCGTATTGAGCACACTGCGGAAAACAAAGATTAAAATCTGGCATGAGGTCTGACAATCAAGAATATAAAGTCAAAAACAGAATAAAGTTTATGTGTAAATTATCCGTAGCAGGCAATGCTGAGACAATATGCTATTCCTAGATGAAATTTTAAGGCAAAAGAAATGTTACGTAAATACGAATTAGAATGGAAGAATAAGAAGTACACAAATGCTACTTGTTTCAAATAATAAACATAGTCAAAGTCACCCCAAAAAGACAAATAAAAATAAATCTAACTGTGTACTCTTGTGTGAACTATTAATAAGCTAGAATAGATCAAGAGTAAGGCCAATTAGAAATAAACCAAATACAAAATTGAGATACAAAGAGAAAACTATCTATGTGACTTAGGAATAAGTCTGAGAACCACAAGCAATTAAAGACCCTTTGGAAAAATGCATAGATAATTAAATATTAAGCTGAGCACATCTTTTCGCCTCATTGACTTTAGCTTTAAAACAACAATCAACAACAACAAAAAAGCAGGTAGATAGGTAGCTATCTAACATAAGAATAATAATTTCTTGACATTCTCATAAGGATGATAAATGACACTGATAGTTTTACTTCATTTTAAATAACTGCACCCTTTCTCATTTCCCAAGGGTTATGTTTAGAGAAAAAGAAAAGCTAAGAACAGATAAGTAAGTTTTACTGCCTTCTATGGGAATAACATTTCACTTCACGCATAAGGTTCTCTAGCAAAGTTTTAAAATGTTTAAGTCAATTAGGAAAAAGAATTTCCAAATACTCAATAAGATCATTATTCTATTAAATTAGTATTTTCAAGAAATGCCAAATGCACAGCAGGAAAATTATATAACTCTTGTCTGAGTCACAAAATAAATTATCTTATTCAGGAGCACTGTGCCTTGCAATACCTTTATAGATAAATGTTTCGGTATTCACAATACAGACTCCCTAATGTATTGTTTGGAAGTTAGTTCTGAGATAACAATTATATTTCTATACTTTCAAATATAACCTGCTTAGAACAAGAGGACTTTAGATTACCTACAACTCAGCAAACCTAACCATGGAGTAAGGATTTTTCATATAGGATATGCCAATGAGCAGATAATCATTTCAATAAAAATTTTTTTTAAACTGTCCACTTAGTTCTCAAGTAAAGTCAGCATATTAATAAGTCTGTCTGTATGTGTTGGCAAATAATATAACCCTGTAAATAAAGGTACTTAATCATCAAAAACTATGCTTTCTTTTGTGGTTAAGTGTACAGTAAGCCAATAAAATAGGTTTACTAATCACTGTATTAGATATTTTAGTCTTGGCCTCAAAATTCAAATCACTGAACACCTACAGTCAGAAATTTAACTTACTTTCACTACTGAGTACAGGAAACTTAGCTATGTAGTTTAAGAGTTGTGCCCTAGTAGCTTAGCAGATAAGTTAGTCGCCTCCAGTTGGCATAGTCCACATGCATCTCACAGGAAGGCAGGGAGGGCAAAGGACAACCAAGCTGAACACCAAAATAAAATAAATGTTTCTTCCTCTTCTCTCTTCCTGCCTACCTATTTGCCTTCATTCCTGTTTGAATCTTTCCTTTAAAAAAAAATAAAATAAAAAGAGCTGCAATATATTTTATGATTCTATTCAGGATAGAATTTAATAAGCTAGCTTACCTTTTTCTAGATATTCTTCTAACCCCCGACGTCGGGCATCTAACTGCTGTTCTGATAAAGAGAATGGCCACTTCCCTGGAAGTCGGGGGAATGTAAAGTTGGCAAACTCTCTCTTCAGGTTCTGGTGTAAGATGGCAAACTCTCGGTACCGCTTAGAGCACAGCTGCCTCCCTGCCATGTAAACATTGTATACCTGGTGAGGGAAAAAACAACAACAAAAAATCTACTTACTAAATTTCAATCAGAATCATCTAAAGTCAGGGTCAGATTGATATTGGCTAGGTGGTATTCCACTACACACTTAACTGAGAACACGTAAGACTTTATTAACAAACAAGCCAGAAGTTCTGTGTACAAAACAGGGATCTATGACCTTACTTTTGCTTTAAAATGACTCCTAACATACTGTTTTAAACACCATCAAAGGTAATTATCAACTTTCCAGGGTGGATTTTATTTTCAGAAAGTTAAAAGTCATTAGAAGTCAAAGTAGATACAGCCAATGAACAAACAAGCAAATCTGAAGAGAAATGTAAAAAGTTGGGGCTGATTATAAAGCAATGTGACTGTTAGTTGGGTATGCTCCAAATTGACTCTAAAGAAAAGGTATAAAAATTATTTCAGCAATAATGACATTTTTCCTTAGCAAATAGATGAGTTTTGAAAAAAACTCATTTCCTGAAGTTAGATATACCTAGTTTTGTTCTTATCCCTTCTGTTACCGAAACAGGGTTAGTTAACAAGTTGAAGAATAGTGTGCTTTAAAGACCTCCACATAACAATAAAGAGTAATCTTCATGGAGAAATGGAGATTGCTACCTAATGTTCACAAATGTGTGCCAAGATTTTAGAACAGGGTCTGGCACATACTAGGCACTCAGTATGTATTTGAAGAAATTAACACTTATAGGTGCATTTCTGGAATGTGTCCTTATAAAGGCATGTGATAGAATATAATCCAAAAATATCAAACAACCTTAAGTTACTTTGTATTCTAAGAACATATAAAATAATACAGATGGTAAAAAGAGTCCAAAATCATATTTACTAGCATAGCAAAAATCATTCTGAATTTCAAATGTGCACAAAAGAGATCATGTACTCATGTAATCAAGAGTTAATCATTCAGAATATATTAGCTTAAGTCTTTCCTTCAAGCTACAGAAGAATCTTTCCTCCGCTTTTGAGATTTAGAACGTGCAAATTAAATGCAAAAATAAAATAATTTATTCATTCAAAACTCCTCTGCACAACTCTAGTCCTCTCATCCTGCCCTTCCCTCAATTAAAAGCAAAGCTCCTAATCACTATCAAACAGCCTCCAGGGATGTGTGTAATTCTGATCAATGAAATTTCTTCCTGTGATTATCATTCAAATTTGTAATTGATTGCAATGAATCATACACATTACCAAGTATTCCCATCACTATCTTCTGGAACACAAAAGCATATAAAGGAAAATGTCCCCTGAGACAAGACCACACATTCTTTTAAGGGAAGAGGCAGTCTCAAGTCGTCTTATTCTGAATGGACAACGCACACACAACTGGATATGCATTTGGTAAAATTATCTACATGTCTGAAAAAAAGCGAGAATATAAATATATGGTATTTTGCCTATTTACCAATTTAGCAAAAATGTATTAAAATGTGAATGTTCCAAACTAATGAAGTGTGGTAAAGAGTATGGTAATACTTGGTATTGTTGGCTGCAAAAAATAAAAATGAATACTTTCCTTCAGTTATTCAGTTTAAATGTTACAACATTTTCACAACAGGTTTAAAGAGTTTTTAAGATGTTCTGACTCTAAAATCCCACTTTTAGTAACCTAAATTGAACAATTAAACCAAAACATGCACAACCACCCCCAAATAAGTCTTCTTCAATCTGGTCTTTCACAGTTTTCAAAACTAACTTCCCAAATTTCCCCATAACATCACTCTTTGCTTAAAATACAAGTCCACAAGGTTACTGGTATTATAAAATCGGCCTGAGTTCCTCACATGAAGAAGAAAGAAAGGGAGGTAAAATTAACTGGTGGCATTGGTGATGCAAAGATATTCCCCAATGTTTTTTTTCCAGGAAGAGTGGGTCCTTTGATAATGCACAAGAAAACTATGACTACATTTTCTCAGTGGTCATCACTCGAGTGATCACAAGTCCAGTAAAACATTTCATAGGTAGAAAGAACTCTGCAACTTAAAGTCCTTGTAAAATTTCAGCAAGAAAGAAAATTTATTCTATTTTCAGTTTCTTTATAAAGTAAGAACATCAAATAGCTCTCTCACTCATCTCTCCCCCCATCATTTAAATGTGAAATCAAAGGGGACAGAAATACAAATACAATGCCTGACAGTTTAGTAATACTTCAATGAAGGTAAGGAATGGTTTCCATAATAGCCAAACCATATTTAAATTGTCTGTGTTTACCAAATGCAAAACATACAAAAAGAGATCACAACAGAGACTGCTTTGTTCTTTACTTGTCCTTAATTAACCAAAATCCTTTAGTATTCATTTCCCTGGATTGGACATAGTCCTTTGCCAAAAGAATAACAGATTGACAGTCTCTGCTTAAGTTCTCTGCCTATAAAAATTATGAATGTCCACAGTCCATGAAAAATGATTACTCATTAGGAATGAGAATGTCTACCTGAAAATACAGTCTCTAAACTTAAAGGGAACAAAAATAAGAAGACAAGTTGAAGATAAACAGGCAGGCAGTTCCAGAAGATTCTGGAATCTTCTTCCCACCTTAATTTAAATCCTCAGATTGGTCGGTTCATACATGAAGTTAGATTATACTGAATTTGATGGCTGCTCTCTTGTCCATCTGAATATATTCTACAAAACTTCAAGCTGGAATGTTCAGACTGCAAAGCCAGCAGTCTGAGAGTAACACATTTCAACACTCTTGAAATCTTCACTGAATTAGACACCAATAAAGACAGAAGGGATGAATTACATGTAGGGAAAGTGTAAAACTTATTTGATTAGTGCTCTAATTTTGTCTCTCTGGATTGCACAAGTCAAAGTTTTAAAATTCAGCTGTGAAATCATTTCTAAATTTCTCAAAGTTAATATTGAAAATCCATTCCATGTCATTTCCCTATCCTCATGACTTAGTTTATAGAATGAATGCCAAAAGATGACAACTGATAGATTCTTGCAATGAGCACAAATTACTGTAGGGAAGGTACTTATAGTAATATCTGGCTCTATATTCAATAACAAAAACCCAAATCCCAAATGCTGAAGATTTTGGGGGTTTTTTGGTTCCTTAACCCTAACCCCTGCCTACAGAATTCTTAAAGCTTTTGAACTGCAACCTCTCGTTCTATGCAGAATCTGAGTATTAAAATGTTCTCATTTGTTGGTGCACACTAATGGCCTAGAAGTTTTAGTCCCCTGGTTGCAGTCCACATACATCCCAAGTCTCTGGGTTCAAGACCTGGGAAACAACCAAGATGAAAAGCTAAATTAAATAAATAAAGTGCTTCTTCCTCTTTTCTCTTCCTGCCTACTTGCCTTCATTCCTTTCCATACCTTTCCTTAAAAAAAAAAAAAAAAAAAAGTATTCATTTCTCAAATCTAGCATACAACTGGAATTGTACTATTGAACACACGGAAGAGAATCTCCTTAAATTACTTAAGACAAAAGTGATTAGAAAAAAAATAATAACAACATATTGGCCAAGGCAATATCACACAACAGTTTACAGCTTACAAATGTTAAAAAGACAACAAACTCATGGTACTTATCCGGATGAACCTTCAATATACTTAGACCAACAAATTGTTTCTAATGCCACCCTGCCATTTAATTCCTGTTTTTATCTGAATACTCATATTTAAAGGACATAGTATTTGCAATTTAGTATTTCTTCCTTTCTTTTTTTTAAAGAAAGGTATAGGCAGGAATGAGGGTGAGTACGTAGGCAGGCAGGTAGGCAGGTAGGCAGGAAGAGGGAAGAGGCATAAGTACTTTATTTATTTTTTATTTAGTTGTACATCTTGGTTGTTCTCCCCGGCCCAGAACACGAACCTAGGTCCTTTGGGATCTATGTGGATTGTGCTTTTGCCAGAGGCAATTAACCAAACCACTACTCTATGAGAGCATGCCAAAGGTTTTAATTTTAAGAGTCTAAATTTATCCATATTTTCATGATTTCTGTGTCTTAAGAAACTTTTTTCTATCCTCAGCATCTAAAAGCTACTCACCTATACTTTCTATTTAGAGCTTTAATTTTTTATTTTGTCATTTAAGCCCACAGTCCATCTGGAATTGATTTTTCTATATAATTTGAAGTAGAGCTCCACTGGTATTTCTTTTAAAGCTAAGAATATTTAAAATCAAGTTTTAATTGAATTATCCTAAATAAAAATATTATGCTTTCACAGAAAAATCTGGGAACTTCTGAAAGGTCTGTAATTCACCTCCCACTATAAACAAACAGAAAGGTGGACATAATATAGGAAACAACTATTATCAGACATTGGAAAACAGGAGGCTAATAGCTGTGAAACCTGAGAAAAGAGAAACAATCAAGATAAATCCTACCATAATGTAAGCTTTCTGCATACAAGTAACTTCTGAAATTCAGTTCAGACAGAGGTACCAAGGTTCAGCAACTTCACGGAATTGAGAAGAAAGAAACTATAATCTGGGTAGGTCAAAAAAGATAGACTTTACAGGGCAGAGTACACAAACGGAGAGAGTCAAAGAGAGACAGAGCTCCAGAAATCTACATTGGAACCCCTTGAATTCTGGCTGAATAACAATTTGACGAAAGAACTATTTGCCAGGGATTGCTGTGAAATGAACAATTCCTAGAGTTCAAATGGGGTCTGGAATCATTCAGCTTCCTTCTAGTCAAAATAGAGACCTCCCTGAATTGATTATGTGGCATTCAGAAAGAATTCAAAAGGGTCATGCTTTAGGAGTAGGGTTAAAATAATTCTAGAGTAAAAGCTGCTCCAAACACACCCGAAAAGAGCTTAACTACTAAAGAATCAAAATAACTCTTAAACAACTTAACTGTATGCCAGTAAAAAGAAAGTTTAAAAAACTATAAAAGAACCTAGTACCCAATAACATTGAATTCACAACGTACAATATCTAATCAAAATTTAGTAGACATATAAAGAAGCATGAATATTTGACCTATAACCAGCAGATCAGTCAATAGAAACGGCTTCAGAAATGACAGAGACAAAAGAACTAACAAAGACAGTGAGCAGCTCTCACAAGCTGCTTCTGCTTCTGCTTCTATTGAGGACTTAGGAGGCTACAAGAATAGCAATCCCATCCCAGACACAAGGAGAGTTCACACTCGCCTGGAAATCTTCTCCATGGGCCTCTATTGTGTTCACAAAAAAGACTAAGAGCAGGATGGGAAGCTAGAAATGGTCTCCCTTGGTGGCCCAGACATGCAGGAGGTGACTGGTAACTGTTAGAGAACAGACACAATGCTCTACTTATTTCTTCCAAGTCCTTCTCTCCTACTAAGCAAAGCCATAAGCACTCTGAGAATGGTAGCAAACCCTCTCATTCAGAGAGTACAGACAAAAAGATCCATTGCTTCTGAGGAAAATAAAAGCAAAACCCTTCTATTCCTGGGGAGAGGCAGGTTCCTATGCTGACACTAAATAGAGGTCTGCTATAGCAATGGGAGGGACAAGAAACTTTTCCAAGACTAATCACAGATACACAACAGAGCTGGTTGCAATAAGGAAGAAGGGCAGAAAAACTAAGAAAAAACAGGTCATCACCAAGACACAGGACCTAAGACTAAGGTTGGACCAAAAAGTTAACACCCAAGATATATAAAGAACTCATTATACAGAATTCAATTAAAAAAAAAACACAACTAACTCAATCAAAATGGGCAGATTTCAATAGATACCACTCCAATGAGGATATACAGATAACCAACAGGCACATAAAAAATATTCTTCATCACTTATTTTAGAGAATTACAAATCAAAATATAATGAGATATCACCATACACAGGTAAGAAGGGCCTATAATAAAAATAACATGAAACAACAAGCGTTGGTGAAGAAAGAAGAGAAATTGGAGAGAAAGAAACCTTTAAATGGTTAGTGGGAGGTAGGTTAGTGCAGTCATTTTTGAAAACTATAGAAATTTCTCAAAAAATTAAAAATTGGGCATGCCCTGGTAGAATAGAGGTTATGCGCAGCCCACATACATTCTAAGGTCCTAGGTTCACATCATGGGGCTGGTGGGAACAATCAAGATGAACAATAAATAAAAATAAACTGCTTTTTCTTCCTCTTTCGTCCTGCCTGTTTGCTTCTGTTCACCTTTATTCCTGCCTGTACCTTTCCTTAAAAAAAAAAATTAAAAAAAAAATTACTGTATGATCCAGTAATCCCACTCTTAGGTATCTCTGGTAAGAATATGAAAGCATTAACTCAAGAGATATATGTACCCTTGTATTTATGTCAATATTTTTAGAATAGCCAAGATATGGAAACAACCTAAATGTTCACTGATACATGAGTGGATAAAGAAGATCTGGTGCGGTGGGGAGTGAGTTTTATGTGTGTGTGTGACTCTGTGTGTGTGTGTCTGAACTGTCTAAACTAAAATAAAAAGAGAAAAACAAAAATTAAAAGAGAATACAGCATCCAACAGAACACAATATCAAACAGTTTAACATACACGTAATTGGAATCTCAGGAAAAGAAAAAAAATAACAGAGCTGAATAAATATTTGATGACATACTGAGTATTTTCCAAAAATGAAACATCCATTTAGACACACAAAAATAAAACTTCTGAAAACCGAAGATAGAGAAAAATTTTCAGGTAGTCAGAAGATGTTAAAACATCAATAGAGAGCCAAAAATTAAAATGAGTACAGGTTTCTCCTTAGAAACTACACAAGCCAGAAGACTGGAATAACATTTTTAAAATACTGAAATAAAAATTATCAGCCAAGAATTTTATACACTGCAAAAATATCTTTCAAACATAAGGGTTAAATAAAAACTTTTTGAGACCAACAAAAGCTAAGAAAACCCACAGCACAAGTCTACACTGCAAAAGCATTAATGGAAGTTCTTTAGGCAGAAGGAAGCATAATACAAGGCAGAAACTGGATTTACACAAAGGGATGAAGGGTATCTGAAGTAGTAAATATCTGGTTAAATATAAAGAACTTTTCTCATTTTTAATCTCACTGTTTAAAGCAAAGATAATGTTGTAATATTTAAAAGTATATTATTATTAAAAAAGTATACTGTAAATATAGAACAACCACAAAAACAAAACAAATTATACCTAATAATAAAACAGTAGAGTTAAAATGGAATCATTCAAAATACTAAGGTGCACCCTGGTGAAGTAGTGGTTAGGTCAACCGCCTCCAAAGGAGCGCAAGCCACATACCTCTGGGTTGAGGGTGGGGGGCAACCAGTGTGAACAACTAAATATAATAAAATACTTCCTCCTCCTCTCTCTTCTTGCCTGCCTGCCTACTTGCCTTCATTCCTGCCTGCACCTTACCTTTAAAAAAAAAACTACTGACCAAAAAGGGGGCAGGAAAGGAGAGAAAAAGGACTAAAGAACAGATAAGACACAGATAATAAAGGATAAGATGGTAGATTTAATCCTAGCTATGTCAATAATTATTCTGCCAAATTTATTCATTTCTCAGCTGTACTTTTTTTGGTCATTTTAATGTCTCCAAAAATCTGGTGTGGCTTACATTTGAAGGTGGCTGAGTTTCACCTGAAAAGATACTTACTAAGTACGACAGATCCTTTATTAAATTCTTAATATTCTATTAATGCTGTTAATCCCTTATTATGCATTTAAGATTTTTTAATACTGTAAATTAATTCTTCACTCCTTGATACTTCTCATTTTAAGTTTTTTGAACTTTGTAAGTAGATCTTACTATTTTTTCACAAAAATGTCTTGAGAAATTGGGGTGCAGCTTAGAACAGATGGCAGCTTAGAGTCAAATAAATATGGTAAATGTAAACAGTCTACATACTAAATGAAATTCTGAGATTGCCAGATCAGACTGAGTAAAAAAAGCAAAATGCAACTATATGCTGTCTATAAGAAATCTACTTTAAGCATAACTATATAGATAAGTTAAAACTAAAAGTATGGAAAAGATGTCTAATGAAAACAACCAAAAGAAAGCTGACGTGGCTACATGTTAACATACAGTGGCTATATATTAGTACCAGAGGAAGATTTCAGAACAAATAGCACAAAGGATAAAGGGAGCTATTTGTAATGATCAAGGGATCAAATCATCAAGAGACAATAGTTCCTTCATACGTAAAGAAACAAACTGATAGAACTGAATATTTTGCTTCAGGTATTATCGTATAAATCCCCTATAGAACAACCTTTCCAGTTTATAGAAACTACAAACTCTGGACAAAATACAAAAAACAATTATCTAAGAATTCTGAATAGGACACTAAACACTGGCAGACTATAGAGGGGAGTCAAAGCATGGAGCACCCTACAGCTTGGGGAGTTTCCTTCTTAGAGGGCTTTGCTCAGACACAAATTAGCACAGCTTAAACAACTAAAATTCTGATAGAAGCCTCAACATTTTTCTGATTGGAGGAAACAGAGAAAAGATTGTGGGCAACCATGGCTGCCATCAGAACTAATGGAAAATTCCAGAGGACAGAGAACCAGAGAAGGGGCTGCTTTAATTCTGTGAATGAATATGACAAGTACCTCAGGTTACTAACCTCCCTGAATGATATATTCAGGACAGATTCAGAGTAGCACAGCAAAGGCTGAAAGAATTACAAGCACAACTTGTAAACCGAGATTTGACGTACAACCCACAGGTGATACAGCTTACAGTCGATTACCAAGTAAAACAAAACCAACATTGTTCAGAGGAATACACAGAACCCAGAGTCTACACAATGTCACAGTCACTATTTCAGTATACAATCTAAAATTATTCATGGTACAAGTAACCAGGAGGCTGGAAAAAACACAAAACAGAGGCTAATCTCAAAATGACAAATACTGAAATGTTTAGACATATAATTAATAGAACAGAATAAGGTATAGAAATAAAACCATGCATGTATGTTCAATTGATTTACAATGAGAAGGATTTTCTTTTCAACACAGGTTGCTGAAACAACTGGATATCCATGGGGAAAAGAAAAAGAATCTTGACCTGTATATCATACATATATAAAAATCAACTGAAAGCATCACAGACCTAAACATTAGAGTGAAAACTATTATGTAACCACTTTGGAAAACAGTTCGACATTTCTTCAAAGGGTTAAATGTCAATAGTTACCATATGACCCAGTGATGTCATTGCCAGGTATATATATATACGTATATGTGTCTGTCTGTGTATATGTATAAAAATATACATGAGAAATGAAACATAACCACACAAAAAACTCATATACACATGCTCATAAGGGCATAATCCATAATTGCCAAAAAACACAAATAGTGCAAATGTCCACCAACTGAAGAACAGTTAAATAAAATGTGACATATCCATAATAAAGTTATTCAGCTGATACATGTTACAACATGGATAAACCTTGAAAACACCTGATTTCATTATATGAAATGTTCAAAAAAGGCAAATCTATAAAGACGGAAAGTAAATTATTAGCTGCTCAGGAAAAGGCATGGGAGAGGATGGAAGACTTGGAAATTGATGGCTAAAGAGTATGAGGGTTTTTTTGAGGTGACTAAATGTTCTAAAATTGTGGCTGAAAACTCTATGCACATATGAAGAACCACTGAGTTGTATACTTTAAATGGGTATGTGAATCACACCTCAATAAAGTTACTACCAAAATAGAGAATTTAAACTATAAAACTTATACAAGAAAATATAAAAGATTTCTGTCGTTGGGTTAAGCAGATTTCTTAGAACACAAAAAGTTATTAGCCATAGGTGAAGAAAAAAAAAAAAACACTAATAAACTAAAATTTAGACCTTCTATTCTTTAAAAGAACTATTAAAATTTTTTTTTTAAAAAGCAAGCCACAGACTGGAAGAAATATTTTACAAAACATTTATCCGATAAAGCACTTATGTACAGAACACATAAAGAACTCTTACAGCAAAATAAGAAGAGGACAAACAACTCAATTTTTTAAATGGATAAAAGAGTTAAACATACTTATAAAGAAATGATTGGCTTGCATGAAGCACATAAAAATAAGCTCATCATCATGAGTCACTAGGCAAATGCAAATTAAAACCTCAGTGAGATACCACTATACTCACTATAATGGCTAGAATTAAAAAAACTAAAAATACCAAATGTTCAAGAGGTTAGGGAATAAATGGAACTCTCCACTACAGACGAGAATACAAAACTGATACCGGCTCTTTCCAAAACAGTTTGACAATTTCTTATAAGGTTTAACTTAGACTCACCACATAGCCCTGTGACTCTACTTCTAGCTATATATGTGTACTGAAGAGAAATGAAAACGTGTATATATAAAGATCTGTATGTTAATGCTTAGTCATAATAGCCCCAAACTGGAAGCAACCCAAATACACATCAAAAAGTGAATGGATAAACAAATGATAATAAACGCATCCAATGGATTATTATCAGCAATTAAAAAGGAACAAATATTAATACGTGCAACAACATGTATCAATCTTAAAAGAACTAGAGAAAAAAGAAAAAAGCCAAATATGAAACACTACCTATCTTATGATTCCATTTATTTGATATCCTAGAAAAGGCAAAATATAGTGCAGAAAGCAGATCAGTGGCTGATGGAGAGGTAGTAGGAGAGGATTGATTGCAAAGGAGTGTGAGAGAACCTTTTGAGGTTATGAAAACATTCTGTATATTGACTGTGGTGGTGATTATAAAATTATATATATTTATCAAAACTCATGAAACTGGACATTTAATATGAGTGAATGTTAATGTGAATAAATTAGGCACAATAAATTTTTTTTTTTTTGAAATGGATAATTAGCTTCATTCCTCTTCTGAAGATTAGAGAGGTCCCCAGGTCTTAGGTAATTCCCAAAAGGTTTCAAAATCCAATCTGCTCCAATTTTAGGATCTGACCTTGATTTCTATTTCTTACATGCATTGTGATTCAAAATACGGCATCTTTGAAACAAAAAACTCTAAATGTTGTGCATAGGGCTCTGAGAATACATAGACCAGGCCAACAACATTACTTGATGCTTCGGAACTTTTCTGGCTTACTTGCTTGCTTTTCTTTCCTTCCCTCTTAAAAAAAAAATCCTGTAAGTATACAGTGGTTGAACCCTACACAAGGAACAAATCCCATTTGATGGCAACTCTAGTCAGCAGGTCTGATTTAAACCCAGCCAGTATCTAACAGAACCCACTGCACTTTCTACAAAGAATAATGAAGATCTCTCATTACACCAACATGCCCAAAAATGATCAAAGGCAAATAAAACATTCTGCAACCAGGAAAAAATTAAGTAGATTGGGCTATAAGTGGCAAATTAAGTTTCAAAGAACAAAGGCATTTTAGGGAAGGGGCTGGTACATATCGCCCAGAATTCAAGATGGGCTTTCCTAGATATCCACAGCAGCAACAGACTGAAAATGTATAAAGGAGCTCATGTGAATTACATTCACAGTATAATTAGATCCTTGGGAATATTAAAGTTAATCTCCCACACAGATATCTCCAAAGGAAATGGAAAAGATCAAGACGTAGAGAGGTGTTTAGGGCACATGCAGGTTCTGATATGGACAAACCTCTATATTACCCTTTATATTACTGAAAATAAAAAACCAAACTGCATATGTTTACAACAGACAAGAAGGTAAACTTAAAATTCTCTGGAAGTAAAATGGAATTATACTTGAGAAATAGGATGCTTTTTCATACTGTAGTTCACTCCTACATAAATCAGGGTCAATGTCATAAACTTATGTGTGAACCCATCTTCCTGATAGACAAATTGACCTAGATTGCAGTCATTTACTCTAATGCTCTATTATGTTATAAATGGTAAGACTAGGGTAAACAAATGCTAGACAATGACAATCGAGTTGGGCTGACACTCACCACAAACTTCTCACCATTCTGCTCCACATGTTTGTATGTGGGGACCGATATGGGTACTGCTTGCTTTTCTGTGTAATCATAAAATGATTGTCCCAACGAGTCGTCACTGGGATCTAGGTTATCTGCCTCATGAGGAGGTACAGATAACACTGTCAAGATCAACTCCTTCTCGCCTGCTCGGATCAGGTCCACCACCTGCTTGTGTGTCGCCCCCTCAACATTCACGCCGTTCCTAAGGGGAAAGAGGGAAAAAGACAATCCCATAAACCAGAAGGGTCCAAACACCTTACGTCCACCCGCCTGTCTCCATTCCAGAGTCACGCAGTGTATGAACCATAAAATCAAAAGATTAAATTTGTTCTAGAAAAGCTTTTTGTCTTTACAGGTCATAATGTGAAAAGCTGTTTGTGAATTTTTGGCGAGATAGGTGAATGGAAACAGGTAAGAGAACCTGTCCTTCCTCTGCACTAGATCCCCGCACACAGCTTCAGGAAAACCCATGGGAAGGAGGGAGAGGGGAAGGAGGAAACAAAGCTTTTAAAGTTAAACAGTTCAATTTCCTCATCCTAACTAAGCATGTATGCAATCAAAGAGGCTTTTAACAATCCTGTACTTTGTCCTTTTCAAACATCCTACTCTTAAAAGAAAGTTTTCCAAAAATGGATTCTCTTAATTTGTAAAGACTCAAAAAGTCTAACAAGGTAATTCTCATACATTTATATCTGATTTCTCTCCATATCCTCAAATTTCAGTCAACTTAATTTTCCTTTTTATCAAGTTTCATCAGCTTGGGCATTAAATGTTATCTCTCTTCATACACACTGCTTTATCACTTGGTTTTTAAAACAGCAAGGAGATAACCTCTGTAAAATGTCATTATCTGACCCAACTTTCTTGATTTTCCCAATCACTTCTATTAATCTCTCTTAAGATTTGACCTACATTTTTTTCTGCTCTATGCTATCTCACTTAAAGTTCTGTGCAATCATCAAACTAAAAAATATATATCTAAGGTTAAAATAGTAAGTGAACCTACACATTCCTTCTTCTTTCACTATGTATAAAAAGGCTAGAACTAGAAAAGGTCTAAGGTTTAGAAGAATAAAAAATGTTGTTGAGAAAGATGCTGAATCTCACAAAACTCACTCAGCAAAATGAACCACCTTCAGAATGCTGACCCAGGCTGCTGTCTCAGCACAGCCCACTAGGCAGCTAGCTGATCTGGAGGTTCCCTCCCATGGCTATCCTGAGAGAATTAGAAAAAAACATACCTGGCTTTTAGTCAATATGATAAAAGCTTATCTAGCCTTTCGAGTTAAACTCTTTTTAAGTCCTGTTCCAAACCATTAGGGTTTTTCTTCCTGAAAATGATGCTAAGATTAGTAACAAGTCTTTCACAAACTGTTCAGTCAATGGAATTGTCTCTGGCAGAGTCTGGTATCTGAAACATCCATTTATATATCTAAACAACAGGCAGAGATCACCCAGCTAGTCTTCCTTATTTTGGGTCTAACAATTTAGCCAAGAAATTCAGCAATCTTGACATTTCACAACTTAAAGTCTAGCTAAGACACAAAAAAGTTCAATAACTTTACAATTGGCTGACAACAGAAGAAAATAAAGAGACACCTCCACTGATAAAATGTGGGCTTTTAAAATTTGGATCAGGGAGGGGGAGAGAGAGAGAGAGAGAGAGAGAGAGAGAGAGAGAGAGAGAGAGAGAGAGAGAGAGAGAGAGAGAGAGAGATCAGAGATATCAACTCTTTGGTCATAGAGCAGGATGGTTAAAAAAAAAAAAAAAGAACTTTTCATCTGGGTTCAAATCCTGGCCCTGCCTATTAGCATCAGTATTGGTTCTAATCAAATTATTTAATCTTTCTTAGCTGTGCTTTCTGCATCTGTAAAATGGAAATGGGAACTAAAATAAATCCCTAGATGTGCCCTGGAAGAGCAGTGGTTAGGTCAATCACTTCCAAAGGAGCAAGTCATATACCCCTGGGTCCAAGTCCCAGGTCTGGCGGAAACTACCAGTGCAAAAAACTAAATGAAAATAAAATAAAGACACTTCTTCAAAAAAGTAAATAAATAAATAAATAAAATCCCTAACAGGCCTGTTGTTTCACATAATAAAATATATGTAACCTGTCAAGAACAATATCTGAACACACATATCAGAAGGTATAAAAAGGAAAGAAGTATTATGTACTTATTGGTTATGAAGAGCCTTTTGTTAAAGAAATGGAAATCTAAAGCTAGGGAGGCAAAAGATTTCGTCTAAATTATCGACATTATTAGTAGTTGAAAACATTTGATGGTAGAGAAATAAAGTTGAAAAAGCAAATGTTATGTTAACAGAGAATTTCATCTATCATCAGGAAGCTTAGATTATAAATATCCTTATTAATTTTTTTTATTTAACGAAGTGGAAAAAACTAACACTTTAGTAACTAAACAAAACATCTTAGATACTCAAACAAGACTGTCAGTACAATTTTATTAGCTATTGATCTCTGATTAAGAACTGATGCTCAATTCTTACTTTTAACTGCCTAATTATTTTTTCTTTAAAGTATTTTTAATCTGTTAATAGGATCACTGAACACCTACAGAATTTTTAGGTAAAACTGCATTTATGTGCATATATGCTTTTTTTCTCCCCTGGAGAAAGAGTCCAAAGCTTCCATCAGCTTCAAAAAAGGAGACTACCAGTGTTACATCCTAAACATATCGGATAATATTTATTTGGTTCATCAATACAAGAAATATTGTATGTTCCATAATTCAATACAAAGCTGGAAATTCCTTTACTCTCCTGAGAATGAAATGAGGTCAGTAAAAAGGATGTTTGATTTCACAAAAGGTCCTCCCTCCTGAAGAATTAAGAGGTCATGAAAATACTGATATGACATCCTCTTTTTCACAAGAATGCCTCTATACCAGGCTCAAATTAGGTATGTCCCAATTAGGACAATTTTGAAGACATAAATGAATGTAAACCATAAATTCTGCAATAAAGAGACCCTTCAGCAATACAGACTTCAAAGAATGGGTGTTACAGTTAACAGACTTTGGTTTGAATACCAATTGTACCATATAACAGATGAGACCTTAGGTAAATTACTTAATCTCACTAAACCTCAATTTTCTAATACATTAAATGGAGCTAATAATATCTACAGTCAATGGAGTTATGAGAACAAAATGAGATAAGTTCTAGAACATGGAAAATATTCAAGAAATAGTAGCTATTCGTGTAAAAGTTTATTTCTAACAGTTGAGCAAGCAAGTTGGTAGGATTTTAGCCTCCTGATGATACAAACCCTTTTTATACCAATTTTCCTTAACTTTCTTTTTTAACACAATCTAGTTGGGATTCATTTGAAAATAACTAATTGCACTCTCAACAATGATAATGGAGACCACGAAATAGCTTACTTCGTTAAGACCATTGTATCAGAGAACTAGTCCTACTTCACACTAAGTATCTATTTCCCAAGTTTCTACTCATCTGTTTTTCCACAAAGAATACTATCAAAACATTTTCAATAGATCTATAATTAAAAAATACAACAAAACATTAATTATAGTATCTAGGTGGGAGGTATGTAGGTATTCATGGTACAATTCTTTCAACTTTCTTGTATGTTTAAAAATTTCCAAAATAAAATAGAAAAAAAGTAATCAAAAAGCCATAAGTAAAACTAAAATTGTGTTTTCTTAGGCAACTTGATAATACTCAATTTACTTTGTGTCCTAAGCATTGTAAAGATACAATTATCAAATTTTAATAAAATTGCCCTCATTTTTTATATAAGACCAAAATTAGGCCCCATCAGAGACTTTCAGTTAACCAATGGGCTTTAAATAAGACTTTTATTTGACCAACGTTATCCACCTGAGGAACCTGCAAAGCTAATATAAACACTTCTAGAAGCAAGAAAAAAGATCGAGATAGTCAAGATTTGTCTACTACTTGTGAAGAAAGTTATATATTAAAAAAAACTAGGAATGGATGGAAATATGACAGTCAATCACAACATGTACCATAGGAAGGAGTCATTCTATTTGGCAAGCAGAATATTATTTTAACTTCTGTGACATGTAAAAAAAAAAAAGTAACAAAGGATAACTAATCCCTCAGAGGCAGTCTATAAAAATTAGACACTAAAACTTCTATAACTGAAAACAAAAATATACTTTTTCCATCTTGTAGATTAAAACACAAAGGCTACATGTCTACAGGAAGGATTAAAATAAAAACTGACAAAACCAAGTTTTGCCAAGAATGTGGAAGAACTGTAATTGTCATACCCTGCTGACAGAAACACAAAGTAGAAGCAATCTGGCAGTTTCATATAACATTAAGGATGCATGTGACACAATTCCACTCCTCAGTATTTACTCAAGAGAAATGAAAACATGTCCACACAAACAAATGCAGTTGAATATTCACTGAAGCTCTATTCATAATAGTCTAAAACTGAAAAGAGTGAACAGATAAACAAAAGGTGAACAGATAAGCAAATGGTGGCATATTCATGTAATGGAGTATTACTCAGCAATAAAAGGACCAAACTAATAATTATCCACAACATGGAATAATCTCAAAAACACAGAGCAAAAGAAGTGCGACAAAAGAGTCTGATTTGATTCCATTTCTGTGATGTTCCAAAAGAAGGCAAAAATATTTTACAGTGGAAGAAATCAGATCTGTGGTTGTCTATAGGGGAGAGGGAAAGAAGAGAGGATAAACGAAAGTGAAAAAAGGAAGCTTTCTGAAGAGATGCAAGTGTTCTATATCTTAAGTGTGGTGTTGGTTAAATGGGTATATTATAGACTCAAATTCTACACTTAAAACAGACTGTGTAAATTAAACCTCAATAAAGTTGATTTAAGAAAATTACTATGTAATATCCTCATTATGGAGGAAACATTAGAAATATGAAATAAAAGAGTCCATCATCAGAGTGAATCAACTCCAACTCTACTTTCAGATTGCTCTTAAATTTTTTGCTATGAACAGTATTGTTATGAAGAGCCTAGTGATGAATCTCTCTATATATCTGCAACATAAAATTATTTAATGGTAAAATACATCCTTCTTCCTTCACTTCTCATATCTTCATGGGAAATAAGCTAAATAAACCATTGATATTTCTAAGTCTCACAAGCCTACTTCATGGAATTAAATCAGAACTAGTTTTAGAGAAATTACTGCTAGCTTATTTAGGCAAACAATCAACTCAGAGAATACTGTTAGTGATTGACTATCTTATTAATCATGCTGTACTTTGCCCTTAAACTCTTGAGATAGGAGATAGGAGATTCAGACATGCATAAGCAATGAACCTAAAGGAAGTGAAGCTTGAAACGCACTGTTTCAGAAATAATAGTATCTTATAGTTTAGAAAACTTAATCAAATGACAAGAGAAGTATGAAAAGAGAAAGCAAAGAGTCAAAGTTTTCTAAAACATTTTAGCTTTTTCTAATAAACAGCAAATCTGGTCAACAATTTAAAAGTGCAAAAATTATTAACTCAACTACTTTAATGTCAACTTACATAGAAAACTAGATAACTATACAAAAAAGCAAAATACTTTTGAGGAGCAATTTCACTGGTAATATGCATCTACAGTCATAAAAAATGTTCATGTTCTTTCCACTCAAAACAGCATTCTGGAAATTTCTAAGGCAGTCACTAAAATATAAGCTCCACAAAGCAAGCACTTTAGAGTGGCATGTAGACTTCTCTAAAGTAGTTGTTAAAATAAAAGAAATAATCCTGAACACAGAAAAAGCTTTTCACAAACATAATAATCATTATTTGTTGTTTCCAAATTCCTATTGCTATAAAAAGTCAGCGGGGGAAGGGGGCCATGACCTGGTGGCCTAGTAGTGTAGTACACTTTGGGAGCAGTCCTATATGCATCCCAAGGCCCCAGGGTCAAGACCTGGGGTCAGCGGGAACCACCAATGTGAACAACTAAATAAAAATAAACTGCATCTTTGTCCTCTTTCTTCCTGCCTGACTACTTGCTTTCATTCCTTACCTGAACCTTTCCTTTAAACACACTCTCTCTCTCTCTCTCTCTCTCTCTCTCTCTCTCTCTCTCTCTCTCTCTCTCTCTCTTTGCTCTGTCACCTAATGAGTGCTGAAAATAAACTATCCATAGTAGCAAGGACCACATCTAGTGCTCAGATCTTGTTTCTAATACCATTCTCCAACAAAAAGAAATAAAGACCCTTGGAGAAATGAATCATTCTAGGATTGGAGCAGGAAATACACAAGATGAACCTGGATCCTTTTGTAGGACCAGGAAGTAAGGAAGTGCTCAAAAATAAAACATATTAGTATGAGTCTGGCAAACAGGCACATGAGTCAATTATAGAAGCTACCAATGGTCAAATCTGAAACAATTGGAGAAACAAAATATAGTATCTGATTATATAATTAAAACCATATCATATCTATGAGCCCAAATGATATAATAAATGACTGAATAAATTAACACATGGAGAAGAGACAATCTGCTGCGCGGAATTCCAAATTAAATAGACACTAACACTAAGGGAGGGAAGCATAACTCCTAACTCCTTAAGTGTAGACTGAACCCCTAAAGGAATGAGGGAGAAAGAACATAACTTTACAGGGGAGAAATCTGATAAATACTACTTCAGGCAGATATCAATGCCAATATCAATAGTTACAAGTCAAGATAGTATATGCCCTTGATATGAACTGATAAAAATGGAACTACTTCTGTGATCTTCCTCACCCCTCTAAAAAACCAAAACCCCAGTCTAACCATGAAAAGAAAATATCAAATTTCAATAGTCAGACATCCCATAATATACCTGCCCAGTACTCCTCAAAACTGTCAAGGTTGGCGTGACCTGGTGGAGCAATGGTTAGGTCAAACCACCCTGAAAGAGAGCAGGCCACATACCCTAGGCCAGGGGGAACAACTAACTAAAAATAAAATAAAATAAAGATGCTTGTTCCTCCGCTCCATTCCTGCCTATCTGCCTTACCTTCATTCCTACCTACACGTTTCCTTGAAAAAAAAAAAAAAAAAAAAGTCAAGGTCATCAAAAATATGGAAAGACTGAGAAATTGTCATAGCCAAGAGGAACCGAAGGAGACATGAAAACTAAATATAAAGGGGCAACCTGAATGAGATCCTGGAACAGAAAGACATTAGGTAAAAACTAAGAAAATCTAAATAAACGCTATGCTTCAGTTAGGAATAATGTGTCAACATGGTTCATTAATCTTCATAAATATACCATACTACTGTAAGATGCCCACAAAAGGAGAAACTGTGTGTGGTGGGAATGGGGGAGAGATTATATAAGAACCCTCTATACTCTCTACTCAATTTTTCTGTAAATCTAAAATTATTCTAGACAGTAAAACATATTAATTTTAAAATTTAAATTACAAAAATACAGTAGCATGATTTCAACTTCATTAAAAATGCATAAATAAGACAGCCAACATACCAAAAGTAGTTATGTTAGGATGATTAAATAGTGGGTAACTTAGTCTCCACTGTAACGTATTTATACTTTCATAATTTAAAAAAGGAATTTTACACCACACATATTAAATGGCAAAAATCTAGAACACTGATAATACCAAATGTTGGCAAAATGTGGAGAAACACTGTATCATTACTCGTAGGAAGGCAAATTTTACAGCTATTTTAGAAGACAGTTTAGAGTTTCTTATAAAACACACACTTCTTTTTTTAAAGGAAAGGTACAGGCAAAACTCATTCTAAGCTTCATCTTTGGTAAACAGGAGGAAAAGAACAAACATCAACTACAGGTAGAGCAAATTAAAGTATTTCAAGTAGTTCATCAAAGGGCTACTTCACATGCCCATCGTTGTCTTTTTTAAGTATCAAAAGCAAAATTCAGTATTTTTAAGCACCAACCTCCAAAAATTGAATCCTGGACAAAAGAGAGTACTGATAACAATAAAGAATGTCCCTGGCAGAGAGGTGTGTTAATCAGCAACTGATCCTCCCAAAAAGAGAAAAAAGAAAAATTAACTTGGTAAATAAGCTGCTTATCATCACTGGGACTTTTAACCTTGGTCTGGGTGTCCTATTCACAAAGAAGACTGCCTGAGGCAGGAAAAGCACAAATAAGGTTCACCTGTCTTTCAACTTTAATACCTCCCAACAAAAGCAACAAAAGTTTAATTATGTGGGAAGAAGCAACAGATTGATTCTTCAAATCTTCTAACTTCAAGGGACTCAGTAAACAAATATCTCCTTATACAGGTAGATCCATTTCTGATAAATGAACCATATTTGTTATTCAGAAAAAAGTATAAGGTTTAAGACTTTAAGATATTAAAAAATAAATATAAAATTATAATCAAATTATTCAGAAGGAACATTCATTTGACAATTACAAGGTCAATATAACTATTTGTCACCGAGACTAAAAATACATTTCTTCATCTTTCTCCTAACAGAATTTTAAAACAGCCTCATATATTAACATTATTAAGGCTACAAACCTGTGTTCCAGGTTGCCAGATCACACCAAGTTTAAACCTGGTGTCCTGGCATAATGGTTCCAGTAATAAACTAAGTGGTTCTACTAGTTTTAGTATATTTTGTATATTTATTCCTGCCTGTACCTTTCCTTTAAAAACAAACAAACCAAAAAGAAAAGTTCATAGTCCCTGAGCACTTGGTATTTACTGGTTTATATAACTAAGGACAGAAAAGTACTTAGAGGACTTGGAAGAACTGCTCTAGGTTAGTTCAGTCAACCGCAAGGGAAGAGGCTGAGAGGAAGAGGGATGAAACTTTAGGTCAAGGGGGCTTAAGCAAACACTTGAGTTCATGAAATAGTGGCTTATTGGTTGTCACCAGGGCACAGTACACAGATATCCCAAGGCCCCAACCTGGGACAGGGAACAGAGGGTAACAACCAAAATGAGCAACTAAATAAAATGTTTCTTCCTCCTCTCTCTTCCAGCCTGCCTGTCTCTACTTACCTTCTTTTCTAATTGCACCTTTCCTTTAAAAAAGAAAAAGAAAAAAACAAAACAAAACAAAAGACTTGTGTTTATCCTTACCTCGCCCACCTCCCCTACCAACCCCAGTCTTGTTAGGGGCCATCTTTATTTTCTAAGCATCCCCAAGCCCCCATTCTGGGTTTACTCCAGGATTGAAATTGTGAATATGCCAGATTCTCCACCAGAACATAAATTTCTTAAGAACTCTATGTTATTCAGCTTTCTATCCTCAATGTCTAATTTGTTTTTCAAAGTAAGCACTCATTAAATTTTTCCCTAAAAAAATAAAAAAAATTAAAGCTAGTACACATACTGGTTTTTCCTTTATAAACTTCCATAATTTCATTCCTTATTTTTAACTTTTACACAAGCTTCACTGTTTACAGGGAAGTCCTAAAAATATTGTGCAAGTTCTACATATTTTAAACTTCAATGTTAGTGATCATTTTGCTTTCTACTATAGGAAGCTGTACATACAATACTTAAGAGGAAACTGGCATTCATTCATGTAAGAAATTTTCAAATGAAACCATCTTCTTTTATTCAAATACATGGGGGAAAAATGACCTCATTGTTTTTATTAATCTTTAAATAAAAACATTGGGCAGGCCCTGGGGGAATACTGGTTAGATCAATCATCTCCAAAGGTGTGCAGAACACATAACCCCCTGGGTTCAAGCCCCAGGTCCAGAGGGAAACAACCAGCATGAACAACCAAATAAAAAAAACATACTGTGTGTTAGATATGAGTAGGAAAGTTGTCAATAGATAATTCTTTCCCTAGACTAATTTCCCTACTATGTACACTATTTTTGAGGGCCCCTCACTAAGTTATTCACCAGTAAAACAAACATAATTAGTTCTTAATCATTTCCTAACACTAACTCAGTGTGGGAGATCTGCTAAATCTGAATCATTGCCTTCATGGTCAATTTAAATGCAACCTCCAAATGGTCTTAATCTGGTGTACTGATCACTTGCTTAAGTTAAAATGTACTTGCTTTGTCAAAAACTTTAGTGTGCAAATCTGGTAAAATACCAAACAATTTATTTCACAACTACTTAATGTCATTAAAAGCTTGATTCCTTGGCATGCTCTGGTGGAGTAATGGTTAGGTCTATCATGTTAGAAGAAGCACAGGCCATATGACCCTGGGTTCAAGTTGTGGGGTTGGGGTGGGAGACACAATGACATAACCAGTGTGAACAACTAAATAAAAATAAAATGCTACTTCCTCTCTCATCCTGCCTGCATCTTTTCCATTAAAAAGAAAAAAGAAAAAGAAAAAGGCATGATTGCTTTTATGATACATGTTTGTTCTGGGATGACAGCCGATACCCTGAATCCCAATACCCATTTCTTAATTACTCAATTAGTGTCAAGAGGTATGACATACATGACTATCAATATAAGTATAAAACTATCATTACTCTGGGGTATGGAGAGGGGAGAGCTCAAGAAAGGTAACATTTAAAAATGAACAGAATCTACTTCTGAAGGATATGGCTCCTCAGCAATCAAATACCACCCTTTAATCCAAATCAAATTTGGGCAATTTCTTTCCCTAAAGGAACATAGACCAGTTTCTCTAAGATGTAGTCTAATGTATTGAATAAGAAAGGTACAATAAGACCTAGAATTTTTAAATTAGCAATATGAAGGATAACTGGGAAGAACAGAGTAATCTAAAATAATCTAACAGCCCCATAACTAATTAAAAAAAATTTTTTTAGTGTCGTATTTCCATGGATTCAAAACATCAAGTAGAGAGAACAAAAGCCATAGCTTTTTCTAAGTACAGATGCAGGTTACATTTCTTAAGAAAACAGATCCAAAGAGCAGTTATTAACCACACCAAATCAAAATGATCATAACATTGAATTAAAAAAAAAACTAATGAACCCACATGGTACATTCAAAAAGACAAATTACACTCTACAAATTACAAACTTTATACATGATTAAACTAATCTGAAAAAAATGGAAGAAATTTTTGAAACTTTCAGATTTTCCAAAAGCTCTAAATATTAATTTAATTAATTTCTGGAATTTTTTTTAAAAACATAGAAACAAAACTAAAACTAGAGACACAGATACAGAAGCACGCAATATGGGGGTGGGGGCAACTTCCTATTTAACTGAACAGTTCTAGTTCTGCAAGAGCAATCAGCCTCCTGAATGCAGCTGGGAGAATATCCACACAAGCAGCTGACTCAGTGCAAACAGTTCTGTACTTTTCCAAAGAGAAGTCAAGGAATTACTTGTGCTTTAGGTCACTAGAAACGGAAATGTGTCTTTCTAGTCTTGTGAGATCTGACATAAGAATGTGTAGTTTTAAGTAGCATAAGCAGAAACAAATCATTTTTAAGATGTTTTCATAAAGGAAATTCACTGAAGGAAGTACACATAACAGTACTCAAAAAGTTTCTTATTCTGCAACTCTAATATCTTGCAAATAGGTATATTTCCCTCAACTATTATGAGAAACGTTTCATTAACAGGGAGCAATAAGAAACAAAATTGACTACACACATGCAATCTAGCATTTGAGTAATACCACATGACACAATTTAAACACGAAGTACCCTTCACATTACTGAGAGAAAGCAAAAATTTACTTAGTGGGCTCCACTAATTCTTAAACGTTATTTGAAGGATCTTTGTATGAATTGTTATTCTGAACGTAGACAGCCATTCTAAATCTTAGCACTGTATTAAGTTCCCTGTCTTCAGTCTCCTCAACCTCCAACAACATGAGGTATGCAGAAATAAGAGATTTAAATTAAAGGAGGCATCTTCAAGTAGAAGAAACAAGCTAAAGCAGAACATCACAGGGAGAGCAGAGCACAAGTGGGCCTGCACTATATAAGAATCAAACTTAACCAACTATAAACACAATGAGAATATAGTCATTTAAAGTGTAAGAAAAAGAGAAATGAATATTTAATAAGCTGGATTAGATGGTAAGGTAAACTAGATCTACAAATTAAAGGCAACTAGCTTCCCACCAGCTGTTCATAGCTCTTAGTGTCAGAGCTTAGTTGCTCTTAGTTCCTTCTTTATATAGTACAAGACAGCCCAAGAGACTAGACGCTCTGAAATTCTTCTAATTCTAATAGTGATTTTCCTCTTTGGCCTTGGAAAAATTATTCAATCTTTTTAAGTAAACAATTAAAACTAAATTCACAGGAAGTCCTGGGTATTAATACAAATACAACTAAATTCTGAGCTCAAAAACAGAATAAAACTCGTTTCTTAGCATTGTTTTAAAAACCTTTTTTAATCTAACTTCAAGCACAACTGTCTACAAACAGCAACTTTAAATTTCTTGCTATCCTAAGAACTTATCATATCTTCCTCCTTTTGATCACATTTCCTCAGCCTAAATAATCTTTCCCCTTCACTGTCTACTGAAGTTATACTTGTCTTCTAACCACAGTTCAAAGCTTTCAGTGACCTATCCACCCACCAGTCTCCTCAAGCATACTAACTTTCCTCTGAACTCCCAATGTGTTTTTCATTTATCTCCATTATTTTGCTTTACACATAGTAAATTGTTTACATGTACCTTCTCCTCTGCAATGTAAACTTCTCAAGGGCAGGAGTGAAGGGATTCTATGTTTCATACAAGCCTAACACTACTTTACACATAGTTTGTACTTAATTATGGAATCAGAATATGAGGTGATCTTATTGGGATAATATCAGAAAAGTGATGCCCTAAATCACTGTTTTTCAAACAGGAGATCACAGCTTAATGAGTTGTGAAATTAATGTAGTGTGCCACCATCAACATTCAAAAATCAAAACAACTAAAAATAACTGAACAGACAAAAGAGACTAGAGTGCATGAAATCAGCAGAGTTTTATGAAACCTGTTTCAGGTGTTTCTTGTTATTTATATTGGGTTGTACTACAAAATGTATCTCTTAATATGAGCTGTAATTATTTTTAATACATTTTTTAAAAACTTTCAAAAGTGGGGCTGAAATTGAACGAACCATACAGACTTTTACCAGATTGCTGAAAGGAAGCACAGAAATCATCTACACAGCTGATAGCTGAAGAATGGAACAACCTTAACTGGCTCTAACCTAAACCACTACAATATCCTTTGTGTCAGTAAAGCCATCCACCTAATGAATGAACTCACCACCATCATCCTTTAAAAGCACTAAGAAGTGATCATAAATGACTTTTGCTTGTCAATTAAGTCTCTTTGCTGATCTACAAGATAATAAGAATTACTCCCAGTGAGATTAGCTTAAAAGATAATGATCCTTGAGAGCATAGTAATAAAACCTTACCTGAAACAAACTAACAAGTGATGGCTGGAAGAAAACTGTTTGTCAAGGTAAGGCATATGACCAGACAAATCTTCATGTTACTAACAAAAGATATTTTCCCCATCACAGCAATGTTGTAGAAGTGATTTCTGAGGGAAGGTTAACGCTATTTTCAATTTTAGTTTTGTTTGCCATTTCAACTACCTATGGAATTAAAAGTATTTCTTGTGGTTAGAATTATGATTGCCATACTCTCTTCACTAATAACCAAGAGAGCAAATACAGCAAAGAAATGGCAAAGAAGTCCTGTTTTGACAAGGAGAGCAAGGTGAGAAAGATATAAGATGATAAATGCAGTCACATTTCACGAAGATAGAACTAACTTCAACTGCTATCCAAGTTTACAGAGATATGATTGAATTTTAAGCAACTATTAACAGTCAAGAATAGCTGAGAAAACAAGAAATGGAAAATGCACTGGATTTAGAATCCAAAGACCTAGGTTTAATTCTGGTTAACATTTACTAGTACAACACTTGGCTTCCACTCTTATAAAATAGGAATAAAACTCTTACTTTCATTCAACAAGTATTAATTGAATAATACTTTCTATGTGCCACTATACATTTAACTATGGAAACAATGTAGTGGTAGTTAGTCCTTGCCCTCAAGAAGCTTATATTTTACCTATTTCACAAGACTGTTGTGATGATCAAATATAAAAACACTGCACACTGTAACATACTATAAAAACTGCAAAATGGTATGATAATTATTATCACTATTAACTTGTTTTACCTCTTAACCATTTACCTGTATTACAATAGCTAGGCTTGCTAAGATTCAAGATTCAATGATTATAAATGATCAGATATAACATCTACTACTCTCTACTGATTTTTCAAAGAGCTAGAATTCAGGAACCTAATAAATCATTCTTTATTAGTATTAGTATTAGTATAGTCTTAGCTTATGATTCTCATTAACATGAAAATAAAAACATACTGAAAACCCAAGGCCTATAATTTGTAGTGTTGCTCAAGGTATGGACTGGGTATGCAGGATGCATTACACACATTTGGCAAGGGAGTAAAAAATATAAAGACTTCTAGGTCCCACATAAGATCAACTGAATCATAACCCTTAAAAGGCGAGCCTAGAATCTATTTCTGATTAGCACACTGAGTAATTCTTTATAACTAAAACTTGAGAATCACTGCCAAAAAAATTCCCCTTAATCAATAACCATGATTTAAAACACCATTTCCAAAATCTACCTAGAAAATCTGAGTCAAATAGAATTCAACTACAACTGAAAAAGCAGCTCTTGAGAAGGTATTTACTTGTCAATGTAATATGAGCCACATTTAACTCATAAAAATACTTCTTTTGGCATCAACCTCCTTGTATTAAGTGGTTTTTTAAACTTTCACATAAAATAAAGTCCCTCCCCACCAAAAAAAGAATGTTCAGAAGATATTCATGTTATTAAAATCAGCTTTCAATAAACAGACATATTAATTAATATACTTGAATACACATACACATAAAACTTGAATTTTTCATATGATTTAACAAGGAAAAGTTGATATATTACATACACATAAAACCTGAATTTTTCATATGATTTAACAAGGGAAAGTTGATATATTACCTTTGTAATCAAGGAAGAATGCATGTACCCTCTGCCTACCATTACTATATCATGATTTTGAATGCTTGAAACCAACCTTTGGGGTCCATACTTATTAAAGGTCACACTACCCATATAAATGAAGAGAACAAACAAATTAGTCTACAGACAAACTTAATTCCTCAAAAATAAGAGACAATACCATATCTTTATCCACTGAACACTTAAATATTCCTAAGAGCATCTCTCAAAATATCAATCAAGAGCCCTTGGAACTACTTTAAGAAAAATAGCCAGATGTCAAATGTTACTTCACATACTATATAATTAGTGCAAAGACATATTTATTTTAGTTCTATTTGTTGACCACAGCCTCCTCTCATCTGCCTCCAGGTATGTACACATCAAAGGGAAGACACTGAAAATGTGTTACTCTGGGAAAAATTGTTAAGGTGGAGACTAATATTGTGAGTCAAGAAAACATTCCAACTGCAGTAAAATTTAGAGGCCAGAGGGCTTCTTCACACCACAGTACCAACCTCTGCAACGTGACTCTTTCCAAACCAGTTAGAATCTAATCCATTCTGTAGGACGAGGGACAAAACGAACCATACTGAATTTAGTTTCACAACTGTTCCAAGACTGAATGAGGAGAGAGCCTTGGAAAGTCGACTTTAAAAGAAACACAAAGAAATTGGTGCTCTTACTTTTGTCCAAGTTTGCATTCTCTTAAAATTCAGTTACTCTGCTCTTTCATACTTCTATCAATTGTCCAAATAACTGCAAGGTATGAGAATTGGAATAAAATAAATTGTGTATAGGAGGAAAGAATCTAAAATAAGGAAAAGTCTTAGTTAAACAACAATGATCAAAGTCCAGAAATCCACCTATGGCTTGATACAAACTATATCTGTACAATAACCATCTATCTATGCCTAATCCTAAACCTTCTTGGCACTTCAACAACATGCAAAAAGCTTTCCTGGAACAAGAGGTTAACTTATGGAATTTGGGTGAGAAAAAGAGAAAGGCTTTAAGGAGTGTTGCCTAAAAAATGCTTTAGGAAAATTAATATCAATCTAACCAAGATCAAAACAAGTAGCAGACAGAGATATCCCTAATAATAATATCTGATTGCCAATTTCCACCACTCCTCCCAACCCCCCTTCAGAGGATACAGACTTTGTAAGAAGGGAGGGAAAGAGAAAGAAAATATATAGTTGAGAGCTCAGAGGATTTACCAACTAACTCAGCTCTCTGTTGCAACAATCGCTATTTCCACTGTAGTAGCAGAGAAGCTTCAAAGAATTAGGAAATCAAAATACAGCTGGAAGGTGCGAAACTAATGCTAGGAAGATGTGTGATCATCACAACCTTCCAAAGAAAGGTTTTCAAGCAAGCATGTTCTTTTGTCCTGCCCACTAAAAGATACAAAGTTCTCTACTCACCACTAATAATGTGCCAAAATGCAATGTCTTTTCTAGGAGAGAGAGGCCTAGGCTGGAATCTGGGTCTAAAGCACATCCTTCTACCTGCCCTAGGATATCTAAGTTCTCCTTTAGAGTACCTTATTTATATCTGGACTCTCTACAAAAAACACAATAAAGGCAAGAAGGCACCAACTATGTTAGCTGGAGATGACAGAGATAGAGACAGTTATATGTGTGTGACTACATATATATCACACAACAGTCTATCACATTAGCTATACTCGTCTACAGAATTATGTTTTAGTTGAGCTCCTTTAGCTCCTGTAAAGAGTAAATGATTGAGAATTCTATAATAAATTCATAATGCTAAATACCTTAGTTTTAAATTTAAAAATAAAAAACTGGATCCAAAGTTAACTTCCAAAGAGAAAGGAAAATGACAATTTCAAGAGCTTCTATCAGAAGGAAGTATCAGCCACTGATTAAGTTATCAAGAAACAAAAGAAATAGGTATTCAGGTAAAAAGCAAAAGGTAATTACTGCATTCTATATCTGCCCCCCACCCTCCCAAGATTAAGAATATACTGTCAAGAGAATACTAGAAAAGAGTAAATAGGGCATTAATGGAAACAGAAAGCATCTATTTACAGAAAGGACAAAGGAAACATACTACCTCCAATCACCTGCTTTGGTGAGCTACTTTTTAAGGTGGAAGAGAAGAGGAAATAAAATTAGTGGATATCTTAGAGTAAGAGTATCAAGGAAAAAGGCAGAGGGCATAGATGAACAAGAAGGGATAGACCCCTATATATTAACTCTCTTTAAACCTCGGGCAAACCTACAGTTTTACTAGAGGAAAAGACGGAAGGTTGTGAAAATTATGATGAAAACAACATTTATAAAAAATGAAAAAGACTTCATAAGGGGAAATCCAAGCACTGAAGGAGAGGGCAACAGTGTGAAAAAGGAATGTACAAGATAGATTCAGTAAGGAGACACAGGATTGATAATTGCTGAGAAGAATGGAGATAATGAGATAATATACCACCTACCAGGTAATCAACAATCAGTTTATAATTTTATTACCAAACATAAAAACACAATTGTAACACCTGGATGAGAGTAGGGGAGGAAGTCTGCACAGAAATTTCAAGACAAGGTAGCATAGTGCCAGAGCTTTAAGGGATGCAGTGGGGGAGTAAGGATGAAGGAGTATGAAGGGAGAAGGACTGCAGCAGGGAAAGAGGATGGATTGCAGAAAAGACATAAAAAGAACAGGAAAGCAACATAAGAAGAATAGGAAAAAGAAAGTGTGGGATCACAAGAGTTTAGAGTAGGAGAGAGAATGGAAACGATGTGCCCTGAAAGAGGGGTAGTCACAGACCCAGGATGAGGTTGTGGCTTAAGGGAAGGAGGAGCTAAGGAGAACTCTACCATAAACCGATAAAAATCAGCTGGAGTATGATACAGGAGTGAAAACGGAATGCACTCAGAAGGATGTGGTGGTGACTACAGATTCAGAATTATGGTGTAATACGAGGACGAGGGGAAAAAAACAGTGACAGACACCCAACCCCCCGGGGGTGGGGCAGGAAAGGCTTGCAAGGGGTCTTACTCAGAGCATGACTACAAAACCGGGTGGGAGGGCACAGCAGGCAGGTAGAAAAACTGAGGGGAGTGTTTAACCATACGAAGAGAATAACTAAGTAAAGGAAAGAAAAAGGAGTGCTGTGTGGAGGAATGATGTTTCCGGAGGAAAAGTAGGAGCGGACAAGAGGTCTAGAGGGCAGAAGGAACGGTCCACTGGGTGGAGAACAAGAAAGTATGATGCTAAAGATGAGAAGTTGGGAAGGACACCACATGGCTGGGTCAGAAAAAGAGGTGCTGTCAGTAAGGAGGAGGGGTTCACTATGAGGAAAGCGAGGGGCGTTGAGGAGCAGAAAGTAGCAAGCCAAAGGGCAGGGCAAAGGGGCAGTAAAGAAGCCAAAGAAATGAGGGCAGGGGGAAGCAGGGGCGTAGACTGGAGATTACAGGGAGGGAGGTGGGAGTAGCAGACATCCAGGGTGTGGGGAGGTAAAAGGGTCAACCCCAAAGGTGTTGCGGGGCCTGAGGGGGACATTGGGACGGAGGGCCGGTTCGAGGGTTAGGGAGAGATGCGGCCTGAGGGTGACAGGGAGAGGAGAAAAGCAGGGGACAGGCGGAGGGGACGGGGCGGGGTGGGGCGGCGGGCAGCTCCGATACTCACACCTCCAGAATGCGGTCCCCCTTGCGCACCCCGGCCCGATCGGCCGCCCCCCCGGGCAGCACGGCGCTCACATGCTGCAGCGGCGCGTACAGCTCCCCGTTGATGCTCCGCAGTTGCCCGCCCTCGCTCACTTGGCCCCGCACGTTGAAGCCGTAGCCGGACTCGGACTTGACGATGCGCACTACCCGCGGGCCGCCGCCTCCCCCGCTGCCGTTCCCGGCGCAGTGGAGCCCAGACCCCCCACCACCGCCGCCACCTCCGTTTCTGTGAGGGGCTGAGGGGTGAATCCCTTCCCCGTCCTCGTCCGCCATCTTGCGAGCTAGCGAGCCGTACCCCCGCCCCCCTACGCCTCCACTCCTTCTCCGCGCGCGCACGCCCTTCTCAGCAGCCGCGCGACCCCCGGCGCGCGCGTCCGCAGTCTCGACCGCGGGACCCGAGTCAACCACCGAGTAGCCGGCCGGGGTACTAGGGGAAGGCAGGGGGCGGAGGGAAAGCAAACGGTTGGGCACTGTGAGGCCTCCTGGGAAATGTAGTTTCTGAGCAGTGGGGGAGGAGGCTGGGCCCGACCTGGCTAAAGTTATCTGACGCGTTCGGGAGCAAAGCCTGCTGGGATTTGTAGTTTATCTTGTACTCCTTCCTTAGGCATTTCATCTGTTGTACAGTGAGCCCTTACAAGTGTGACATACTGATTTCAGTTGTTGGTGTAGGGCAAAAAAAAACCAAAAAACGTTTCCCTTTCATTTAATACCCTCTAAACCCAATAATTGTAGGACAGATTGACATTTGAGATTCAACACAGTCTTAAATTATAACTACCCATTTGCTGAGTACCTTATGTGTATGTACACTTAAATTATTTTATTCCATGGCAGCCAACAACTTTTGAGACAGCTGAATCATGAGTTCCTTTCTCTATTATGTTAGAAAACTGAACCTTAGAATGCCCAAAGTCATCTGGCTATTATGTAACAGGAACTAAGGCCTGTTTTTGCACAACTTTCTTTTCATGCATTGCAACTACATTAAAAAAACGATGCCCCAACTATACAAAAGGCATATGTGAAGGAAACTATGTTCTCAGTAATTTAGAACTGGATATTAGAGTGACGAAGTGTTCATTTCAATTGAAAAATGATTTTGAAATTACCTTTCTATCAAATTAATTTTATTTCCCCCAACTGCCCAACTGCATTTAAATGTTTGGAAATGGCATCAAATTGGCTTTTTGCTGTTGTTATTTGGTTGTTATTTTAGTTTTGGTTGGTGGGTTTTAGTTTTAGTTTTTTTGTTGGCTTGTGTTGTTTTGGGGGGTTTTTTTGGTTGGTTTTTTTTTTTTACTACCTATTGGAACACAAACTTTCAGCTATAGTGCAGGATGCCTAGCAAAGGCAAGTAAGAAAAGCAGGCACAAAAATAATGAAAATATATAAATATTTAAGCACTTACTACTCAAGTCTGGTGTTTGGGCTAATAAGTTAGTCTGCTACTGTTTAATAGATGTTGATGGAAAACACAGATAACCTGGGTCAGAGACAAAGCAATATTACAACACAGTGGAAGCAGCAACTTGAGTTTCAGCATGTTTGTGTCAATTCCTCTTACTGCTCAAGCCTCAGAGGGATGATGTGAGGACTCAGATGAACACTGTCCACTTGGTGGATTTACATCAATGATAAGGAGCAGTGAATTTGGGAGACCCACCGTTTTGTAGGACGCTGTAAGCAAACCTTTTCTCTGTCTTGGTGAAAACACTACTTCATCCTTCAGAGTTGCTCACCATAAACAACCCTGAGAAACTGCCTAGGCAAAAAGCAGTCAGGGCCTTGCATTCTTGGCATTCCCAGGAGGATGAGTAGAGGCATGAAAAGCCATGAAGGGCTATCTCTATCAGCATTTTTAAGAGCCAAACACTCTTCTAAGCATTCTTTACCCCTATAGTTTCATTTAATCCTCATGATCCCATAATGTCCCCTATTTTATATGTAAATAAACTGGCAGTCAGTGGTCACACAGCTAGTAAGCAATGAATCCTGGAGAAGCTACAAGATACATAGTTAAAGGACAAGATAAGGTAACTTTTAAAGGTTTAATGACTTATAAAAGCCACAAGCAACCCTCTAAAATTTTTTTGGACTATGTAAGTGTTTCCAGGAATTGGTCAGTGTTGGGGATCAGGGGGAATGCAATAGAATAATCAAGACATCCCACAAAATGTGGAATAAAGACTCAAAGTTATTATATTAGAACATCAAAATTAATGTGGCCTTATAATCGAGTTAATGAAGAAAAGTCTTGATTAGTTATGAAAATATGAAAATAAAAGTTGGAATTTTAATTCAGAGTACCCTGGTGGAATATTGGTTAGATTCCTGCCTCCAGCTGAGCATAATCCACATAAAAGGAATCATGTTGGTGGGGGAAGGGGGGCAACCAACATGAACAAATAAATAAAAATAGGTAAGATGCTTCTTCCTCCTCTCTTCCTCCCTGCTTGCCTACTCACCTCTCTTCCTCCCTGCTTGCCTACTCACTTTCACTCCCGCCTGCACCTTTCCTTTAAAAAAAAAGAAGAAATTTTGCTCCAAGGATGATTTCGCTCATATGTAGAATATAAAGAAACAAAGAAAATGAACATACAAAGCAAAAACAAAATTTAACCCTTGGACTTTGAAGTTACCTGAGGAGCAGGGGGTAAGGGTGGAAACCAAGGCCAGTAGGGGCCCAATGGACAGTGGTGGACGACTGTCATAAATTTGGTGGTTGGTGTGACATTATATATTTGAAGAGTGAACCTGCACTCCTAAAACTTTAGTCTTGTAAAACAATATTACCTCAATTAAAAATGTACTATAAATTTTTAAAAACAAGAATTTTGCTCCAAAATAATAATGGTCTTTGTATTGAATACGAATCTTTCAGTGTAAACTGAGCATGGGATGGGAAGGAATTTATCCAATAAAGCAAGACTTCAGAGAAATGAAAAAGAAGCCTCTGCTAAAAGAGCTAATTTTTAAAAATTGTTTGACAAAAAAAAAAAAAAAAAATGTACTGAATGCCTACACTGTTCTAGCCTCTGTATTACTGCCTAGGGATACAGAGGGAAGGTAGATGTCTGCCAACTCAACGAAGGGCAGACATATAAGTGCATGTACTCCTTGACCTTGCAGTTCCACTTCTCAGAGCTCTGCTGTCACGCACCCCTGTGTGAAATGACATAGTTGTGAAGTTAGTCATTGCAAGGGTTTTTCCATCTACAAAAGATTGGAAATAACCTATGTTCATTGGTTAAATTATAACACTTCCACAATAGAAAACCAAATAATTGTAAACAAAGAAGAAGGAAGCTCTTTGTGTACTAAACTAGAATATCTCATGGATACTGTATACGGCTCAGTGAAAACAGGGTACAGCACAGTCTGCAGACCTTGTTACCATTTTGGTGTGAAAGGAGAACCACTGGCGTATTTGTAACTCTAGAAGTATTCACAATAAACTGGTAACGTTGGTTGCCTCTGGAGCTGCAGACTGGATGGCTGGAGTGGGGATGGGTTAGAGGGAAAATTTTCACCATATGCTCTTTTGTAACATGAAATTAGACAGATGTATGGGTGGACTAGTCTTTAAAAATATTTAGAAAGAATCAGATTAAGAGAAAAAGGAATTAGAACATCAAAATAAGAAAGTAACTAACAGACCATTACTGCTCTCAAGAACTCACACTCTAGCAAAAGAAAAACCAATTCTACTACAGGCCTTGGCACTCTGAATAGTGAGAGCTGCAATGCAGCCCACACAGGCTGCTCGGAGTGTACGCAAGTGGGGGCCTTGGAACTGGGATCGCTAACCTGAGTGATCACAGATGATTGAGGGAGGCAGAGGATAGTGGTGGAAGGGCATTTCTTACAATGGGAGCAGTGAATTCAAACACACAGAGCAGAGAGGAGGAGAGGGTGCCGGGGAGGTGAGAATCAGATCCAGGAGAGTGTCAGATATTGAATATCATGCCCAGGAGCTTGAATATCATTACTAAGTACTTAGGAACCTCTGAATGCTTTTAAGCAGAGCACCATTATAATCCCATTTGTGCTTCAAAAAGTTCATACTCAGGAAGTGTGGAAAACAAATGAAATAGAAAGATCAGGGGAGAAGCAATGGCAGTGGAGAGACCTGATGAGATTCCAACTGAAGCAGTAGTGATGGGAGAAGGATTCACTGGAGAGGAAGGACAATGGTGACTGCTTTGCTCTCAGATGCGAGGGTAGAGGAAAGAATGGCACAAGGTTCCTGACTTGGTAGTGTGATTCCCCCAAGACTGGCCATGAAAAGGAAGAGGAAGAGGTTTGCAGGGAAGACCAGTTCTTTTTGGAGTATGTTGGATTTGAGGGGATCGCAGGAAATCAAGAGGAACTGATCAGTAACTGATTGAGATGGCATGGGGGAAACAGGTCTGGCCTCCTGTAAGGATTTGGGAACCATCAGTTCCAGGCAAGATGAGATGTCAAAGCCAGAACCCAGAGAATGCTTCTTCCTTCCCCCCATTCCGGCTCCCCATAGGAGACTTGCAGAGGAAGGGGATCCAGTAAAAGACAGAGTAGAGTCAGAGAGCTGGAGGACCAGTGTATGAGGTTTTGAAAGTTGATGAAGCTGCTTTTGGAAATAGGACCTGGACAATTTGCAGAGCACTCTCCATGGAAAGGCTTGTTTTGTCCTCACAATAACAATGTAAAGAGAAGCTTTCCCAAGAAACTAGACTTAGATAACCAGGAGGCCCCAATCGCATTGCTAAGTAATAACAGAATTGAACCTTGAACACAAATTTTCTGACATCAAGGCCAAGACTCCCTCTCTGATACGATATCCAGCTCCCTTTTGGTTAAAATGGAGGGGAAAGTTCCTCCTACCCTTTTTCAGGAGCAAGCTCAGAAGGTTTCCATCAACTTTTAGTGTAGTAATTGTTAGGCGAAAAGGCCCACCTGTATTTTATTCACATGATCCTTTGTTGCTAGATGTCCTGCCTGTCTCTTTTCTACTTTGCTGGTCTAAATTCTACTTATCTTTCAAGCTCTAGCTGAAGTCCCTCCATAAAGCCTCCCCTGTGGATTCCAGTTTACTTAGAGACATCTCTTCTAAATTCCAGTTCCTGTGACAAACATACCTTCCAGAGACACCTCCCTGCTTCCCCCATGAATCATGATCTTGTTCTTTTTTTACTGTTTTTTCTAAAGTAAAGACTCAGGCGGGAATGAAGGCAAAGAGGCAGGAAGGCAGGAAGAGAGGAAAAAAGCACTTTTATATTGTTTATATTTTATATTGTTATTCACATTGGTTGCCCCTCCTTTCCACCCAACTAGGGACACAAACCCAGGGAGTACAGAGAGAAGGAAGAAGCATTTTATTTAGTTGTTCATATTTTATTTTGCTAATAAAGAAATATCTCCCTCCAATTCCACCCTTCAAAAAAAAAGAAAAAAGAAAAGAAGTAGACCCAGCAAAGTACAGTAACTTGTCAAATGTCACTCAGCAGATCAGTGGTCAGAACTCAAACCTAAGAAGAAAAATAAAATGGCTTAAATGAGACAATAAGGCATTCCATTACCTGGAGATGCATGGTTAAAGAAAACAAAAAGAGGGCCCCCTTTCAAAGCCTTTCCCCTAATTTTGACTCTTCTTCATTACCTTTCTGCCTGTCTTCCATGAAGACCACATGAAAAATTACTTTTTTAAGAAGTTAAGCAGCTTATTTGCAAAAAAGGATAATATGTGAGCATTGGTGGCTCAAGGATTAAGCTCATGCCTGGGGAGCAGTCCACATTGCAGCCCGAGGACCCGGGTTCCATAGGAGTGGAGAAACTGGAGAAACAACTAAAATAGACAGCTAGGCACACCCTGGTGGAGTAGGGGTTAAAAGCAGTTCACTTACCTCCCAAGGTCCTGGGGTTCATGTCCCGGGATGGGAGGGAACAACCAAGATGAACAAATAAATAAAACAGTTCTTCCTTCTCTCTCTTCCTTCCTGCCTCTGCTCGCCTTCATTCCTGCCTGCATCTTTCTTTAAAGATAAATAAATGAAATGAACAACAAAATAAGTAAAATGCTTCTTTCTCCTCTCACTTCCTTCCTGCCTGCTGCTTATCTGCTTTCATCCCTCCTCTTTCTTTTTAAAGGAAGGGAAGTGAACACAGACAGGCAGTAAGAGGGAGAAAGAAGTACTTCATTTCATTTAGTCGTTCATCTTGGTTGTCCCCCCCACCATACTGTGTCGGTCCAGTGTCATTCAGTTCAGCAATGGGAGAAGATACTTTACCACTGGTTGAGAGGTGTGTCAGTGTTCCTTTGTCACTAGAGTATGTGCGATAGGACATATCATGGTGACCATCTCTGGAAAACATAATCTAACACCCTAGGACAGATCACAGATATAAAGCAAATGTTACAGGAACCAAGGACCTCGAGTCTGACACACAGAACATGGCTGCCTTGCTCTTTTTCACCTGCCTTTCATTTTTGTTCATCTCTACTTCTCTATGTCTATTGCCCAAAAAGAATTTTTGCTCAGTATCGATACTGCGGCCCTTCATTGAATGATGTGCCCACCACCTGGACTGATTAAAGTTGCCTAGAAAGGGTGCACCCTGGCCTACCGGTCTAGTACACCTGTGCAGTCCCACAGACATCCCAAGTCCTGGGTCCAAGAAATAGCCAATGTGAACAACTAAATAAAAATAAATAAAACTCTTCCTCTTCCTCTCTTGTTCTTCCTGCTTGCCTTCATAAATGCCTATACCTTTCCTTTAAAAAAAAAAAATAAAGAAAAATTATGATTGCTCAAATCTGGGTCACATGGTCATGTACCTAAAAGAAAGCTTTTTGGGCAGACTCTAAAGAGTAGAGAGTATAATCTACCACAGTTTTAAGATAAGTGAGTTTTATGTCCACTTAATGTGCGCTTGTAATTGTGTTGGTTCTCTGTCCACACTCTAGCTGGAGTGTCCAAATACCTTTCTCCGATCTCTTCAGGCATGGCCTTATCTTCCTCTCTGCCACACATACCTTTCTGAGACTTTCTGGGTTTCCTGCTTGAGAGAAAATTTCTCTGGCTCTTACAGCTTTACTGGCTGGCTTTTTGTCATTTTCCCTCACATTTTGAAGAGACATCCCAAACATCACTTTTAACCATTCTTCCAGTTGCAATTCCCTAGGCAGTTTTCACTGTTAACTGAGTCTCTCTTCATTTTCTCCAGTGCATCCCCTTTTCTTCAAACTCAATGCTCCAGAGGTTCTTTTTCCTAAAAACTGTCCCAGAGAGCCAATATTTCAAAATTAATACAAGTTGTGAGATCTCAAAAAGACCAATAGGGTTTCTGAGTCATTCCCATCATCCAAGGGGAAAAAAAAAATTGTGAGACTTGGGTCCTTGGCATTGGTTCCTTTTTTAGCTTTCATTTTTAGCCTGTCACTTAGTATGCCTTGAGCTTCAAGTACAGAAAATTCAACAGTGGTTTAAACAATAAGGAAATTTTGCTTAATTCATTCATATCATAAAAAATCCAGTGTATCTTCTGGGTTAGTTAGCTTACTCTCCTTATGATGGCAAGATGGCTGCTGAGCTCCAAACATCACTCAGACATGTGACCTCTACATTGAGAAGCAGGAAACGGCATTTCTTTCTGTGTCTATTTGTAAAAGCAAAGAAACCCTTTCTAAAAGCCTTGCATCCACTTTTTCTCATGTCTCGTAGGCCAAAAGTATATTCTTGCTAATCCCCTAGACTAGTCATTGCCAAAGGAACTGAAATTATCATAATTGATTCATACTAATCAGGACTTACTCCTGGGGCTAAGAGTAACCCCTTCCCTGTGTGCACAGCTAGCCAGTGAACAGGAGAACAAAACTGAGGCTCTGCCTGAAGAAAGGAGGGAGTAAGGGAAGGGTAGATTGGATAAGAAGTTGATGCTACTTCCATCTGATGGATTTACCTTCTCTTCAACTTGGTTTCTCCAACTATAAACTAGAGATAGTAACATCTACATCATTTAATCATGAAGATGACTGAAGGAATAAGATTTTGCAGGGCACACTGCTGAAAAGTTTAATTACTTAACAATAAGGCACACGCTACAACCTGAAAGAACCTTGAGGAAATTATGCTGAGTGAAACAAGCCAGTCATAAAAGGACAAATATTATATGATCAAAGTCACAGAGATAGTACTAGAATGGTAGCTGTAAGGGGCTGGGGAGGAGGAAATGAGGAGTTAGTGTTTAATGAGTACAATTTCAGTTGTGCAAGATGAAAAGGTTCTGGAGGTGGATGGTGGTGGTCACACAAGAATGCAAATGCACTTAATACCCACAGAACTGTAAAAGATACATGTGAAATGATAAGTTCTGGCACGCCTGGTGGAGCAGCATTTAGGTCAATCACCTCCAAAGGAGTGAAGGCCACACATCCCTTGCACTTGAGTCCTGGATCCAGGGGGGAACAACCAGTGTGAATGACAAAATAAAAATAAAATAAAATACTTCTTCCTCCTCTCTCTTCCTGCCTACCTGCCTATTCACCTTCATTCCTGCCTATACCTTTCCTTAAAAAAAAAAAGAAAAAAAAAAAAGATCTATGTTATGTATGCTTATCACAATAAAACATTTAAATAAAACAGACTAAGATATAATGCAAAGGAATTGTGCTAAACCTGAAAAAATGAGTAATATAAATGCATGGTTCTTCTAACAACTATCATATTAAACTTTTGCCTCTTTTAATTTGTGGGTGGTAACCATTTTCCAGCCTTGGCTCTCACTTCTTGTCCAGTCATGTGCCATCTCCCTTCTTTCTTCACGTAAGTGCTGATTGAGAAATTCCATCCCAGTACATATCCCCTGTGGCTCAGGTGGCTAAGGTGTAGGTCATGTAAAAAAAGCCCATGAACCCGGGTTCAAGACTGGGGTGGGGGTGGTGGATGAACTCTTCTGAAATAGGTACTGTGTTGACATTGAACTAAAGATTAAACAAAATTCCATCTCCCAAAAATGGCCTGTGAGGGAATCCGCTGCACAAAATGTAATCAATATGATCCACACTCACCTGCCCCTTGAGGGTTACCTGTCCCTTCTTCCTTCCATTGTCTCCTCTTCTTTCAATAAGGCTGCCCCCTCCAAATATCCATGCCAAGAGTCTTCAGGACAAGGAGGCTGAAAGGAAGATTGGGAGCCAGAGAGAAGCAGCAGAGCACCAAGCACCAGCGGGTGTTGGCAGCTCTCAGAAAGTCTATTTACTGACAACACATATGCACTAATATTCGTTGATCCCTGAGATGCTTACAAATGAGGCAAAGCTGTGAGAGGCTGTGCAGAGAAGTGGCAGCTCATATCCAACCCCAGCACCCATTCCTGGAGAGCCAGGTCATTTCACCCGAAGCTGCCAAAGCCCACTCCCAGCCCCACACCCAGAGCTAAGCAATTCTCTTATATGAACTTGAAATCAGAGGTCATCTATTCATATTTAACCTACTCGCTCCAGATAGCCTTTTCCAAAAAAAATTTAAAAATCATAGATTATGAAGTCCCTCAACACAGAGCATCAACACTTCCTTAAATTCACATCCAGGGGGCACACCCTGGCAGCCTAACGGATAAGGTCACTGGATGTAGTCCACACAGATGCCAAAGACCCAGGTTCATGACCTGGGGTTGCGGGGAACAAACAATGGGAACAACTAAATAAAACAAATAAATGTTTCTTCCTCCTCTCTTTTCCTGCCTGCCTACCTACCTGCTTTCATCTCTACCAGCTACTTTCTTTAAAAAACAAATAATAATAGTAATTCGCACCCCAGAGCTCCATCATACTATCAGGAAGTTTCTCCTTACATATCATTTTTCCCAGTAATTAAAATAGATTCTAGGCAGCTTCTATCAAGTTTTGAATGATGTGTGCCGTCCAATGCACAAACATTGAATGTTAGCATTCAGTTCTCTGCCTTTGGCTCCTGACACCAGGCAAGTGCTCCAGGGTCTCTCCAGGAATTATTTTCTTTTATTCAGTCATCCTGGTCAATCATCTCACAAAAATACACCGCTGTTTACAGGAAAGAGAACTCGCTTCTGTTCAGCTAGCACTGAGTACTCACACCCTGCCAGGCACTGGTCCAGGCCTGGGGACACAAAGATAAATCATCAGCTCCTGCCCTGTAGGAATTCTTAGGTCTGGTGGGAGAGGCAGACATGAAAACAATTACTGTACAGTATGATGAATTTTGTACCAGCTGCTGTGGGAGCTGGTAAAGGATGATTAACTCTGCCAAGAAACATTTCACCAAATAGGAATCAGTCGAGTAGGGGTTTGAAAGACGAGTAAAAGCTTGACAGGGAAAAGAATTCCAAGTGGAGGGAACCAAATATGCAAAGGCAAAGAGGTGAGGAAAAAGTTAGTGTGCTTCAGAGACAATCATCAGGAGGCAGAGGTCCAGAAACGAAGATGGACAAGAAGACAGTGAACAGCTTACTCCCAGCCATCACCCCTCCATGACCCTGGGACTGGAGGGCGAAACCAAATGGAAGCTCTAGTTCTATTGCTGGTGAGTAAACAATGTTATGTCTCTGTTCTGTGGGTGTTCTAGGTCTTCTGAAAGATTATAATCTAATGGTAACAGTCTTGTCAAGGCACTGAAGTCTCTTAAATTTGAAAAGGTCCTGGTATGCCCTGATTGAGTAGCAGTTGGGTGCATACACCCAAAGTCCTGTTCAACCACAATGAACTACTAAATAAAATAAAGTACTCTTCCTCCTCCTTCTTCCTGCCTGCTTCTGCTTGCCTTCATTCCTGCCTGCACCGTTCCTTTAAAAAAAATATTATTTTAAAGGTCCTGGACAGGTCAACTGGAATATTTGAATTGCTGTGATGATCTGAAATGTGATTATCAGTGATTGGAATTCTGAAGAGTCTAATAGTCAATAAAGAGGAACCATGGCTCAGAAGGTGACAGTCCCACCCAACCTCATCCTAGTGGGTAAGCCAGTCTAGCATCTAGCCCTCCTTACCACCTTCACTGAATTTCTTCTCCATAAGATGTGCAAGCTGATACTCTTCATTCAGTAGACATATGATAATTCTGTTTATTTTAGTCTCTCAAGAGAAAAACAAAACATATTTAGTGAATGACTTTGTTGAACTTTTTGGAAACTTCCAGATACAATTCTTTCCTGATTAAGGGCTTATTAAACTTGAACAAAATGACCTGAAACCTCTCTTGGAACTCTTTGAAAGGTTAGCCTAACACATGAGTTTTTTTAAACTACCTTTCAAATGAGGTTTTGTTTTGTTTTGTCTTAAAGGAAAGGTGCAGGCAGGAATTAAGGCAAATAGGCAGGCAGGCAGGTAGAGAGAGGAGGAAGAAACACTCCATTTTGCTTTCATTTAGTTGTTCACTTTAGGACTCAAACCCAGGGGTATGAGGCATGGTTCCTTTGGAGGTGATTGATCTAACCTCTCTTCCACCAGGGCACACCAAAATGAGTTTTGAAGAAATTTACTTTCAATTAGTCAGAGTTTTTACCAGCCTGTAAAATGCTCCCAGCAATTCTCAAAATTCTCTGATGATCTTAGCTGTAGATAACTTAAACTAGGACTGGAATCCATTTTCAAATTTTTGTAAAATATTTACTTTCCTAGAATCCAATTTCTTTTTAGGCTTGGCCTTTCATGTTTCCGATGGTAGACTTAATTTGCAAAACTGTTCCTCGTCTCACCCCAACCTGACTGACTACATTTGGTAAAGAAATGAGTTTGGGATTTACAATGGGGGACCCAGACACTGGGCTGAGGAGAGAGCCAGTTTCTGTGGTACTCATGTAGTCACCTGACCAGGTGCTCAAGAACCTGCTGCCCTCTTGTGGCTGAAACATGGAGGTGCAGTAATAGCCCCACTTGGCAAAAATAGTAGAAGCCCCAAAACCAGAGAAATTCATGTCATTAAGCCAAGGACACATCCTAAATTAGAAAAGCAGCCAGAATGGAACTCCCCTCCTTTATTAGAAGACAAGGAAGGGAGAGGAAGTTGTCACTTGAAACTTGGAAGACAATGTTAAAGCTTTAGACAGTGTGCCAGGTGAGCAGAGGCAATCTGTCACTGAGTGTCTCTCCATCCGTCAGTGACACCCCAACTCCTAATCTTCTGCTTCCTGAGAGAAGTTGTGTTATAAGTGTACAGAGCCTTGGATAAGGCCACCTCTCTGCCTCTTTTGAACACTTTCCTTATATACCTGCATAGCACTGCAGTATAGAAAAGCTTAGATTCTTGTCCAAGCTTCAACCTTGAGATACTCAACACCCAAGTCCTATTATCAGTTCTCAGTTATTTTCATCTGTAAAGTGAGGGTGTTGGATTGTATGCTTTCTAAGCCCTCTTTTAGCATTGAGAATTTATGATGATTCATCTGTCTCTTAGCAAGAAAATATCCAGGGTCTTTATTAGACCGGGAGCAACTTGAGGGAAAGTCTGTACCTTTTCCTCTTCACATCCCCAAAGCTTAACCCTCTATCTTTGACATATTAGATGCTCAAAATATTCATTAACAATAATTAACATATTCAGTGTCATTGTGTGCCAAACATGCTACACATGATCCTTACATATAGCTTTGTCATGACCATCCCCAACTATGGAGTTATAAATCACAGTTAAGCACAGGACTCCGGGACTGCTGTGCTTCCTACCTGTGCATCTCCAGATTAGTAACTGACTCTGCATGTCTCCATTCCTTCATTCTTCATTCTTTTTCAAATTAATGGTAATTAAATAGCAGTTCTTGGCACATTATAAGTACTCCCAGTCAATATTCTTATGAGGTCATAATTATCTTGATTTATGAATGAGGCCATTAAAGCTGAGAAAGATTCACTACCTTTCTTAACCAGTTTCACCAGTAATTGACACATCTTAAATTATAAGCAAGATCCAAAACCTATGATGACTTTGTTTTTTTTAAAGGAAAGGCGCAGGCAGGAATGAAGGTAGGCAGGCAGTCAGGAAGAAGCACTTTTATTATTTTTATTTAGTTGTTCACACTGGTTGTTTCCCTCGGACCCAGAACTTGAACCCAGGGGTATGTGACCTGCACTTCTTTGGAGGTGATTGGCCTAACAGCTGCTCTACCCCATGAGACTACTTAAATTCTATTCTACACTCTTCCCCTATTGTCAAGTGGCAGGCCTAATACAAGAACAAATGAATGAATGAACAAAACCATTTATTGATGATGGCAATACCAATAGTTATCTTTTTTATTTAAGGAAAGATACAGGTAGAAATGAAGGTGAGTGGGTAGCTAGATAGGAAGAGACAAGAAGAAGCATTTTATTTTATTTCCATTTTAATTGTTTACACTGGTTATTTTCCCCCCAGACTTGAGACTCGAACTGAGGGGTATGTTGCCTGTGTCCTCAGAGACAACTGACCTAACTGCTGCTCCACCAGAGCACGCCAATATTTATCATTTGATTCTTACATGAGGAGGATATTAGTATGCCAATCTGCCTCTTTCTTACTCCCAGAGACAACAGAGTTAGAAGATAAAAACAAAATTAAAAAAAAAAAAAAGAGGTAAGCACCCACTTCAGCAGAGAACACTGGTTTCTTCTACATCAGTGAGGACTTGCTGACTGAATTCTCTACTTTGTGGCACAAGTATCTTCTTTTGATGTTATCTTTGATTTTTTTTCTCCATCTCTTATATCCAGTTAATATGTCACCAAGGCCTATTAGTTCTTTACAAATTATTCTCCGGTTCCTTACTTTCCAGTCTGTTTTCCCAGGTCAGTTCCTTATTACTTCACGCCTCTAGATGCCGTAACCAGTTTACCAATTTGTCTCTTTGCCTCTGGCTTTTACCTTTCCAGTCCTCCTCTTTTGGATTTGCCTTATTCCATCATGTCATCCCTTGATTTATTCATTCCAACTTCTCTTCAATTCATGTTATTAAATGTCTACTGTGTGCCAGGCTCCACACTTCTGAGCACTAATGTTTCAATGTTGAACAAAATAGTCCCCCTGGAACTTACATATCAGTTTTTAAAAATACCAGTGAAGACCTGTTGCTTTAGAGATTAGAGTCCAGACTCCACCAGGGAAGGTCCATTCTATTCGTCTCCACTTACCCCAACCTCCCACCTCTTTCCAGCAGAGCTCTTCCCTGCTCATGCCACATTCCTTTCTAACTCAAGTTTTCTTTTTGCTTTTCTCCTTGGATCTACATGCCCCAATCCTTCAAGGCCTAGTTCTAGCTATGTCCTCCCCACCCTCCTCTAACCTCCTCTCAGGCACTTTCAGTCTCTTTCAGGTTAGCATTTCACATGTTCCACTATCATCCGCCTAGTGTACATGCTGTCCCCGACCCACCCACTTGACAAGATTATAAGCTTCTGGACAGCTACAACACCGTTCAATATTTTTCCATCCTGACCTTTCCTAGCACCTGGCCAATATTGTGCAAATAATAGTTTCCCCGCCTCACCCTCTTCTTTTGTCTCTCCTAACAATTACAAACATCTGTAAAGCACTTTACCAAGTGTTTCCATGTACATTATCTTCCATAAGCTGTACGAGATCCCAGTATCCATATCAATAAATATTTAGTGGACAAATAGGTCAAAAAAGAAAGGCACTCCAGGTGAAATAAAGTACTGACACCAGCACATGTGCAAAGACAGGAGTGCTCCCAGCCTGAACAGAAGGCAGTGTGGGAACTCAGTCTTGGTGTGGAGAGGAGTGAGTACTATTGAAAACTTGGACAATGGAGACTAAATGGAAAAAAACAAACAAACAGAATGAGTAATCCTATCTCACCAACATGGTTAGCAGTTAGTTGTATCCATTTCTAGCCTTATAAGAAACCTGTTTCTTTTGCCAAGTTGTAATAAGTATCCATAAAATTTTGTGTCCTACTCCTTTCCATAACATTCTGAATACTGCTCCCTAATGCGGTATAGTCTTCATAAAGGCCATTTGTAGTAAATGCATAATATTCCAGAGGGGCTGAATCCTAATATATGTATCATTTCTCTACCTATTGTTGGACTCACAGTGTTTCCCACTTTATACTATAGTAAAAAGCACTGCGACAAGCCTCTTGTGCAGAGAGGAAACTGGAACAAAATAAGTCTTTGGTGAGCCTTCAAAGTGCTCTCAGAAGACTCCCCTGAATCTAAAACATCTTTGGGCCTTAGTTACCTGAGTCAGTTAAACTGATCCTTTATTGCTTAAGCCAAGAGGAGTCACATTTTCTCTGACTTGCAACCCACATTATCCCACCTAACATAAGGGTTCCAAGGACAGGACCATACTTGCCTCTCTGCTGTAAGCCTGCCTGACTCCTCATGGTTCCTCATGGGTTATGGCACAGTGGCCTGCAAAAAGTAGAATATTAAAACTATGTGCAGAAAAATAATAGTATAAACTCTTGTATGAACTATTCATTCTTATAATGACCAGTGATCTAGAAGGATCTAGTATTCATATCCATTTGTTTGAGTTTATCAATAAAAATACCACCTCCTCATCACATTCACCACTACTCATTTTTTGGCTTCTTCAGTTTTTTAATTCAGAATTTTTTTTTTTTAACGGAAAGGTGTAGGCAAGAATGATTCAGGCAAGCAGAGGCAGGCAGGAAGAGAGAAGAAGCAGAAGCATTTTATTTTTATTTTATTTAGTTGTTCAGCTTGACCCAAATTGGGATCCTTGGAATGTACATCAACTGTGCCAGGCCTGCAGCAGTGGCTGACCAAACTGCCGCTCATCAGAGCGTGCTAGAAATTTTACATTTTTATGACCAAAACTATTTTTCTTCATGACCTTTATCATTTTATTTTTATTAAGATATAACTGACATATGCCTTTATGATCTTTAATATTTAAATCTGGTGGCCTAGTGGATAAGTCCTCCGGTCATAACCCACATACATCCCAAGGACCCAGGTTCAGGACCAGAAGTCAGTGGGGAACAACTAAATGACATAAATGTTTCTTCTTCTTTTCTCTTTCTGACTGCCTGACGACTTGCCTTCATTGTTGCCTGCACTTTTCTTTAAAAAAATAAAAATAAAAAATAAATGCAAAAACTTAAATTCTAAGTGTATTTCTTCTCAGTTGATACACAATTGTATTTTCTTCTAGTTTTTCTAGTGACATTATAATATTTAATATCTTTAATTTACCTAGAATTAGGTATACTGTTTAACGTTAGAATCCTTTAAAATTTTTTAACCAATTATTTGACCAAGGCCCTTTCCCCACTGAGTTGCAATGCTTCATTTATTCTTTGTAAATGGTTATATAAAATCGAATCTATTTCTGCCTAGCTAGTCTGTTAAATTGATATATAAGCTATATAATGTTTTACTATCTGCCAAGGTTAATACGCCTCCCAATTAACCTCTGTCTTCAAAATTTTCTTTGCCATCTTCCAATTATTCTTCCAGATGAACTTTTAAGTAATTACATCCAATTCTTAAAGGACTCTATTGAGATTTTCACTGTAATTATATGAAGTCTAAAAATAAATGAAGGAAGAATTGACATCGTTACAATTTCAACTTTGCCATTCGGAATATTTTTTTCTTCATTATTTTCTCATAGTTCTCAACAACATTCGGTCGTTTTCTTCACATCGATCACCAACCTTTCAAATAAAGTTTATTTCTGGGTATTTTTTACTTGTTTATACGTTCAGTATGTAGGGAAACCTGCTACCTTCTCAAGACAGCCCACTCCATGGCAATTGCCAACACATTCTTTGGGTTCTTAGCTGTCTCCCTGAAAGCACCTCCCACAAAACTGAGTTCTGCCTTCTGGAGCTGGATGAGTCAAACCTGCTCCTCCTCCTCGGGGACAGATTTTCACCTGGAGACGGCTGTCATGCTTAGCACCAGCCTTCTTTTGTTCTGGCTCACTAACCCCAAGGAGAGGATGAAATTAGTATTTGGGAAAGATTCAAATGGTAGTGGTGAGGAAAGTAGACTTGGGGCTGGTGAGACTAGAGGTAGGAGACGGTGAGGACTGGCTCTGTCTTAACCCAGGCAAAGAGATGGGCCAGCCCGCGTGGCTGGGAACATGGAAAAAGGCAAACCTGGGAAGTACTTCAAAAGAGGAAATATTAGAATGTGATGATACATTGGATATAAGGGATAAAGGAATGAAAAGTTAAAGATGGCTTTCAATTTTCTGGCCTGGGTAGGCCCTGGTGGCTCAGCTGTTAAGCCTCTGTCTGGGTCGCAGTCCACATACAGCTCAAGGATGCCAGCTTGTGGCCTGGGACCCGGGACATAGTATGGTAGAAGTGGGGAACAACTAAAATGAATTAAATAAATAAAATGCTTCTTCATCTCTTCCTTCCTGTGTGCTGCCCACCTGCCTGCCTTCCTCTTAAATAAAATAAAATTCTGGCCTGAATCACTGAGGAGACTGAGTCTCTACTAAGAGAAAGTGTGAGAGCTTGAAAAAGGGAGAGAGTTTTGAGTGATGTCAGTCTCAGTCCAACTGACCCAGAGATTACAATATATTCCAGGAGTTAAGTCTGACCTACAGAGCAATTGTAAGATAATGTATGTGTGTTTGTGTATAATCTTATAATATACAATATGCTATCAAATATTATATATAATATTTGTCTCTGCACCTGATTCCTTTCACATAGCTCCTGAAATGCTTGTAATTTGCTAAGTGGTAAAAACGCTGGAAACACCTTTTGTTCTACTGAGGCTGCACTTGGTGAGGACTTGGATGGAGGCTGCTCCCCATAAAGACCAAGCCATCACTAGAAACTTGGACTTTTCAGCCCCACTTCCCATTCTCAAGAGGTGAAAGTCCTAGAAATATTTAACAATTGACAGGGCCTATATGAAAAAGCCTCCATAAAATACCCATTGCTTAGTGTTCTGAGAGCTTCCAGGTGACTGAACACATTCACACAGGAAGGTGACACGTCCCTCTATGGGGACAGAAGCTCCTGGGCTCAGGACCCTCTCTGACCTCACCCTATGTATCTTTTCATCTGTCTGTTCACCTGTGCCCTTTCCCATACCCTTTAACAAACTGGGAGACTGCAGCCTTCCCGGAGTTCTCTGAGCTACTCCAGCATATTAATAGACTCCAAGGAGGAGTTTGTAAGCACCTCTGATTTGTAGCCAAGTTGGGGAATTGTGGGTAACTGGGGGATCTACTACTTTCAATTGGCATCTGAAATCAGGGGCAGGCACTCTTGTGGGACTGGGCCCTTAACCTTATCTCCAGGTAGATAAGTGTTAAAGTTGAGTTAAATTGTAGGATGTCCGGCTGGTGTCACAAAATTACGTGGTGTGGGGAAACCCCCACACATTTCAGGAAAGGTATCAGAAGTGAAGTGTTCTGTTTATGTCACCAAGGAAAAATAGATGAAAACGGAGTTTTTTGAGGGAGTTTTTCCCATTGTCCCCCCCCCACACAAAATATTCACAGAGCAGGCCAACTAAACACTAACACGTATCAGTGGCTGTAACACAGATATAAGGGTCTTCAAAGCCCTGCAGATATAGGCTATTTTGGGCAGAGTATACTAGTGAGAGTGCGGAAAGGCCTAAGTGTGTAATAAGCACCGAATCGATAATTAAGTCATGAGAACTAATGACTAGTTTCCCCTTAGCTATCTGAGATCCTGCCATCTAAGACTTGGCGACCAACACCCTGTCAGGTAATTAATTATCCTGCCACCATCTACCATCAATCCCATGTCCCAGGGGCTCCAGGAGAGGAGAGATTCCAGCAGAAAGGCCACACACATTTTTTGACTTCAGAGTACTTCTCATTGCCAGCCCACAGAGCATGCAGCTCTCCATTACTCACCTTTAAACAACATCTCTTTTACTCTCGGCCTGGACGAGGATTTTTCTTGAAGAAAAAGGGACTAGGGAATATTTAGATCTCCAACTTTGAGTTTCAAGGCCATAATGCGTAGAACTGGGACAGAGAAGATAGGAAACATTATCTCCTTGCAAAGCTACAGTCCTAAATTAAAGCATGAAAAAGAGGCCAAAGGCCCTAGGCTAACATCTGCTGTTGGGTCAGACTGGAACAAGCTCAGGCTCTGCAAAGCTTGGCTCTGAGGAATCAGGGAGCCCAGGGGATTATTAGAGGCCCCACAGAAAATAGCAACACACATTGAATAGCTGATTAAAGAGGAAAAGTTGCTCTTCCACCCCAAGGGACATTACCCTCAGCTATCAAATTAAGTTTCTTTAAGCCCTATCATGTCGGAACATCTTTCCAATGTAAATCGTGGAAGGGAATTATTAAAAAGACTTTTAAAACAGAGATGAAAATAAGCCAATCAACAGATGAGTTTAGAAACCTAATTTTTAAAAAGGCTGAATGAACTATGTGGTGAAATACCAGGTGTCCCTATCAGGACATGCTTAGGGAGGGGACAAATGAACACGTTGGAGGAGTAGTGGTGCAGGAAGCAAGGAGTGCTCCTGCAAGCTCCTTTTCCCACATTGAGGCTGATGCTCCAGGTTTACAGGAGGCTGTTAATGACGGCTGCGTGTCTGGGCAGCTCTCAACTCTCAGAGAAACAGGCCTTCATGGCAAAAGTCCCAGGGAGTCAGACTTAATCTTCCCTCCACAAAACACTCATGCAGCACAGAGGAGTTGGCTACCAAGTAACAAAACCCAGGCAATAAACAGGCCACTGAAGTCAGGCATGGCTCACTCAGCAGACCCTTTCTCAGGCTTGAGCTCTGTTCTCCTTCTGCCCCTTCTCCATTTCTGATTGAGAAACTTGCCACAAAACAAACTACCTTTCTGTCAACGTACTCTTCCCATACTTACACTTCTTATCCTCTGTGGCAAGCTGTTGTCCCATTTGGTACAACTAAACTCTGAGAGAGACACAGGCGCATTTTTGTCCAAGGAATCTGGTCCCATTTTTCTAGTCTCCAGACCACTTCATTTTCTGCACCCTGAATCTCTGCTCATCCCACCAAGCCCCAGAGGCCCAGCTCCAAAGCCTCCTTTTCCGGTAAGGTGGAACACTCATCCTGTCTTCCTCCAGCCTTGCAAGTCTTCTTGGCACCTTGAGCAACCACACCCTGTTTTCACCCTCTTAATATTCTGAGAACACGCACCGTCTAGAAATACTCAGGCCAAGGGAGACAGCCAGAGAAAAAAGAGAACCACGGCCTGTCAGAAGACAAACCCAGATCCGAATGGACAAAGAATTCCAATGCATTCTGATGCCTGGGGTATGAGTTAGCTCAGGAGCAGAAGCGGGAAGAAAATCATAATAGAAAAGGTTATATGCTTTCCATTGAAGGAGAAAGGGGAACTAGAAAAGGAAACAGGGCCAGGGATAAAGGGGCTGCATTTCCAGTTTCTTTGCTCCAGAAAAGATTCATGTAAATTTAGCTATGTTCCCATTGGCCCTGCAGTCAACTGCATTCTTGGTAGAAAGAAAAAGATCATTGGACTAATGAAATGATACTCAGAGACAGCCAAAATTTAAACCCTTAAACAGCTTCAGTCAGCATTTCCAAAGTGCTTTTCATTTCTGCAAAGGACATAGTTACTCAACTACCTCCAGTGCTGATTGGTAAGTCTCTAAGTAATCACAGCACTTCTACCTCTACCTCTGACTAGTTCTCTTCCAATAGAGGACACAAACTTAGGGGGGCCCACGCTTAGGAATCTCATAAGGTCACCACCCCAGACAGGGTCAAAGCTAACATTAGGAGCCGCCTCTTATAGTGAGGACTCAGTCCGCAGAGCTGAGTTGTGTCAAGGGGACATTCTAACTCCTCTGAAGGCCACCAGAATCTCCCTACTCTAGTGGTTGGGATGTCTGGATCAAACTTCCTGCATGCGGACAATAGGGTGCCTGCCGGCAAGAGGCACCTAAAATTCTGTTCTTTCATCCTCCCTGGAAAGTGAAAGGAAAACAGGCCAGGAACTTGATCAAAGAGACACATTCACATAATTTATTAAATTCACCATACAAAGACTACGTACGTCACAAGAAAAAATACCCGAACTGGAGGGGCCCATGGAGACCTCATTTTACAAATGAGGAAACCGTGTGAGAACACCAGAACACATTCACAGGCAAGGTCTGGAGGTGAGCCCAGTTCTGATATACACGACGCACACAGGCTTAAGGTTTCTGGTTTTGAGTAGGACCTAAAGGTTTAATCCACATTTGTTTTTAATATTTCAGTGTCCAATCATACCACATTCCGATGCTTATCTTCTTCTTGAGGCTTCTGGAAGAACCCTAAAGAAAACATGCTGACTTACAGGGTCATTCCGAGCCAGATAACAGAGCAATTATAAAGCAGAGGACTGCAGAGGGCTGGGGAAGCATTCAATCCTTCCCCCAAACACTTGCGATCCTTCCCTTCCCCAAACAACACACAGTCAGACCCCAGTACCTCAGGGAAAACATACTTGCCTTCCTGAAGTACAGATCAGGTTTGGAGGAGGAAGAGAAAAGCAGCAGGTAGCGGAAAAAGAAAGAAACATTTATAATAATGTCATTCTGAAATCCACGAGTCCAGTGGGCCACTCTTTTGCCAGTGTACCAAATACAAACACTGCAAGAAAAGTCTATGGAACTGATATTAAAATAATCGCAAGAGGTAAGCAAAAATACCAATAACTTAGCACAATAAATACAATGAGAGTGTCACTGAGATGGATGTAACCCAGTGAAGACAGTCTTTAGGCTCTGAATCAAGAGATTCAGAGGTGTACCTTGCACTGCAGCTTAGGGAAAACCCTAAGCGGTCCCGGGAATCTTCAGAGCAGCTATCATACACAATGGTCCATGGCCCTACAGAATCTTTCTGCAAAAAGCTACTCCCTGAATGTACATTCCCTTTTCCCCAAAAGACAAGGCCGCCCAGTTGAAGTTGAGGTTCACCAACCCTGACCATGCCATGACAGGTAGCCCCGCTGTCTACCTGTGGGAGGCCCGGGTCAGCATGAGCTGAGGGTGGAATAAACAGAAAAACAGTCTGTTGCTAAGAACTGAGCTGTGTTTGCAGAAGGAACTTCATTCCCCCAGGACAGTCTCCAATCACTGTAGACATCTGTGTCTCTAGCTTTCCAACTCTAGGTCTGAGGCAAATATTGTCACCTCTCCCCATCCTATGAGGGCCTGGCTTCAGCTGAACTTCAGTCTATGACAGAAGGGAGGCACTGCCATAGAGGAAAATATTAACTATGGACTCGGGACCCTGCCCTGGCTCCTGCTGGCAGGGTAATGTCCTCCCAAAGCTGCAGGGTCCAGGGCACGTGCTCATCTTCTGTCTGCCCGCATACAGAGAATAGGGGTTTGGAGACGGAGAGAAATGTGAACCCCAAGCCCTGAGTGCAGCCAGGGAACAGACAGAAAGTCAAAATCAGTCTAACAGCCTACAGGGCTGGTGGGCTTCTCCACAGGCGAGAGGCGGTGGCGATGGCAGCACTGGTCTCCTTCAGCTCATGTTTCCACCACCCGGATGAGCGGCAGAGGCTTCGGGCTGGGGGGCTTGGATATCCTAATGCTGAAAAGAAAGTGGGAAATGCTGAGTGCTGTGTTGACACCCACCCTTCAGAGCCTCCCCTGATGTTTGCTTCTGAAATTCTACACTTCAGCGCTGGCTGACCTCTTGGTTCACGCTTTGACAAAGTAATAGTGACTTCTAAGAAAAGAGTAAGGAGTGGTATAGTGGTGTCTGGTGACGGGAGTGATGAAAAGAGAGGGGGAAATTAAATGACTGAAAAGTGACTATAACTCTGATTCTTGATTGTTTTCAATGTTGTGGAGTTTTGTGTGAATCTCTTAGGTGAAAAAAAAAAAGTCTTCTCCCTAAAAATACACACACATCACATACACCACTTTTACATATAATTTCAGGTGGTTAGTAACCTCTAGAAACTGCTCCTGAGCCTCTTTGGGGTATCAGGCTCTACTCTAAAGTGTTCTGAGTAGAGAATGGGCCCCATCAGAAAGAAAAAAGCTGTATTTAAAAGAGCCTCATCCTTGGAGCATCCTGGTGGAGCAGCAGTTAGGTGAATTGCCTCTGAGGAAGCACACGTCATATACCCCTGGGTTAGAGTCCCAAGTCCGGAGGGGAAATAACCAATGTGAACAACCAAATGAGAATAAAATAATGATGCTTCCTCCTTTCTCCTCCTGTCTGCCTACTCGCCTTCATTCCTGAATGCACCTACCCCCATTTTTTTTTTTTAAAGAGCCTCGTCCTTGTCTTTGCACTGAAGGTGTCCCCTATCTCTGTCCATTTCCCATGCCTCCTCCCTAAGCCCCACTCCACACACACCCACTCACCTGCCCAGATTGTCTACATTGGCCTGGGCCTGGGTGCTGAAGTTGCCATGACTGATTTGTTTTTCCACCAGGTGCTCAATGCGGTCATGCATCTCTAAGTTCTGTAACATAAGTGTTGAGGTTAGAACTGGCCATTCTCACCTGGAACTAGCTCCTCCCTCCACCTGTGTTTGAGCTGCTGTTGCAGTCACACCCCGCCACGTAAGCCACAGGCAGGGTACCTTTTGCCCTCATCTTCACCACTCAGATCCTGTCTTCCTCTAGCACTTGCTCCAGCCTCCTTCCCTGACAGTGCTCGACACCTCTGTGCATTGCTGCTCATTTCCTGTGTATTCTCTGTCTAGTGCTTGCATCTAATGAGTCATTTATTTTTCCTTGTCAATCTGCTACTCTATGAAGCATTCTTGCGTCTTCTTTAAAAAAAAAAAAATGCATTTTATCTTTAACTCCAGACTGCAAATCTCCTGAAGATAAACATCCCTTCTATTTCTTTTTTCTCTACCCCACTATAAGGAATATTCCCACAAAGACTGTAAAAAAAATCTCAGGTGGTCAACAGACAGGAAGGGCTCTGAGGTAAGGTGGACATTAGACTAAGAAATCAGCTAGTGGAGCCCATCACCTTAGCCATGGAGAAGACGTCACCGACAGCAGGCCTCCTCCTTCAAAGCCTAGTCACATTGTCAGCCCCTCTGCTAAGCCTCGATTGTCAGAGTGAAGGGCTCACCTCCACATTGCCATGGAACCATGATGATCTATCCCTTCAGAGTGGGGACAGAGTGCCACCCACTGTTGGCAGCTCTTGGAAAGTTCTCAGAAAATGTTCACGCAACTGAAGTTCAAACAACTATTCCAGGTATTCACTTCCAAGCAGCAGCTAGACAGGACCAAGATGCCCTACATAATTTGTTGCTCCTGTATGTCCAGCCTCGTCTCCAAGTGCCCCTGTCCCTTCCCAGTGCTGGCCAGCGTACACACCTCTGCTTCCAGGTAGGCAATTTTCTCCTTGAGCTCCTGGATGGTGGTGTCCTTTGAATGGACCACAGCTTTTGAGTTCTGGAGCTGCAAAGACGTGGGAGACACTGGAGCTCACTTTGAAATGACTCATTCCACACTCATCCAACTTCACCCCACTGCCAGGAGAACCAGCAGAGACGAAAGGCAGAGCTTTGCACCTCACGTGACTTGGTTAGCCTTTCTGTGAAAACCTTGTTTCTCTCAATATTAAACTCTGATCATCTCTGGGGTAAGAGTAGGTGGTGTGAGGGAACACCACCCTGATAATCCAAAATAATGGGTGATTGAAAGGCCATCCCATTGATTTGGGGACACACAAATTATTTATTCATTCAAGTATTTACTATATGATAGGACCTGTTCTAGACAATAGGAAACAGAAATGAATGAAAAATCTTAGTCCTCATGAAGCTGAGACCAACACATATACTCTCCTAAACCTGGCACATCCTGAGTGTTCTATTCTAAAGTTCAGATGGGAGGAGGCAGAAAATCTGACATGAGGTACAAGGTTGATCATTTCACATCGAGAAATGAGTTTATTATGGCTCGATTACTCATTTACCAGGATATTTCAGAGTATAAAAAACTAAACTTTTCCTTCCTTTCCCACTGGAAAGTAGGGCAGAGACGGGAGAAAGCAAATGCTAATCATCTAAATCTAGTAAACGGTCGTCATAACTGTTTTATGGGACACTTGTGAATATAAACCAAACTTCTCAGGAGAATAAATAAATAAAAGCACAGACATGCCAGAAAAAGAGGGCTGGACCCAATGCAGTGACTTTCAGAGTGGCAGCCCAGGGCCAGATCTGACCCAGCTTACCTGCTCTATCATCTGCCGCACTTTCCGCTGCTGGCTCTTAAGCATGTCATCCAAGTGGTGGATCTTCTCCCGCAGCCCAGCCACCTCCTTTTCCAGGTTAGCAGCCCTGGGGATAGAGACCCAAGGCTGAGGCAAGGGGAAAAGGTGCTTTCTCTGCCTGGTCATGGGAAGAGTAGGGCTCAGGGGATTTTTGTCAATTGTGATTCCTGCCTGATTCCCCAGTGGTCTTTCCTTAAGGTAAGTAGGTAGGATTAGAAGCAGCACTAGAGATTATCTAGTCCAAAGAGGAAACTGAGGCTCTACTCAGAAAGTTCGAAGGGATAAGTCATTCTGGATAGTTCTATAAGGTAAAACTAGAACCAACAGGTAGGTTTCAAGGAAGTAGTTCTTATCTCAACACAGCAAAGATTTCCTCAGTGCTAAAGTTGTCAGAAAGAAGATTGCCATGTATAATGAGTTCCTCTTTCCTGGAAGAGGTCAACTAGGAGCTGGATTATGATACCCAACACCATCAAGCTACTGCCAAGGATTTTATATCAGGAGAAAGATAAAACAGACAGTGCTTGTGGGGTGGGATAGAGGTGGGGTATATTACAATCAGAGTCTCCATCATCCTTTATAAACTTCAAACATTGTTAGAGTTTTACGTTCAACTCTCTTATTTCTCAGTGTCTTTTTATCTAGAAAATCAGCTGTTATGATGCATAGCCATTGTTTGCCAATCCCAAGCCTAGGTTTTGTATTTTCTCATCTTTTTTGTTTCTCTTGCTCTTTTTCTCATTCACCTGCCCATAAACACCTCCTCCACAGGCCAGGGGGCTGAGTGATTTAAAGCAATTCTGCTGTGAAATAGAGTGCAAAAGGAGGCTATAGTAAGATGTCTGCATTTTCCATGCCAAGTAAGCCAAGGTCAAGGATATCCCAAAGGAGAGACAATATGCTCAGTTGACTAAGGGTTCAAAGAAAGAAAAGATTGTGTCTGCTAATCTTGGAATTCCTTAGAAGGCTTAACTGTAAATTTAAAAAAGTTTAATTTAAGTGAACCTTGGTGGAGTAGTGGTTAGGTCCCACCTCTGGCTGAACACAGCCCACATATATCCCAAGGACCCTAGTATGCATCCCAGAGTGGGGGCTCGACCAATATGAACAACTAAATTAAAAAAAAAAAAAAAAAAGATTTTTCCTCCTCTCTTCCTGCCTTCCCACTCACCTTCATTCCTGCCTGCACCTTTCCTTAAACAAATTTTTGAATTTATACAATGGAGATCAGATCCAATATGCTGATGCTAAATTTGATTTACATTTGAGATCTTTGTTGTTAATTAGCAATGGCCTAAGAACTTTCAAATTTCTAAAGGTCCAGAATGGCCCAATCCTTGCTCTGTAAGTTTCAATGGTCTGGGGTCTCTGGTCCCTTCAGAGGGAATGTACAAAACCCTCTACCCTCAGAGAAGAAATGATCCCAGAGATCCCGACAAGTCACTGCTGGCAGGTGGTTCTGTTTTGAGTCCCTTCAAATGACAGGAATTTCAGTACCCTTCACAAAGTGGCGCACTATATTTTTTGTCAGAACTACTTGTGAGGAAGTCATTTGACGGTACCCTCAATTGGTTCCGGTACCCTCAATTGGTTCCGTCAGGTCTTGCTGGGGGGAGAGGAAACCGGTGCAGCAATAAATAGCACACCCACATCCAGTGTGACACCTGGAGTGCCGAGCAGCCCAGCAGAGGCCTGACCAGCTCCCACTTGACCTTGGCTCTATGTCCTCAAAGACTTTTCTTCAGGTTATTATTCCAGAATTCCCCAGGGATGGCAGCCTCCCAAACAGTATCTCCCTGGGCAGGGCCCCGCCCTGAGCAAGCACATCATGAGTCAGAGGTGGAAGGTCTGACATCAGCACCAGCTTCCTCCGAGATCAGGCTGCAGGCTGCATGGCCCGCCCTCCCCTCCCTACACCCCAACTTCACAGTGAACTAGGGCCTTACTTTTCTTGCTCTGCTTGACAGTCAGTGTTCTTGCTCCTAAGTTCCTCCAAAGCCGTCTCCCCTTCCCTCACCTTCACCAGTAGGGCCTGATGTTCCTAAAGGCCAAAGGAAATAAAAGCTAGGATGAAGAGACAGCAGTAGTTTCTGAGTTTGGGGTGAGATGGGCATGAGGCTGGAGCTCGATCCCTACCGGGCTGGGATGGCTGCCAAACAGCAGCTGGCCAAGCTGGTTTGCTGGGGTACCATCCCTTGTCAGGGATCACCCTTCCCACCCTCAGCACACAGAAACTTCCCAGCCTCACCCAGCTGCCCGGAGGGAGAGCCTGGCCCTACATTATCCAGGCCCACCTGCTAGCTATGGCAACCAAGTCCTAGAAACAAGGCTGAGTAGCTTCTTAAAACAATCTTCAAAAGCTCACAAAGGGCAGCTGTATTAGCCCAACTATAATGGAAATGGCTCAACTTCAGCAGAAGCTGAAGTTAAAAAAGAAAAAGGCCATCCCTCCTTAAAAACCAAAAAGTATTTGCCAAAGGAAGCTCTAAAGGGTGCTTTTTTCAAGTGGTTTGTAAGAGGAGAGGCACAGCAGCAACTGCAGTGGATCGGGGCCCCTCCGGCCAGGGAGTCAGCACCAAAGATCAATTACCGCCTCCATTCCCAGCAAGCGCCTCTGCAGCTCTTCCACTTCTGCCTCTTTCTGCCCCACTCTGATCTCTGCTCTCTGAAGTGCCACATGACTCTGCTCTGCTTCTCTCTGGTAGCGGCTGAGTGTGACCTGAGACACAGGATGGGGTATGTGAAGCGGGAGGGGTGAAGAGCAAAGAGGGATAAAAACATTATGGAAAAACTCAGGGACCTGGGCACAGTAATGGGAGAAGGGGGTCAACTGAGGAGCCCGCTCCCAACTCTAGTCTCTGTTCTAGGGCCATCGGAGACGGCGCAGGAACTTGATGTCTGGGCTAAATGAGTTGATTGAGTTCTACTTTATTTGTATTTATTTTAAATTTTATTGGAGGAACATTGCATCATAACATACATAGGCTTAGGACATGCGTCATAGTAAATCCACATCTGCATAGAATACATTAAGTTCACCATCTGTCCAATTCTAGCCTTCGCCATATAATTGGCCCTTTACCTAATTTGCACCCCACTTCCCTCTGGTAACCACTAATTTGATTCTATAGAGTGAACGTCTGTTTTTGTTTGATTTGGCTCATTTGTTTGTTTGGTTTCACTATATACCACATGAGTGAAATGATATGACGTCTTTCTCTCTCTGACTTCTCTCACTAAGCATAGTTCCCTCCAGGTGATCGAGCTCTGCTTTAGAGGGAACCTGGAACCCATAAGCACCACTTTTCAGATGACTGGCATCTGTAGAATCAACATCTTGAGTCCTCCAATGCCAACCTGTGCTGTGGCTTTCCTACTACTTCAAACACAAATAATCCAGGGAGGACATCTCCATTCCCTTCCTTCTGCTTCCCCAATCCAGCCTTGCCCTCACTTCAATCGATACTGCAGCCCACATACAAAGGCCACGTAGCATCTAGGAGGACTAAGCACCAGGAAGAGGTTTGTTTTTGGTTTTTTTTAATCAAAATAAGAAGCCAATTTGGAAAAGAGAGAATGAATAAGTAAAGAAAGAACCTACTTCCTTTCCTCCCACATGCATTTTGCCAACACCTAATTATCCTTTGGGTCTCAGTTTAGATGCCTCTTCTTCTGGGAAGCCTCTGAGCCTGAGTAAGGAGGCCTGCCTTTGTGTACCAGGGGACACTTTATACTCCCCTCTTCAAGCACAGAATGAATTTTGCCTAGTGACTGTGTGCAGGCACACTCCACCCCACAGGAGACTGTCAACTTCAGGAAAGTCTACTGTGATATCATGGTTGAGCACCTTTACATCTCCAGAGTTCAGCACAGTACCAAGTACAAAGTAACTGCTCAGGAAAATCTGCTCATCTAGTCAATCCTCTTCTCTCACAACTAAAGGTCAACTGACTTATTCAAGGTTACACTGCTAGTGAATGACAAACCCATGCTGGAATCCAGATACTCATCATTCGTTTCAATGCTCCCAAGTTACACTGATTCCTCAATCAATCATTTACTGAAAAAGAATCCAAGCAACCTCTGAGGAGCCTAACCAGCCCTAGGAAAACAGAACACTAGCAGCCAGTTTGTCCAGTTCCTCCTAAAGTCAAAATCGGGGTGGAAAAGGCAACACACAGAATGATGTGTGAAAGGACATGTCCATGCTGCAGACCAGTCCTGTGTCCAGACAAACTCACCACACAGCCTTCCTGACAGCAAGCAGCCAGCAGAATGGGAAACCCATGCTTAATGGCAGGCTATTTTCATAATACTTGATAGTCTTACCCTTCTTACCTCCAGGTTCAGAAAAGTAGACCAGAGAGTCTAACTCACTAGGAGAGACTGAGAAAAGTCTTCAAATGTCACGTATGGCTGGAACAGGCCATCCCCACAAGCAGGAACTTAAAAACAAAGTTGCTTCTATATATAAACATCCCAGTCATCAGTGCTCAGAGAAGAGCGTTAAAGGGCCAAATACTAACCCCACATCCCACTGGAGGATCATAAAGGCGGAGGACCCCACTCTCCTGCCACCTGTCCCTTAACTCCAGGCAACCCTCCCCTAAAGGAACTTCTTAACCGTAAGAGGCTGTATCAACCTACCCCATAGTAGGAACAACCCAAGGAGCACCTCCTAATGAAGGTGGGTGCTGTGTGCCATGGGGCAGCCTCATCTAAGAAATCATGGGCATGTGGCGACTACTCCTGGCCTTGGGCTTTGGACTCTGACACTTCTGCTCAAACTCTAAAATGCAGGCTTTCAGAGGCCTCCTTGACAGGTTGGAACTGACAAGTGTTTCATATGCCCCTTAACGCAGAAATTTATTTCCAAAATTCACAATCTGGTCAGTACCACAGCCTGATTAACCCCTTCCTTCTGTCCTGCTCTAAGAAGGTCAGGAATAGCCAAACATCGCCAACCAAATCCGAATTGTGGAAACGGAAATAGGTGCAGCAAACTCCTTCACTGTAGTTACTTTGTCTTGAGAGCAAATTAATCCTACTATTGCCCTAAATTGAAACTATTTAGGATAGGAAAACCTGTCTATTCAATTGATCACTAGGAAAAATATAAGACATCTTTTATTTCTAAAATCCTTTAGGAGTGACAAATATATTACTTCACTCAAGTTGCACATCATGACCTCTTCTTATAAAAGTCAAAACTGATGCTTAGGGAGGTTAAATTACTTGCTGAAATAAGACTTCAAGTACTCTAGAGGCAGCTGATCATTCTCAGTGCCCTTCCTCCTCCCCCCAAATCCTTCTCTCAAAAATTCTCCCACTTCTAAGAAAGAGAAGGTTGGCCTTCCACTTTCCACCAAGTTCTTGGAAGCCTGGGCAGAATATAATCCTATAATTATTTATATATATATATATCATTACATGTGGATGAACAATAGCAGATAACAGATCGTTAATCTCACATAGAGCAGTTAAAAAAAAAAAAAGCTGCCCAGTATTTTCCCAGTGTATCTCATTTTATAATCAAAGAGGTTTATGAAAAGTATGGAAGACCTCGTGCACTTTTATAGACTTTTGTATTTTCTTAACCTTCTGTAATAACCTAGTATTACTTTCATAGCAATAACTGGGATATTCATTCAAGATCACAAAGTTTTGAAGAGTAAAGTCAAGGCTAGATCTAAGTCCTCTCGCTCCCTGGTCACGGTTCTCTCTGACCACCCTGACTCATCCACTCATTCAGTCCACACTGATGAGTCCCCATCACCAGGCACTCAGACATTGGGGATGCAGTGGTGAGTTTGACAGCAGCAGTCGCTGCCTGCATGGTGATTAAAGCACAGCTATCTTATCACGGTACTTCACAGAAACAACTTCTGAACTGCCTGTTATCCCAGACCTGCACCACCACTCAACCTCAACAGAGCAGAGACCCAAGAACTGGCCTTTGAACTATGGACCAACCCTGGACAGGAAAAACCATCCAGGAGAGAGAAAGCAGATAGGAAGTATCCCACGTCCACAAAGCCTAGCCTTTCCAGTTGATGGCACCCTGCCAGAAAGACAGGAAATCCAGGCACTGGCACCTGCATCCAACAACCCAGCCCTTGGGGCACCTTCTTCTCAAATCCTGGATCTCACCTCAAAAGCCACACAGTCTGACTGGTGTTTCCGCTCAGCCTCCTGCAGTTTGGAAAGCAAGTCTTGCGCAGTCTTCCTCAAGCTCTCGACATTGTCATTTACATAGGTGTCCACCTATAAAATATAATATACAGCCAGATCACGGAAGGGAGGGGAAACCACTATGAATGTGGCTTGGTAAGGCACCCTTTCCCTCCTTCCCTCTTCTCTCCCTTCCCCCTTATCCTCTCTCTCTCTGTCTTTGTCTCTCTCACACAGACGTACACTCATACATGCAAACTTGGTTTGGAATATCTTGTCCAAATCACACTCACAAAAGAATTGACACCACACCAGAGGAAAGTCTGTCACAGGCATCTTAGAATTCTGGGGTCTTCATATGAAACCATTCTCTTCATACCCTAAAAAACTCAACTAGCCTCAAATCATCAAATTATTTTAGGATATGCTCAGTAATTTGTATACATGTATCTACTGGCTGATTAACAAATACGTTTATGTATCTTGATGTGTATCTAATTTGTCTCGTCCATCAGACAAGAGCTCTCTGACAGTCTGACCATGTTCCCCTGTGGACTACAGTTCCCCCAAGACAGGGTTATGCCACACCCACCACAAAGGGTGCAACCCAAGGTACATCTTTTGTTCTCTGCACCTCAGAGATCAGCATATAAAGGGTTACTGATAGATGGGCAGGTTTAGAGCAAAATCATCCAGAAAGTTCAGTAATCTGGTTCGATGAAGGAAAAGGTGTCACACTAAGGTTATTGTGTGCTTCTCTCCCAGACACACCCAATCACAGGGTGGTGGTTAGGGCTGAGCTGGCATGTAGGGTCTTGTCTCTATCTCTGCCACACAGGTAACCAGACACTTCAGTTACCAGTTCTCTGAGTATCTGACAGAAAATCTCTCCCTGTCTTGCACAGTGGGAAGCAGCAACACCTTAAAGCCATGAAATCCAGAGCACAGAGCTCTCAGTTGGGAGGTAGTGGGGTCTCTATCGCTGCATTATAACTGAGTCCTGTGGGCCTTCATTTATCTGTGAAGCAGTGAGAAGACTCTTTACCACACACTGCCTTACAGGCTGGCTCAAAAATAAGACAATATCCGCTAGGGGTTGGAGCATGTGATAAGGGGCTGAACAGATAATACCAGGTGTTGTTATAACTTGTTACCAATTGCGTATTTGGCAAATATGGTGATTTGGGGGAAGGGAACAATTCAAACTATACATCTAAAAACAAGTGAGCAGAATCACATTTCCAAATCTCACTACCAGTTAAGTTGTCTGGTCAGTCCCCCAGTATCTTACCCATTAGAGGTAAGAATGCTAACTGGCTCCTGAAGCTTAACTATTAGGTGTTTATTTCAAATAAGGTCCTCATAAGGCTTTGTAATGTCCTGGAAAATATTTGTGATACAATACGAAAAGAAAAAAGAGAGTAGTAAAACCTTACACAAAGGAGTTAGAAATAACAAATTAGATTTTAACACAGCAATGGATATAGATCCTAAGAACAAAGTGTTAGATAAAAAAGGAAAACCCAGAAATACACCACAGTCCATTGTGAAAATTAAAAACATTTAATAAGCATATTGAAATTATTAAAGTGAGTTAGGAAGGGGAGATGTAAAAAAGAAAGTAAAACCAGTGAGAAGCCTTTATTGGGTCAATGATGATAAGGTGCCTTCAACTGGTGATGAGTTTGCACTCTGCACCACAGGATCATCGCCGTCCTCCCAAAAATAAACCAATAAAAAAACCCAAAATCCAAAAAAACCAAAGACAAATACATGTTATATACAAGATAATCTCAATACTGTAAGGGTATTTTTTATACTGAAAGAAACAAGTTTTACCAAACTCTGGTTTTACTCTGGGCAAATTACAAATGAAACTTTTCTTTACTTTTGCTTTTCTGTGTTTCTATATTTGCCAAATTTTCTTTAATAAGCATGTATGTCCTATTACTATATAATCAAACCTGAAAAAAGTAAAAAAAAAAAAAAAAAAAAAAAAAAAAAAAAAAAAAAAAAAAAAAAAAAAAAAAAAAAAAAAAAAAAAAAAAAAAAAAAAAAAAAAAAAAAAAAAAAAAAAAAAAAAAACAGCCACAGAAGGAAATACTATATAGTTATTCAAAGGAATGAAGTACATCTATATGTATAAAAGCTATAATAAACTCTTTGTTTTAAATAACTAAAAAGCAAGCCAGGAATAACATATTTAGCATATATTTGACCCTCTACTTGTGAAAAGTATGTCTATACTTTTCGCTACATTATTACTGGGTACTATGGGCCTTTGTTTATCTGTGAAGCAGTGAGAAGACTGCCACAGGCTGCCTTATAAGCTGGTTCAGAAATGTACGTGTTGATATTAATATACATCTATACATTCATATATGTGGTATTTAAATATAGTTGTCTGTGTATAGAACACTCTAGAACATTGGCACTCTACTATGGCTAAACATTAGAATCACCCGAAGAGTTTTTACAAGTCTTGAGGTCCGGGGCATGTCTCAGCCCCATCAAGCTGCCAACTCTGGGGATGGTAGAAAGGCCTTGTATCCTTTGAAGTTCCCAAGGCCATTCCAATGGGCAGCCAAGGATGAGAGGATCCACCCACTTCAATCAGTTCATAGTGGCGACTTCCAAGAAGTGGGGTCAAGGAAGGAGCATTTCCGCTTTTTAATGTTTCTCCACTGTTTGAATTTATTTTTGTTTTGTTTTAAAGGCAAGGTGTAGGCAGAAGTGAAGCCAGTAGGCAGGCAGGAAGAGAGAGTCGGAAGAAGCGCTTTGTAGTTTTTAACCTTTATTTATTTATTTACTTATTTATTTTGAAGGAAAGGTATAGACATGAGTGGAGGTGAGTAGGCAGGCAGGCAGGAAGAGAAAAGAAGAAGTCCTTATTTATTTTATTTAGTTGTTCATACTAGCTGTTTCCCCCCAGACCTAGGACTCGAACTCAGGGGAATGTGGCCTTGCTCCTTCAGAGGAGATTGACTCCTCCACCAGGATGCGCCAGAAGCACTTCATTTTTATTTATTTGTTGACATTGGTTGTTCTCCTGGGTCTTGAACCGGGGACCTTGGGATGTATGTGGGAGTGCTTCCAGGGTGTACTAGACTGAGAAGCCACCAAGATACCCCTATTGTTAGAATTTTATAGCAAGTTTTATTACTCTTATATTTAGTGAGAGAGACAAAGTAATAAACAAAGGCACCAGATTGGAGAATCCTGCCTGCTGGCTAAGCAGTGGTCAACATTGTTTTCCCTGTTACCTACCTCAGGTAGGCTGCTGTACAGGGCTGTGGGACTTTGACTAAAGCCATTTGGCTTTTCCAGCACCACCTGTTCCAAGAAAAATAAAGTTGGTAAAACAGTTCCAAAAATTGGTTTGAAAAAAAGAAAAACAAACACTCATAAGCAAGCATTATCCTCAAATCTTAGAAACTGAGAGAGAAAGAGATGAGGAGGAGGAGAAAGACAAAGAATTGAGAGGGGATGGAAGAGAGATGAAGGAAAGGGAAGGGGAAGATAAAAAGACTTCAAGTGCTCTTTCAAGTGGGAAAATGGAAAGGAGAGGGTGCAGCACTGAGAGGAGGGAATACCCCCAGTCTTTTAGCAGGGATGAAGGAAGCTTCAGGCTGGAAACTCTCAGCAGACTGGAAACTATACAGGCCCGTACCTGATAGCCCAGGGAATACAAGCAACTGCCCCTCAAGGATCCTGACGAAGTTTGACGAAGCATCTCCAAAGGAGATGCAGAATTGCTTCAATTCTTTCCAAACCAAAGCCTAATTATTCATCATATGACTACTGGTTTGTGCAAACAAGGAGCCTGGACTTTGAGGCTAGTCTTTAACCACATTAGGTTCTTCTGCCACATGACAAAGCACCTCTCACCAGCTAGAAGTGAGCTCAAGCAGAGAGAATCCTACTTTCAGTCAAAGCAAAATGATTTAGGGGTGTATCCCCACAGGAGCCTGGTGTATGGCCAAATCAAAGAGAAACTTTGCTGCACCAGTTGCTAGACCACTGTTCCCTCAGGAATGAGGGCAGGCGTTACTGGAGAAAAATCCTCCTGTCCCCAAACTAAATGCAAACAAAGAAGATACAACTCCAAATCTAAAGGAAGACGGGGGTGAAGTCATAGAAGAGACAATTCTGCTTCCCTGAGGACATGTCTAGCCTCAAATTTTTGAAAAGCTGAAAAGCAGGATCTCAGGATTATTCATGTCAAGAAGGCTTTCCCAATCAGTTCAGGCTAACAAACATTTACTAATGACCTTCTGTATTCCAGGCCCTGTGCTGTGTGTGGTGATGCAGAGATAAGGTAAATCACTAATCTCAAGGGGTTTCCCATCCCACAAATATCAAACGAGGACTGAGACTTCCAATTCACTCTACAGGGGTCACCTAAATAAAGCAAGATCACTTCATGAGAAGCTTGAATTTACATGTGATTGTCTGCTTTATAAAATTATATTATAAGATTGATCACAGAATCCTTACAGATAAGAGGTTTTGTCAGTAACTTTAGTAATCATTTTAATTCTATAAATTCCATTTTTGTACAGTGTCCTGGGAACATGTGTATGTACACAGATAGGCTAACATGTATACATGCAAGTGTCCCAGACGACCCTAACAAGGTTGTGAGTGCTTAGCGAAGCCAGCCTCACTATATTCTCTCCTTTCCTAGCAGGGGTGTTAGATCTGGAACCACTGGATGAATGACTGGTAACCCCCCTCTTCAGTGCAGACCCAGCCAGGAGCTGTTTCCTATTACCTGTATCTCCTGTTGCTGGAGAGCATCCCCGGGATCTCTGTCGAGTGTGCTGCTTATGTCCTCCCGGAGCTTCTGCAGGCAGCTCCTGGCCTGGGAGGAGAAGGCAGGAAGCTTTAGCTTGTGGGTAGGGAAAAAGGGCATTAGCAACTCACCCCTTTGTGCCCAAACTCTCCCCAACCTGTACTCCTGAGTCAGGCACAGTTCTAAGCACTGGCTAAGGGAAAGAGGGACCCTAGTCAAGAGGTCTTACAGTCCAGCCCCTCCTACACAAGCAACAGAATAACAAAACAAAATGGGAAAGCAAAACCTCTACCCTGGGGGAGCTAACATGCCAGTTGAGGAAAAACATAACACAAAAGACAAATAAGGAAAGAAAACTAAAATTTGCATGTGGTGATAAACATCTACTAAACTTCTTATAGTGATCATTTTGCAATATACACATATACCAGATCATTATGTTGTATACCTTAAACATATACAATGTTATATGTCAATTATATCTCAATAAAACAGGACCAAATGTCAGACAGTTGCGGAAGATCCAACAGAACAGATTAAGAAACAGCAGCCAGGGAAGGAGGAAAAAAATTAGAAGAACGCAGCACCCAAAAAACCAAGTCTGGCAAGTGTTTCAAGTCGAGAGAGTGATCAGTTGTGTCAAATGTTGCCCTGAGGTTGATAAAAGAGAGGTTAGAGAAGGGCCTGTCAGAGTTTTATCGCCTGCACTGTAGTGTGTGATACTACAACACAAATCACAAAGTGGGAAGTTTCAGTGACTGGTTTTCCTGGGTGTTGTCAGCAACTTCTACTTCCTCCTCTCCTTCCCTGTGTAACCTTTATAATCTCCTCCTTAGTCTAACTTCTCTCTCTTTGGCCTTGTTTCCCTATGCTCTTGCTGAAGATGAGAATGAGAGATTCTCTTAGAAGTCAATGTTAGAGAAATCACCTCCAAGTTACCGGCGCTGCTAAAAACTACATTATCCTTAATTGCATAGTGTTGTTTTGTTTAATGCTCAGGTTCTGGGCCCTGGATCCAGTCCTGGTTCTACCTCTTACTATGTGTGTCATGTGCTAGATACCTGACTTTCTGGGCTTCTCTTTTTTTTTTTTTTTTTTAATCATCTGTAAAATAAAATTCAATAGTAGTACCCACCTAATAGGATTTTTATGAGAATTAAATAAGTTCCTATTTATAATGACTATGAGAGAGTATATAGCACTCAGTAAATGCTCGATAAATATTAGCTATTGTTCTTTTAAAAAAGACAAGTAAAATAAGTAGTATGTTATAGATGATGACTATCAGGAAGCAAACGAGTGAGCATGAGAGTTAGGAAAAGCTCGGCAAGTGGGACTGGCAATTTGAGATGGGATATCTGGGGACAGTGCTAGGCAAATGGTATCCATTTGTTCAGTAACAGACCAGTTGATTAACAGAAGAGAGACATGGTGACATTTTGGAGATATGAAAAGAACTGAAGGGAGAACACTGGAATCCGCAGAAGAAGGGTGCTAAAAATGTAAGGTGTAGAGAAATGACCTCGGTCATTTCCAGAGGGAGCGTGCCCACCTCCTGGATATACTGGACCTCACTCTTCAGCTGGTTAATATTCTTTTCGTGGATCATCTTCTCTCCAGATCTCCCCTTCAAGTACACCTGAAGTCGGGAAGATGGCACTGATTAGTTACGAAGCCTCAAGTTAAATTAATTCCACACCAACAAGCAGCTGTGAAGATTGCTGGTGGAAAAATAAATTGTTACCGCCCTTTCTGGGTGGCAATTTGACGGCTTTGACCAGAAGACTTGAAACTATTATTTACTCTTTGATCTAGCATGTCTGCTTCTGGAAATTTATCCCAATGAAGCAATGAAGCTGAACTCACAGGAATACTCACATGTGTATATACAAATTCATGGATGGGGGTAGGAAAAGGGGATTTATACATTTTTCTCCATATACCATGCTTGAATCTTTTATAATTAAGAACAAAATTATTAATTGTATTATAAAAACACATATATAATCTAATAACAGATGATTGGCAAAGTATTTATGGCAACAAAAAATGGAAACAGACAAAATATCAGATAATGGGGGATTAATAAATAAACTATGAGTTCCAAATAATAGATTATCAAGCAACCATTAGAATTCAGATATTTATATTTATGGACACAGAAGATGTTATAAACTGTCACTAAACTGGGGTTGAAGTACATTGTAAAAGAGTGTATAACACAATTTTATTTTGTTTTTTCAAAGGAAGGGTGCAGACAGGCAGGCAGGCAGGGAGAGAAAGAGAAAAGGAAGAAAACTTTATTTATTTTATTTATTTGTTCATCTTGGTTGTTTCCCCAGCCTCAGGACATGAACCTGGGTCATTGGTATGTACTAGACTGTGCTCCGCCAGAGTAACCACTACTCCACCAGAGTATGCCGCAATTTCATTTTTTGAAAAAAAAAAAAAAAAGTATAGAAAAATATCTAAGCAGATACTCAAAGTGTTAACAGTGGTTACACATTGGTAGAATTATGGGGTCATTTTGCTTTTTTCAAGGGTTATGCAACGATTTTGAGTTAAGAAAAAGAAATAAAAGGAATCCAGATTGAAAAGAAAGAGGTAAAACTATCTCTATTTGCAGATAATATGATCATAGTTATAGACTATACTAAGTTATTCACTAAAAAACTTTTAGAACAAATGATGATTCAGCAAAGTTGAAGGATACAAGATCGGTATACAAAGTTTTCTCTACACCAGCAATGAACAATCCAAAAATGAAATTAAGTAAACAATTTAATTTATAATAGTAACAAAAAGAAAAAAACTTAGAAATAAATTAAACAAAAAAAGTTCAAGACTGGTACTTGAAAACTACAAAACATGGTTGAAAGAAATAAAAGAAGACCTAAAAAACCCTGAACATTCCATTTTCATAGCATGGAAGACTTAATATTGTTAAGATGGCAATACTCCCCAAACTTATGTATCGATTCAACACAATTACTAACAAAGTCCAAGTTGACTTCTTTGCAGAAACTAACAAATTAATCCTAAAATCCATATGGAAAGTTATTTTAATGTGTTGAATAATTACTACAATAAAAAGTAATAATCAAAAATCAATAAATAAAAGATAAAATCCATATGGAAATGCAAAGGACAGCCTAAATAACTAAAACAATATTGAAAAAAAACAAATTGCTACAAACTATAGTAAATAAGACTATGATACATAAGGAAATACATTGCAGCATCCAAATAATAAAAATACACTCATCGGCATTTTGACAGGAGTGCCAAGACAATTCAATGGAGAATGAATAGTCTTTTCAACAAACTGTGCTGGGAAAAACAGGTATCTATATGCAAAAGAATTAAGTTGAGCCCCCTTCTCACACCACCCATAAAAATTAACCCAAAATGGATCAAAATGAGCCCTAATTATAAAAACAAAAATTATAATTCTTTGAAAAAAATATAAATACCTGTGACCATGGGTTAGGCAAAGCCTTCCTAGACAACACCAAAGCATAAGTGACCAAAAAATAATAATACACAAACACACACACACACATATACATATATATGTATATATATATGTGTGATTTCACTCAAATTAAAAACTATTCTTTCAAAGGACATCATCAAGAAAGTAAAAAATAAATTAGCAATAATAAAAATTACATAGAACAGGAAAATTTTTCAAATCATATTTGATAAGGGTCTAGTATCAGAATATATAAAGAATACTTACAATCAACAATTAAAAGACAACTGAATTTTTTCTTTTTTTTTTCCTAACCCTAACCCTAACCCTAACCCTAAACCTGACAACTGAATTTTATAAATGGGAAAAATATCTGAATACTACTCCAGAGATGATATACAAATGGGCAATAAGCATATTAAAAGATGCTCAGTTTTATTAGAAAAACACAAATCAAAACCACAAAAAAGGTACTTCATATCCACTAGAATGGCTATAATCAAAAAGATAATGACAAGTATTGATAAGAATATAGAGAAATTGGAACCCTCATACATTGCTGGTGGGAATGTAATGGAGATATTTTGGGAGGAAGTCTGATAGTTTCTCAAAAGATTAAGTATAGAGTTAACACATAATCTAGTAATCCCACTCCTAACTTTATACCAAAAGAATTAAAAATGAAAGTCCACACAAAAACTTACACAGCATTATTTATAATAGCCAGAAAGTGAAAACAACCCAAATGTCCATCAACCGAGAAATGGGTAACAAAATATTATCTATCCATTCAAGGGAATATTGTCATAAAAAGGAATAAGTAATAACATGTTACAACATGGCTGAACCTTAAAATATTATGCTAAGTGAAAAAAAGTCAGACATAAAAGGCCATATGTTTTATGATTCCATTTATATGAAATATCTAGAAAATGCAAATTCATAGAGACTGAAAATAGACTAGTGATTGCTGGGAGCTAGGTAGAGTGACTGAAAATGTTCTGGAATTAACAGCAATGATGCACAACTTTGTAAATATACCAAAAACTACTGTATTATATATTTCAATTGAGTTAATTGTATGCTATGTGAATTATATCTCAAAAAACTATTTTTAAAAACTTTTAAAATCTGTTATAATTTTTAAAATTGTTTCACAAACACACCTCCCACCTGTCTCCGCAACCTTCAACAGTTAAACATGGACAGTGGATAGGTACCTAGAAAGGTCATCCCATCCATCACCATGCCTGGGGCTGAGTTGCACCAAAGTCACTACAGAGTGACTGTGGTCTCCTGTTGTTAATTAAAATTTTGCCAGGAGATGGCCAGGAGCTAGTATCATAAGTCTGGCTCTTCTTAGTCAAATCACAAGCTCCCTTTGGTAAACTGAGCAGCTTGCTCTCATATGCCTATAGGAAGAAAGAAGAGGGTGAAAAGGTAGAGGTGACTAAGCTTACCTTAATTATCTCCTCATGTCCATCATTGGATTCCACCAGTTCTGAGTCCAGAGAATGACCACTTGAGCGACTAGACACCATGGCATAGGTCCCCCTGCCCGCCTGCCAAAGAAACAAGAGAGAAGTGGCTCAGATGTCACATACCAAGCCCAAGGACTTCTGCCCCGCAACCATGCAAAAGACCTGCTCTTCAAAAGACTTGAAGGGTAAGTCTGATTTTCCCCTCCAAAAATTCATTTCAGAACCTCTACCAGAAGCCACACAACAGTCAGAACACCAGACAGGGAAAATTAGTAGAAACTGCAGGTTAGCTTTCATTTTAGTGAGGGCATCCCCACGCCCTCAAGCAGTGCACAACGCTGAGGGAAGCTGAATGTGTCTGAATGGAGAAGTTCCCGAGCTCACAGCGGCAGGAGTGGCTCCAGGCAGCATTGGGATGCAGGGCAGCAGTGAGCAAGGAATACTGGCTGAGGGGAGGAGGCCTCACCCCACCAGAAACCTCAATACCTTCTGGGCTATGTGTTCAAGTTCATCTCCTGTCAGTTCACTCTGGAGAGTCAGCCTGAGAATGTCCACGCTGCCCTGATAATGACAATGACAGCAACAATAATGTCTTACCTTTATAGCCGACCACCGCTAAGCGTACACTTTGCCAAACCTTTGAGGTGGCCTCATTATCATCATTTTACAGACAGGAAAAGCTTAGGTCCAGAGCTTGTTCAAGAACAGGTCACTCTTGGTGGAAGGATGTCTTTAGGGACTCTGACTGCTCTTTACATCTCACCAAAGACTATACAGCACACGCTCCATGCAGATCCAGAGACGTTAATTTGGTCCTTAGATTATAGGAAGCACATTTCATGAACTTCCCTTTCCCCTGAAGAGGTCATCCCTGGATTAGTCATGTCAGTCTAGAATCTCTGTACCTGACAGTCAGGAAGTTACTGATATACTTTATAAGACGAAGATATCCTTCCTGAACCAAACTATAGGAAGGGACCTGAATCCAAACCCTTATTTCTATATAGCCACACAGAAATTATCCAAATGAAAACAAACAAGATAATGGTCATTTATCTAGAGATCAGTCTGACTTCAAAGTAAGAAGCAGGCTTTCTTTCATAATCAAAGAAGGTTTAAAAACACACATTGTGGAGAAAATAGAAAAACTGAAGGTTAAATATGTGGTAAGCAAGAAAGCTGAAGATGTGGGGAGAGAATTGAGAGACGGTCAGCGAGGCAGAGTGGACGAAACCAATAACCTCTGTTACATGTAGTGGTAGATGAGGGACTTAGCCACTCAGGGCCTCTGGTTCCCACCAGAAAAAGGAATGTCTGACCTTTGAACAACCACCAACCCCTACACCCCTCAATCAAAAATTCCCATTTATAGCTACATGTTCAGTATCCATAGATTTATCCAAACAAGACCCATGCTGAATCTAGATTCTAACTGGGAACTCTCTGTGGGAGAATACGCTTTTCCTAGGCAATGAAGGGAAGATGGTGCTGAGCTACCACAGATGAAGTGACCTTGAGGTCTTCTGTTTGTTTCCTTCTTCAAGGACCAGAAGTAGAAATGCTATTTTATCCTTAATGGGTTTTAAGGAACCTTCCTGACCCGCTAAATGTCTATTGGAAGGAAAGGAGGAAAAAAGGATGAAGCTGGGAAAAGCTTCCTGTGCAGGCAATAGTGGAAATAATGACTGAAAATTTCCCAAATTTGTCAAAAGACACAAACCTACAGATTCAAGGAGATAAGCAAATCTCAAACAGAATAAACCCAAAATTCATACCAAGACACGTCATAATTAAACTTCTGGTAACCGAAGACAAAGAAAAAGTCTTGAAAGCAGCCAGATAAAAATGACATCTTATCTAAAGAGGGAAGCAATTTTGATAACAGTAGATTTCTCATGAGAAACTATGAAGACCAGAAGGAAATGGGACACACACACACACACACACACACACACACAATTCTCTCAATTGATAATCCTTTACCAGGAAAATACCTTCAGGAATGAAGGATAAATCAAGACATTCTCAAGTCAAAGAAAAATAAGAGAATTTCTTTTCAGTAGTTCTACATTAAAGGAATGGCTTTAAATATTTTCTAAACAGAAAGGAAACAAAAAAGACAACTTAGAACATTAGGAAGAAAGAAACAGCATGAATAGCAAAAATACAGGTAAATATAATTGTCTTTTCCTCTCCTCTTAGGTTTTTTAAATATTATTTGATGGTTAAGCTAAAATTATAGCACTGTCTGATGCCCTGAATGTATGCGGGGGAAATATTCAAATGATTTATATTACCGATGGGAGAGGATAAAGAGATATAAAGGATAAACTTCCCTCAAACTGGTAATATGATACCACTGTGATGCTGTTTACATATAATACCTACAGCAACCACAAAAAAAGTGCATACAGAGATAACACTCAAAAACATTATAAATTATTAAACTGGAATCATAGAAATTATTCAAGGTGTGCACCCTGGTTGAGTAGCAGTGAGGTCTGCTGCCTCCAGCCCAGTGCAGTCCACATACATCCCAAGGACCTGGGTTCACATCCTGGGGCTGCGGGGAACAACCAAGATGAACAACTAAATAAAATAAATAAAATGTTTCTTCTGCCTCTCTCTTTCTGCCTGTCTTTCTGCTCACCTTCATTCCTGCCTGTACCTTTCCTTTAATAAGAAAAAAGGAAATAAGTATTCAAGTAAGCTACAGAGAGGCAGGAGAAGCAAACAGAGAAATGGAAAAACAAAGACTAAAAACCAAAAATAAAAAGGCAGGCTTAACCATATCAATTACTACATTAAATGTAAGTGGTCTAAATACACTATTAAGAAACAGACTGACAGAGTAGATTTTTAAAATATGACTCAATATATGCTATCTAGAAGAAGTGTACTTTAAATATAAAGAAATAGCCAAGTTGAAAGTAAAAGGATGGGAAAAGATATATCATGCAAATATTCATCAAAGGAAAGTTATAATCAAAGGAGTAGTTATATTCATATCAGATAAAGTAGACTTCAGAGCAAAGAGAATTGCCAGAGACAGCAGGAGACATTATATAATGTTAATGTGTCAATCTACAAAGAAGATACAGCAATTACAAATGGCATATGTACCAAATTTGTGAAGCAAAAACTGATAGGGCTGATATATAATATACTATGATATACTAACAAAGACCATAATCAGGGGCATAAAGCATAACTTGACAAACTGAAAGAATGATAAAGAGTATGTTACCTGGCCACAACGAAATCAAACTAGGAAGAAATAACAAAAAGCCAACAAGAAATTTTCTACAATACTAAGAAACTAAACAACCTACTTCTGAATAATCTTTGAGTCAAAAAGAAAGTCTCAAGAGAAATTTAAAAAAATCAATGAAGTGAACAAAAATGAAAAACAAAACATCAAGCTTTATGGGATACAGCTACAGCAATAATAAGAGGGAAACAGTAGCAAAATGCATACATTCAGGGGGAAATCCCCAAATCAATCATTTAAGTTCGCACTAAAGCAAAAATTAGTGGTTGCCAGTAGTTAAGAAGGTGAGGGGGGGCGTTGTGGGGTGGGGGGAAGGGGCAGGTGTGGCTTTACGACAACCTTAAGCATATCTGCGTGATGGGATGCCCTTGACTATGCTGATGTCAAAATCCTGACTGTAATAATGAACTATATTTTTACAAGCTGTTACCACTGAGGAAAATAAATATAAGACAAGGATCTCTATTGCTTTTTAAAAGCACGTGTGAATCTACAGTTATCACACCCCCTCCAGAAAAAAGAAAGTCATACTTTCAGGGACAAAAATTTAAGAATATAAAGAAAAAAACAAGTGCTTACAATCACTGATAGAAAAAAATAGCCACTGTTAAAAAAATAAGTGTTTCCTTATCATTTTTCTTTGCATATTTTCAAAAGGTATACTTCTATATTCACTTATATACTTGCTCCTCATTATGTCATCATTACTTTCCATCATATTAAACTTTCTTCTAAATTGGCTACTAGTAGTCCACTGAATAAACCAATTTATTCAAACTAACCTCTTTGTCAATTTCTTTTTTTCTTATATATTTTATTAATTTATATTTTACTTTTTTATTATTTTAGAAATGTATTTCTTTTATGCTGCTAGAATGAGATGATGCAGAACCATACCTAGATCACCACCAGATTTCTGGGTCCACTGTCCCTCAAGCCTAACTTGATTTTTTCTTTTGCACTTGGGACAGTCAGCTCTTGGCTCGAACACTGGCTTTGCCTTTGTTGTGGGCATTGATCCTAATCTCCCTTAACCATAGTATTTTGGTTGGTAAGAGCAGCAGTAGGACACCTACGTGAAACAGTGACAGTACATGCAACATCAATTCTAAGTAAATTGCAGATCTAAATGTAAAAAGCAAAACAAAGAAATGTTTATAGGAAAACACAGAACATGCTCATGACCTTGGTAAAGGTAAGGATTTTCTTAAATATGGCACTAAAATTTCCTCCCCATAAAAAAGCCAACAGATCAGACTATAGTAAAATTTTGAACTTCTGTTCATCAAAAGACACCATGAAGGAAGTGCAAGGCAACCCACAGAGTAGAAGGTAGTTACTCTACATATTTCTGACAACAGATATTCAAAATAAAGAATTTCAACAACAACAACATAAACGACTAACTACAATGTGGTATCTTAGGCTGGATCCTGAATCAGAAAAAGCACATTAGTGGAACAACTAGTTGAAATCCAAATAAAATCTCTGATTTAGTTAACAGTTTTATATCAACATAAATTTCTTAGTTATGACAAATGCACCACAGCTGTTTAAAATGTTAACTTTGGGAAAATTAGGTGAAGAGTATATACGAATTCTCTTTACTATCTTTGTAACTTTTCCATGAACCTAAATTATTCACCCTCAATTTTTTTTTATTTAAAGAAAAAGAGAAAGGGCTAGAATGAAGAAGAGCCAGCTAGAGGAAGGAAGGGAGGCGGGAGAGAGGAAGGGAGTGATAAAGAGGGGAGAAACACTACTCAATAGAAAAATGGGGAAAAGATTTCAACTGATAAATTATATTAGAGGATATCCAAATGGTCAATTAATATGAAAAAGGGCTCAACCTCATTAATTATCATAAAAGAACAAGAAACTAAAATCACAAGGTGATACCACAAAATACCCATAAGAATGACTAAAATTCAAGGACTTATCCAACAAAGATGAACATATGCATACCATATAACATTAGCAATTCCACTCCAAGTTGCCCAACAGAAATGCAAACATATGTTCCCCTGTAGAAACATATACTAGAGTGTTCATAGTAGCATTATCCACAATAGGTCAACACTAAACATTACCCAAACGTCCACCAAGAGCAGAATGGATAAACTGTGATACAGTCATACAATGGAACACTAAATAATTAAAAATGAGCTGTTACGCAATGTGGACTAGCCTCAATTAAATATTAAGATCATTTAGAAACAAAGTATGCTATATAATTCAACTTAGATTTTTTTTAAAGTATAAAAACAAGCAAAACTAGTAGCACATGTTTTAGAAGTCAGAATGGTGGTTATCCTTGAGAGTGCAGTGTAAGTGATGGCTAGAAAGGGACAAAAGGGAGCTTCGTTGTACTAGTAATGATTTCTTTCTTGATCTGGGTGTTGGTTAGAAGAGTAAAAAATTACTTGACTGTACATTTATAATATATGTACTTTGTGTATGTATGTTATTGTTAAATAAAATGTTAAAAAAAAACCCTAAAAACTCCTTATCATTGTGTTAAAGTTCCCTTGTCAATACCACATGCCTTGACTCCCGTCAGTAATCTATCTAACCCTAACTATTCCAAACTTTCCTAATCCAATTGTGGGAAGACAATCAAATTCAAATCTCTTTCTATTGATGAATCTTCAGTGCAATGTTTGTTCCCACCTCTCCAGAAGTGCACATTATTATTTTCCCTTCCCAGGAGGCCCTCCTCCCCATTGTCTCCTTGGAGAATTCTCACTCTATCATCAAAGCCAAGCTCAGGTATCCTTCCTGAGCACTTGGCCATCAGAATCTGCTCCCTGCACTTACCATACCCTACATATCCTACACTATAGCAGTGACCTCATTCCTTCAGAACTGCTAGCTATTCATCTCCCCCAATAAAATCATAAGCTCCTTGAAGACATGGGTAACTTATTTAGCACAGTGTCTAATAGTTACTAAAAAAATGTGTGTTGTCTGAATTCCAGGTGATGTGGTCAAGTATTTTCCCCATTCTCTTTAAGAAACTCAGATTCCTCAGGTTAGAGAAGCTGTATGGAACACTGGAAAAGTAGACATGAAAAGGGGAGAAAGCAAGAAAAAATATGAGGAAAGGCTATGAAAGGTTACTCTTCAAAGAAATATAAGTAGCCAATGAATATATAAAAGACATTCACTTAATCTCACTAATAATCAGGGAAATGCAAGTTAAAACAATAAAGAGTTATCCTTTGGGGGGATTTCATTAAACTGGTAGATTTAAGAAGTGCAAAGATAAGGTATGCATAAGTATGCCACAGCAGAATGGCTTATAATGAAAAAAAAAAACAACACACTGACCGAAAAATGGGTGAACAAATTCTCTTACTACAATAAACTGCTATTCAGATGGGAAAGGAAAGAAACTATAGCTATACGCACGGACAAGACTGAATTTCCAAATTCATATTCAGTTAAAATATAAGCTGTATAGATTATATTATATAAAGTTCAAAATTTGACAGACTAAGCAACATGTTACTTGGATACATAGCAAAGGTTAAAAAAAAGCAAGGGAATAAATACAAAATTCAAAACAGTGATCATTTCTGTGGAGCAAGCAGAGAGTCTTGATACAGGAGGGACCCTGGAACTTCCAAGTATTAGTTGTCTTCCATTTCTTAAGCTGGGTGTTCAGTGCACAGAGGTCCGTTTTATTACTATGATTTAAAACTGCCAATATATGCAAGACTTTCTTGTTTTTCAATAAAGCGATTAAATTTTCTTCATGTAGAAATACCATCTTCATGCAGAAATACCATTTTTAGACCAACTGGCAAATATTAAAGATACGATTACTATACAGGATTGTGAAGGTGTAGGGAAAAAAGACTACTCTCATATATTATTAGAGACAATGAAAGTCTATAAAAGTTACTTTGGCAGTATTAATAAAGAGAGCTTGTATATTTTGTAAACCCTTTAGCTAGTAATTCCACTTTTAGAAATATGCTCGATAAAAATTTGTACACATTTGCCCAAAGATATGTGTGTATAACTGTTTACTATAATACACTTAACAATAGCTAAAAACTGGAAACAGAATAATTGTCTCTAGAGTAAATAAGTGAGTGAGTAAAGTATGGTAATAGCCATACTATGAAATACTACACGTTGATAAATAAATGTTTATGAACTGACAGGAAAAAACATCCCAAAAAGATTAAATAAAAAAATCAAGTCACAAATTAATTCATAAAATGACATAAAATATATATATACATATATTTATTTATAATATTGATAATTGTCAACTCATATATATATACTAATCACCACGTGCTGAACCCTACTGGGTCCTGTACTAAGTGCTACACATGTATTAATTCATCTAATTCTCACAATAATACTCTGTGGTAGGTATTATTGTCAACAGCCCCATTTTATAGATGAGAAAATGGAGGCGCAGAAGTTAAGTATCTTGCCCAAGGTTATATAAGTAGCAAAGGATAGAGCTCCAGAGTGTGTGCTCCTAAACATCAGGCAACATGGTAACTCCTGAAAGTAAGTTCATAGGGAAAGTACTAAATTCATACACACTAAACTAGAGAGGGGTAGAGGAGTAATCATTTGTCTCTCCTGAGCCTCAATTTTCTATCTGCAAAAGGGGGTGATAACACCTACATGGATGTATAGGAACAGTGTGAAAGTGCTTTGCAAACCATAAATCACTACACAAAGGTGAGGTAGCCTCTCTCTCTCCCTCTCCCTCTCTCCCTCCTTTCCAGCCCCTTTTGAACACAGGACCATATCTTTCACAGTCTGTGCCGTAGCCACCTGAGATACAGTGGAGGCACTCGTCATTACTTTTTCAAGGAGCTCTGGAAAGACTGCATGGGAGGAGAGTAGATGAGACAAATGATCTAAATGAAGACTGTTACTAAATCTAAGGTTCTCTCTGGCACCTCATCCTCAAGAACCAGAGAATCCAGTCTGTAAGGTCACTGGCCTCACACCCCATAGTCCCAACCCAGAGCAGAAGATGGAAATTGGGGACCCTCTTTGGTGCCATTGGTTGTTTTCTGGGCTGGAGTGACCTCAGGGCTATGAGCAGGCTCCAGGGAGCTTTAGGAGTACCCCAAAAGGTCTAGCAGGGAACTCTCTGAAAGGCAAGATAGGACGTGAAGTCTTCTCCAGGGAAAAATGAGCTGAGCTAATCACAAGGTAAGCAGCCTCTAACCTCATAAACATTCCTGGTGAGAAGCCCAGCCACTTCCAAATTATAGGCAGCTTCACGACTCTGTTCAAACAAATCTTCAGCTGTGACTCACTCCTCAAAGAGGGGAGAGGGGGGTAAACACACAGCTGAGGGGTTAGAGATCAAGACACAGTGATAGGGAAATGAATAGGGAGGCTCCACAGGGGCTCACACCACAAGTTCAAGTGAATAGGGAAAGAGATGAGAAAGTAAGTTGTCCCCAGTCCCACTCCCCAGGCTTCAAGGGGAATCACCAGGACTGGGTGGTGGGTGAGGGTCAAGGATCTTTCTAAGAGGAAGTGAGGGAAGCAGAGATTGCCCCTGAGCTGGAAACCAGCATCCTTAATTCATCTTCACTCTGGAACCAGCTCCTCCAACACTTGATCCCTCAGTACTCTGCCTTCTCCTACTAGAAATAAAGATGGTGTCTCAAGCTGCTACAGTGACAGTCACCTCATTTTCCCTTCTCTGAGAAATGGAAATAGCCAGTCCCTGGTTCCCAAGAGGCCAGGAGGAGGAAAGCTTCATAAAAATCAAAGAAGGGGGCCCAACGGATGCTTAGGGGCTACCCTCTCTTGGTTAAGACTGCCAGCACTTCCAGCACAGGTTTTGGTCCTGCCTTCTGCAGGGTGATCTGGGTCAAAGAAGGCCCTTTGTTGAAATGACACAAAGAAGTATTCCAGCTCCTCCCCACAGATTAGCTTAAAAAACAGCTTTTTGTCTGGCTTCCTGCCCAGAGGCTTGGGCTGGACAAGCTCTATATAGAGGGCTGAACCAGGGTGATTGGAAGGTGAAATGAGAGAAAGGGATTTTGAGTGGCACCTTAATTGGGGCAGCCCTTCTCAAAACCTAGAGTCCTGGCACCAGAAAATGCTGGGGTCTGGTAATGAAAGTGTATAGAGGGAAGTGGGTTCTGAAACTCAATTCTGATGGAGATACCCTTTACAGAATCAGTATCTATCCAGGCAATTACAGTCTGGGATGAAGGGGGAGCTCCTCAGCACCCTCCTCTCTCTAATCTTTGACTACCTTGCTTTATGATTTTTGCTTTTGTGCTAGAACCTAAAGTACCATTTCTCTTTTTTATCTTCATCTATCCATCCCCATTATACCTGATATTTTCTCTCCTCTCCCTACTGTTGCTGACCAGGCTTAAATCTGGGTCACCAGCCTTGTGGCACATACGGATTCCCCCAACTAAACCTCCCCACTTCTAGCAAACAATAGTATTTCACAAGACTGCACTGTGAACCAAAGAGAAATGTATCATAATTACAACAGGCAGGGAAGCTTGTCCCACTTGCTCTAAGCACACATGTCTAGAACCGAAACCATCCAAGTACACACACCACGCCCCACATACACACACACACACACACACACACACATACACACACACACACACCCCAAAGAAATAGAGGTAAATATTGGCAAATGCCTGGTGATTGGGTAAATCTTCTTTCCCACATTCTCCAGGAGCCTGGATCCCTCAAATTCCTGGCAGGTTTGGAGACACTAGCTGCAATGTCCCTGAAAAGAACCTGGCAATGAATAGGGGGGATGGAATTGTGTGAAGAGGAGTGAGTTGAAAAGGCAATCACTAAACTAGAAATGCTCCTCAACTCGGAGGTTTTTCCCTCACATAGGCATCACAGAGCCAGGACTCCCAACATTTTAGAATTCATTTATTCCTTTGGAGTAAGCACCAAGGACTCCAGATGAAACCTTTTAAAATGTAAATATTCTGACCCAGCAATTCTACTCCCAGGTATTTATCTCCAAGAGAAATGAAAACATATGTCCATGCAAAAACTTGCAAACAGATGTTCATAGCAGGTGTGCCCTGGTGGAACAGCAGACAGGTCTGCCGTTTCCAGACGAGCTCAGTCCACATACATCCCAATGACCCAGGTTCACATTCCAGGTCTGGGAGCGTAAGGAAAAACCAATGTGAACTAAAGAAAAATAAAATACAATGCTTCTTCCTCCTCTCTCTCCCTGCCTGCCTGCCTACTCATCTTCATTCCTGGCTGCACCGTTTCTTTTTAAAAAAAGGAATGTTCATTATTCATAATGGAAAAAGTGTAGCAACAACCCAAATGTCCACCAACACTTACCATGATAAACATATTTAAATGATAAATATATCCATACAATGGAATATTATTCAGCCATAAAAAGTAATGCAACACTGGTTCATGTTACAACATGTATCAACAAAAAAGTCATGCTAATAAACAAGCCTATCACAAAAGATCAATTATACGATTATACTTATACAAAAGATCTCAAATAAGCAATTCCATAGAGAAAGAAAATAGACCAGTAGTTACCTAGAAGGAAAATGCATAGTGACTGTCAATTTGTCAAACTTCTATACGAGATAAAGAAAATGTTCTCAAATGTGTTGTGTTGATGACTGCACAACTGTGATTAGACTAAAAGTCAATGAACTGCACATTTCAAATGAGTGGTTTGTATAGCGGGTGAATTACCTCTTAACAAAGTTGCTACAAAAAGAAAATGAGACCCATGGTAGTAAGCCTTCACTAAATCACAGATTTAGTCATTTAGTGGGGAAAAAAAGGCACGCCTGGTGGCTCAGGTATTAAGTCTGAGGCTGCAGTTACACCTGTGGTGTAGTCCACATAAAGCCAGAGGACCCAGGTTCTCAACCTGGGGGGAACAACCAAAATGAACAACTAAATAATAATGCTTCTTCCTCCTCTTTCTTGTCTGCCTGCCTACCTGCTTTCATTCCCATGTGCGTTCTTCTTAAAAAAAAAAAAGAAAGAAAAAGAAAAAGAAAAGAAAAGAAAGAGTGGGTGTTCAGGACTTAGCACTAAACTAATTCAGTTTTTAAGGTCCTAAAGGAAGGACACCTATCCCAAGGTGAAAATAAAGGTTCAGAATATAGCTGATGAAAAAATTCCAAATTCATCCTGGAGCTGAGAGAACCTTTCTGCCCAAGACTGATTAAAATAAAGAGAGACAGAGAGACAGAGGAGGAGGATGAGAAGGAGGAAGGGGAGGGAGAGGAGGAGGAGGAAGAAGCAGCAGCAGCAGCAAATGTTCTAATGAAGGGATAACATGAAAAATGACTTAGAGGAAATCACCTTATCAAAGAGCCCAGAGCATCAACGGACATCAGCTGTCTTGGTCATGAAGTCAGAAAAAGGAAGAGGAAGAAAGGGGCCTGAAGAGGGGATGACAAAGTATGACCCCTGACCATTACTCTAAAATCAGGCTGAGTTGTGATCAGCCAAGGTTACTCAGGTCTTCCTCCTCGGTCTACCTGTAGGCAATCATTATTCTCAAGACCCTCCATTAGCAGAAGGGGAGAAGTACAGAGAATAAAAACAATATAATGAGGAGATGACCAGATCAGAGTTCCCAGACTCTTTGCCATCATTTGGCCGAGGGACCTTCGGGGAAGCTGACTCTAATCTAAGTCAGTGAGTGGCAGATGGAAAATAATGGCTAATATCTGAGCACCTACCATGTGCATCATCCCATTTAATCCTCACAACAACTTTATGAGAATGGTGCAATTATTATCCCCGTTTGACAGATGAAGAAACAGACTGAGGAGATAAGATAGTTCTCCAAAGTGATCTTGGGCAAACACTGAAGCTCTGACTTCAGACCACTGAGTAAGATTCCCAGAACCAGTCTCTGTCAACAATGCTATTAGCAGAAATCAGAGTTTAGCCAAAAATTGTGATGTAATTACTTTGGGAGGATGGGATAAGGAAAAGGAAGCATGTAAGGAGCGGAAGAATAAATTCTTTGTGGCTTTGGCAGATAAGGCACAGACTATGAAAGCCATGGCCCCTGGTCCAAGACCAGGGGCTGGGTGGGAAAAAAAAAACCACTGAGAAAAACAGAATATAAACCTTCCTATAATTTGTCCAACAGGAATTCAATGAATGTCTAAAACTGATACATCAAAAAGCATCATTCTAAGCATAATATTATTTAGAAACATGGCAGTAAATAGCAGACAAAAGAGCTAAAAGAGTTAAAAATGATTACTTCCATGGAACAGGGTTGGCGGCAGTTTGTTCTCTTTTAAAAGTCCTTTGATATTACTAGATCTTTATAAAATAATGCATATATATATTTATTTGATTAAAAAAGTAAAAAGAGGTGTGCCCTAGTGGAGTAGCGGTTAGGTCAATCACTTCCAAAGGAGCAAGTCACATACTCCCGGGTTAAAGTCCTGGGTTAAAGTCCTGGGCCCCATGGCAGGCAACCAACCAGTGTGAACAACTAAATAAAAATAAAAATGCTTCTTCCTCCTCTCTCTTCCTGCCTGCCTGCCTATTTACCTTCATTCCTCCCTGAACCTTTTCTTTAAAATATTAAAAGAAAATCAGAGATCATTCAAACCCAAATCAAATAAAGTGAACATCTACTGCATTTGCCACACAACATCCATCAGCCTCCACTGGTAGCAGCACTTGGAGAATTTCCCTCCTTCACTGAGTAAATCTGGTGGGCCTGTCAATCAAGGAATTCCAAACTGCCCTGGAGAAGGGGAGAGGAGCACCAGTGGTTCCCTCTTCCTGGAATCTTGAGCAGAATGGCAAAACCACCTAAAACAGCAGAAACTCATTCACCCATAAGTAGAAACTCTCCATTAGTTGTCTCCATCTATCCAAGCCCCACGATTCCTTCAGTTTGGACTTTTTTAAGCTTTTCCCTCATTCCTCTAAATTCTGTGACCTGCCTATTTCCTTCTAATAAATTCTTCTGCTTGTTAGTTGGAGTTATTCTCTGTTGCTTATAACTAAAGGAATTTAATGGGAATGTCTGATAAAAATGTTTGCGGTTTATTTGTGCTTTTATTTGTCACTATAACTTATTATTGTGGCTTAGAAACTTTTTATTTAACTAAAAAATACATTTATACCACAATCCAGTAAACAGACACACTAAATATGCATACATATCTAACTGAAAATTTCTGCCAAAAGTGTCTACCCTAACACTCCAGGAGTAAGCTTCTTTCTTTTAAAGACTTTTTTTTTTAAACAAAATATAAAGGCATGCAAGAAAGAAGAGAGAGGAAGAAGCTTTTTATTCAGTTAGTTTTTCATCTTGGTTGATCCCCTGGGTCACCAGGAAGTGAACCTGGGTTCTTGGGATATAAGTGGTTTGTGCCAGATGGAGACAGCAGATTTACCCACTGACCACCAAGGTACACCAAAACTTTTTTTTTGAAGAAGAAGCATTTTATTTCATTTTTATTTAGCTGTTCACATTGGTTATTCCCCCCAGACCCAGTACACAAACTCTGGTCCTTGGGATGTATATGGACTGAGCTCCTTTAGAGGCAGCTGGTCAAACTCCATCAGGGCACGTTAACACTATCATTTTTAATAGCTTTAAGTTTATGATAAACTGACAGGAAAGTTCAGAAATTTCCCCTATATCCCCTGCCGCCACACATGCATAGCTTTCCCCATTATTAACATTATTTATCACAATGGTACATCTTTTACCAAGGATGAACATTTATTGACACATCATAATCACCCAAAATCCATAGTTCACCTTAGGGCTCACTCTAATAAAATGAATGGTAATATACAGCCTATGGGTTTTGGATAAAAGTATAGTGACGTATAACCCATCATTATAATAGCACACAAAGTTTTCACAGTCCCTAAAAATATTTTCTGTCTTGTTATTCATCTCCCCCTCCAACTCCTGGCAATCTCTGATGTCTTTTATTGTCTCCAGAGTTTTGCCTTTTCCAGAATGTCATATAGCTGGAATCTTTTTTCTTTTAAAGGAAAGGTATACCATCCAAAGAGATGTTTGCATTCCCATGTTTATTGCAGCCCTATTCCCAATAGCTAAGAACTGTAAACTACCTAAGTGCCCAACAATGGATAAAGAAGATGTGGTACATATACACAATGGAATACTACACAGCCCCTAGAAGAGATGAAATCCTGTCATTTGAATCAACATGGATGGAACTAGAAGGAATTACACTAAGTGAAACAAGTCAAAAGAAGAAAGACAGATACCAGATGACCTAACTTATAGGTGGAATATGAGTAGATAAAACAAAGGAACAGATGAAACATAACCAACCCTGAAACATTTGCAACAGGACTGAGGTTACCAAAAGGGAATGGAGCAGGCAGGGGCAAATGGTGGTGGAGCCCACTGGACAATGAGGAAGAACATTTGGTGATTTGGTGGAGGGCATGGTGTGTTGAAACATAACTAAGAAATGGGGAACCTCTACATAGTACATTATTTTAATGTGTTTAATAATCACTACAATAAAAAATAATTTTTTTTTTTTAAAAAAAGGAAAGTACAAGCAGAAAGGAAGGAAGGTGAGCAGGCAGGTAGGAAAGGAGTGAGAAGAGGAAGAAACATTTTATTTTATTTTATTTAGTGTTCATCTCAGCTGTTCCCCCAGCCCCTGACAGGAACCCAGATCCTTGGGATATAGGTGGCTTGTGCTATCCAGAGGCAGCGGACTTATCTGCTCAACAACCAGTGAGCACCTGAATCTCTTTTTTTTTAACCCCTAAGTTAACTTCACTAGTGGCTATGATCTAGTTTTGAAAACACTGGCTCTTTGAGTGTACAACATCTATTTCCAACAATAAAAAAAACCCAGAAAGTATATTAGCTAAATGTACATGGCCATTTGTGGTACACTAAGATACACAGCTGGCAGGCAGGGATACACCAACACAGTTCCAGGGTCCTGATTCCCACTACGATATACCTGTCAGTTAAACTGTCTACAATGCTGAAATCAAGAGAATTATCTGTATATTTATTCACTCGCTCATGCTGCGCACGCACTGAGCCCTACTCACCAAGGATGTGAATAATATGACAGGTTCCTGAGGACAGTTCAGAGCCATAAATTCTATGCTTGGCTGGCTCAGAGGAGAGGAATCCAGGACAAAGCCTGTCTCCTGACTGATTGATTGTTTATTATCTCTTCATCTCTTCTTAAGAGCTCAGGAATGTCTCCAAGATCAGACCTGGGCAATGGTTATTTCATTCACAGCTTTGAAATAAAATAACTCTCAAGTCTCACCTAGAATAAAAGCATAAAAGGGAATTTCTCTCTCCTCCTTGTTGTAGAGGTCTCTGATTACCTTCAAACTAACCTATGGCTAGAGATTGAATTCCTTACTCACTATTTTTCTCTGCCCCACCAGACAAGCAGCAAAACATAAAGGAGAGTGTCAGTTCATTCTCAACACTGCTAATGCCTTGGTCTTAAGACCTTCTAATCTCTTTTTTAACAGCAAGCATAAAAGAAGCTAAAATATTCTCCTTCATTTTCCTCATACCTCTTTCCATGGCTCAACAATTCCAACACAGTGAACAAGAGAATAGGACAACTTGGGGCTGACATAATTGGGCATGGATTCTTCCCATCTTTGTCATACCATAACCAGCAGAGTGGCAGGCTACAGAAGACTGAGGATTGGGGTACTGGGGCTAAGCAATAGCAAATTTGTACCAGAGTATGGTAGAAACACAGCCTGGACAAAAACGGAGAGGGAGCTGTGAATTGAATTAAGTGATCATTTGTATCCTATAACTTGAAATAAGCAGTTATTTTTCAAATAGTGTTTGAAGAGGTCCATAATCCTGGAACAAGTGAGCTAGTTCTATCTCAGGGGCAAGTTGAGACAGGATGAGGGAAATGGAATTAGAATGAAGAGAAGGGAGAAAGTGGGGTACGAACTCCCCCCATCACCTTGGTTCCCAATTCCCTCTCACCACAATAGCTTGGAAATCACTGAAACGGTGCACACCATCCTGGAGGTTAAGTTCCTTAGCAGAGACTTAGAAATACTCCGCCACAAATTACCCTCCTATGCCTCTCCGGAGGAAAATTCGTATAGTCAACAGAGGTGGGGAGAACGAGGACCAGAAACTAGGGAATGAGGAGAACTGAAGATACAGGTTAGCACTGGAGAACACCCCTCACCCCGTCCTCACTCGGCCCAGAAGCTCTCCTAGGAGCATCACTTCTCTGCCCTTCCCAGGCCGGGCTCCAGCATCCTCTTGGTCACTTGGCCCCAGGCTTAGAGGCTGGAGAAGGAGAAAACCAACAAACTGTCCCAGGAAGCTATCGGTTAGCCGATAGGGGGAGGAGAGCAAAAAGACTTGGAAAGTGGAAAAGAGAAATCCAAGCTGAGAGGTGACCCCTAAGTGGATAATTCTAACCCCGCTAGAGAAAGGTAGAAAGGTATCTCCAGTCAATCTCAGTTTACTTGGAATCCTACCGCCCCCACCCACCCTCCATTCCAAGCCCAAGAATTTCACTCTACACTTTGTCTTGTTACTAATCACCCAAAGCATTACCAAGTTATCCGAAGGGCCTCAGAGGTCCCACAGAAATGCCTAAGCCCTCTGGTCGCGACACAAAGACCAAAAAGAGCGCAAGGATCGGGTCCCCGGGGACTCCTCCTACAATCCAATCTACTGCCCACAGAACGCCCGAGTAGCGTGCGCGGGAGATCGCGTCCGGTCCAGGGTCCTCCCGAAGGGCAGAGACACCCTTGGTCTTCGAATCTCAAAAGTTTCCATCCTGCGACCCTCCAGGACTCCCACGGTCCGCCACCGCGATTCCCCGGGATTCCCAAAGCCCGCTGCAGGGCGACAGAAAGAAAAGGAAGCGCCAAGAGCTAGCTGACTACACACGGCGCGCGGCACCAGGTGATGTCAGCGAACTGGACGTCCGGCGCCGGAGAGGCGGAATTAGAAACCGAGGATACCAAGGGGAAACCGCCGTGTTTTCTTACCGCAATCTGCCCCTCTGGGTGCACGTCCACCATGGTACACCAGTTCCGGGTCCCGTTCATGCTCCTCCAGAGGGGGCGTCGCAGCAGAGGATAACCCTCTAATCTGCCGTCGGGATCCTACTAGGCGGGCGCGCGTGGAGCTGCCCCCTTGTATAGGAGCGTCCGGGGCGGGGCTAGATATAGCCAACGCCCCCAAGACGCCATTCACCAACGAGAGTAAACGAAAAAAGAGAAATGGGCGTGGCCTAGAGACCCGGGCCCCCCACCCCCACCCCCAATTCTGCTCTCGCTCAGATTTAAATAAAGGTGGGGTTTGGGAGCGTCATGGTGCTGCTTAACCAAAGTTTTGCCTAGCATATGTAATTTTATCTCAAACATTCTTTAGTTTCCTCCTTTCAACTCCAAGATCAGTCTTGGTATGAATCACCCCTCCTGTCCATAGAGGATGAGAAGTTGGAAAATAGTTTCCATATATTATTCTCTCTCCATTCTCTTTTCCAGGAGTCTAGGCCTTCTTGTAGGATCTTATAGGCTTTGTGGAGTGAGCACACCTTTCCTCCACTGTAGAATGCAGGCACCAAGGGCCAGTTCACTCAGACTGGCCTAAGCCAGTCTGGCAGGTGCCCTTCCCTGGCAGCAGGCCCAGGCCAAAGTCAAAGCCAGCTTGCTCCGGGTGGGGCTTGTTTTGCAGAAGCTATTATAACAAAGCTATCCTTATATGGTTGAAAGAGGCGGGACACATTGCCTTAAAAGGAATGTGTATTCTTGAGAAAGGAGACTCAACTTCTCCAATAGTATTTGCTCCCCAAGCAAGACCTTGGCACCTCTTCCCAGCCCAGTTGCTCTCTGCAGGTGACTGCTCCATTGGACTATGGTCCACATAAGCAGCAAACAGGAGGGGATCTGACCCACTATCAAGTGGGCTACTGCCCTGAATCTGACAAGAGGCTCTAGCGAACACCTTTTGAAGGCAACACAAGGGTAGGGATGAAAGACACTTTGTACCTCCCAGGTCTTTGTGCCTGGAGGGTGAATGCTGGGGTAGAGCCTTATGGCCCCAAGGGAATAAAATCCATTTCTGGTCTGCCTCCAATAACCCTCAAAGAATGTGTTTACTGGTCTCTTGCTATTCCTAAAAGATTGTTCAGGAGAGAACGGAGTTTGTGCAAACACTTCCAGATTCCCTGGGTTCCATCTGATCTGCTGTAAAGGGACGCTAAAAGTGAAGAAAACTCCAGCTTCAGTCTCTTAAGTTGTACAGTTAAAATGCTTTCTTCATAACAACTTCGACCTCCAAATAGGCCAGCAAAAATAATGAGAAGACAGGTCAAGGATTTCAGTATAGACATATAATTTTAATATTTAATTTAAATAAAATCAAGGCTTTATTGGATTAGAAGAATATATCTGATTTGCAGAATAGAGGATTTATTTTTTAATCATGAAATTACAAGTCATTGATGAGCACAGTCTTCTTCCTCCCCAAGCCTCCTATCGAGCTTGCTGAGGATATAAGAGAGGTTAAATCATCTCCCTTACCTCCTGCCCACCAGAGCTCCGCTCTCCCCAAAATCCAAAGGAAGAATAAATCTTTCATTGCCTCTTCCCATTTCTAACAAGCATCAGTCTCTGCCCCAGGCAGGCATCCCTGTTATCAAGACCAAGCTCCTGCAACAATGAGGGTCCTTCAGTTCCCTACTCAGTCTGGGCACATTTGGTCAGAGAAGTCACAAGAGAGACTGCAGCGACACAGGGACTGAGACCTTTTGCTGTTCAAATGTGTATAGCCACTTGTCAGAGTTCCCAGGTGCAACCACTTTATGAAAACATCTGTAGTAACAGAGAGAGAGGAGAAAGGATCGAAACCCTGAGCAGAACCGGGCCCTACCACCTTATAATGGCCCTACGAAAGTCCCTCTCCCAGGGGCACATTGGCAAGAGAAGTCAGCAGCACTCTCAACAAGTCACTGGGGCAGTAGCAAAGACTGAGGGCCCCAGGTGGGGAAAGGCTGGTCCTTGGAGAGGTATGAATGTGCAGGTACAAAAAAGGCAAGAAGAGCATCCCTATCTCCTCACCCTGGCTAAGGCACTGAGAGGAGAGCAGGAAGGTAGGCATGGTAAAGATGGGAAGGAGAGGAAAGAGGGTCCCTTGGATCCACTGGCCTGGAGAAGAAAAATACGTACAGTAATGGAGGGCGTTGGAAACTACCACAGGGCACCATGACTGTGCAAAGAGGTGCATCTGAGAAATGGGCACAGCCACGCCAGCATGTCTGTTACCCATCCTCACCCTGCTCCAGAATTGGGAGGAAAATGGGTTGCGGGAGTCAAGGAAGCAGAAGAATCACAGAGGGTATTTCCCTGAGCCTGAAGGTTAAGGGCTAAAGAAATAAAGCTTTATGTACATGGCAATTTCTATCCCTTCCTATCCTGTTCGAGTCCTCTCAACCTATATGCTGATCATGCTGCCACTATGAGGGAGGAGAGGGACGAGTCAGCACTTAAGGGAAAATTCAGTTGGCCTAAAATACCCACTCCTCCAGAGAAAAGGGAAAGTCCCTCAACCAGCCTATGATGGTATTCTGTCATCATGGTTCACACCCCTACGTGTCTTAGGTCTAAACAATGGGGTGAGGAATCTGAGGCTGGGTGGGGCAGAGCAGGGCTGGCCAGAATAGGCCTCCAGCCTGGCTTCTGGGTCCACAAGCTAACAGGAGCTGGTCTGCAAGTTGCTCTCCGTAAGCAGCGATGCAATGGAATTAGGATCGTACACGCCATCGAATTCCTCATCTGAGCTCAGCCCTTCATGTTGGAGAGTTGAGTCAGCAGCTGAGCGAGAAGCTTTGCGCCTGAGTCAGAGAGGAATAAAGGAAAAGAGATAGAAAGATTGAGACCGGACATTCTTTTCATGCTAAGAAAATTCCCATTCTTTGAAGGCCTAAAGCTACTCACAAGATGACCCACTGATTAGAAATTTGGGAGAAGGGGGTATATAGGACAGGGGATAGGAGCTGAGATAAGATAAGCAGACTGGCTTCCAGCCAGGAATGAGTAATTGCAGAGCTTCTCCTCCCTGACCAGCTCAGGAGTGCACATTTTCTTCCTGCTTCACTATCCCTCTGAAGCAAGGGACAGATGAGCAGCCCATACCAGGATTCTTTCTCCAGGGCCTTGATTCGGGCCTGGAGCTGTTCATTGACTTCATGCTGCTCTTCCAGCTCACGCTGGGCCTTCTTCCTCAGGCCATCCAGTCGCTCGATTTCCGATTCTGCTTCATCCACCTGCCGCTTTAAAGCCTTCACCCTCAGGCTTAGCTGGGCAGGATACCAAGTCCCCGCATTAGAAAAGCATTTGCTGCTACCACAGCCTGGGACCCTGCCCTGTAGCATCTTGACAAAGGATAAATGCCCCTAGAAAAATCTGACCATGGGCAAATTGCTTTACCACATATGTTGGTCTTGGAGATTAATGAGTGAAAACACATATAACACTTCGAAAATGTGTGCCTCTTAAGCACTCAATATATGCATTACTATGATTGCTCTAATCCAGTCCTTTCAGTCCAGTCTCTCTGTCCTTATATAGGAAAGTCTAAATTTGGAAGATCTATGAGATGGGGCTTCCCTTGGCTTTCAAGCACACACTTAGGTACTTGAGTCATATGGCTGTTTGGCCTTAGCTGCCATCCTTACCTGGTCTTTCTGGTCAGTGACATGCTGGCGTTCATCATCAATCTGGATGGACAGCTCTTTAACTCTCCGCTCCAGTTTTCGGTTGGTGGACTGCAGAACTGTCTTCTCTCTACAAGGGTGGGGTAGAGGGATGTCCATTTGTAAAGGAACCACTACTTGACTCAAGTCTACAGCTTCCAAGAACTCTTCTCGGTAATGAGTCCCATCATTAGATCAGAGGATCCAGGGAAGATCCAAAGAACCATGGAGCTAGAGGCCATTCATGTTTCAGAGGGTGGGGTAGAGGGATGTCCATTTGTAAAGGAACCACTACTTGACTCGAGTCTACAGCTTCCAAGAACTCTTCTCAGTAATGAGTCCCATCATTAGATCAGAGGATCCAGGGAAGATCCAAAGAACCATGGAGCTAGAGGCCATTCATGTTTCAGAATTAAGATCAGGCCAATTTAGCCATGTCTAAAGTAGAAGATGGATTAACCCCAGAGAAGAAAAGCCCAGAAGAAGAGAGAAAGGATGGGCTCGTGTCACCTCTCTTCAGCCTGCAGCCGCTCCTGCAACTCCCGATTCTGGGATTCAAGCTGCGAGAGGCTGGCACTGGGCTTCTGGAAGCCTTCTGAGCTGGCCAATCGGCTCTTCAAATCCTTGTTCTGAGAGGAACAGGATGCCTCTATAGTTAGTACTCTACTTCTGATCCCTTTTGTGATCATTCTACCCACCTCCTGGGGTTTCTTTCCACCATCTTATCTGTCTCTCGCCCCTACCTGTCTCTCCAGAGAGATTTTATCACACTCCAGGTCCTGCCGAGCAGACCTCTCCTGCATGAGCTCAGTCCTCAGCTGGTCCACCTGGTGGGGATGGTTGAGAGGAACCCGACTTGAGAAGGGCTAATGATGAAGCAAAAAGCCAAACCAAGTGGAGCGAAGGCACTGTATTATGCTCTGTGAATCCCCCAAATTCTCAGGTGACTAAGAAATCACAACACCTTTAAATGGGAGGGGCCACGGAAATTAACAGGGCCTCCTCAGTCTCAACTCGAACTAACAGGAAAGCATCCTCTCGGAATGGACTCAGATCAGAGAGTAACCCATGCCACGAGGATTCCTCTCCACTCAAATTCTTGGCTTACTCCCACCCGAGGACACCTGCCAATTGTTCCCAGAGCAGGCAGCCCCGTGAAGTAGAACCAGTCATGCACAGTCTACAGCCAGAACTCCCAGGCATAAAAGCTGGGAGGATGAGCTGATTTGAGAGGGTTAGGGTAGACACAGCCGAGGAGCAAAGAAGGGGGCTACCTGGTCCCGGCCACGATTCATCCGCTCGGTCAACAGCTCCACAGTGCTCCTCTCCTCATCTAACTCTGCTTCCAGCCGAGAGACTTTTTCCTGCAGCCCCAATAGGTAAAGAGGGACAATAAGTTAATTCTGTCCCAAAGGCTGGACACCAGAATGCCAAATTCAAACCAAATACTCTCAAACCGCAGCCTGCACAGATATGTCTGTGTCCCTCCTTTTCCACCTCCTTCTTTCTGTCTCTCTCTGTCTCTGTCTCTGTCTCTCTCTGTCATACATACAAACTACTTTTTGGTCGGTGCCCCAGTCCAGCGCGACCTTGGAGCTAGCGCCCTCTGCTGACCACGTGCAGCATTGAGAGGAAGGGGAGGGACATGCTCTGGCTTGGCCCCTTGGCGGGATGATAAACCCCAGTAACTATCACTCATTGAGCGGTCCTATTTCCCTAGCAGGAAAACAATGAGAAAGTTAAGTGCCGGGACCAAAACTAAGATGAGAGAGCCAGAAATTGAAGCGCCAGGGTACAGAACTGGGGAGCACACTCAAGCCAGGCAGTACCACAGAGAAGCTGATAGTATGGGCAGGCTCTGGAGTCAGAACCATGGGTGTGAAAATCAGATCTACTGCTTCCTACCAGAGAAGCCATGGACAAGCTGCTTCAACTTCTCTGTTATCTGCGAAATGGAAAAATTAAGACAACCTACCTTACCGGGTTATTCTGAGGATTAAATGAGCCTTAAGTGCCTGGCATACAGCACAATATATGTGTTTGCTGCTGCTACTATTAATATTGTAATTATTAGTATTATGAAGCTGAAGATCACTGCTCAGTCTATAAAGGAGAAGCCACAGCTCAGGACTAGAAGCTCAATATTACCAAATACACAGAAGTCAGAAATCCAAATTTTTATGTGCAATCCAAAAATTTCTAAACATCAGCAGTTAATTCAAAGTTGTCTAAAACATTACAGTTAAACAAAACCCAACTTTTGTTTGGAAAATCCCTAGTAGAAGAGGCTTAGAATGTCCTGGCTCCTTTCCCCACAGGAAGCCCGACTTGTGCCAGGACCCAAACGCCCTCCATCTCTCCCCCACCCACAGTGTCCTCACCTCAAGGCTCTTGAGTTGCCGCGTCCTGTCATCCTGGGAGCGCTTTTTGTTCTCTGCCTCTTGCTCCAGCCCCTGCAGTCGCTGGGCCAGCAGTTCCTTGTCCAGTTGGGCCGAGTCCCGATCAGCCTGCGATGCCTGCAGGGCCTGCCGCAGCCTCTGAGTCTGGGCAAAAGGGGGAGTGCAACAGCTGGAAAGGTGAGGTGGGGCTGAGGGGTGGCAGCAGTGTGCCCCTGGGGGGATATTTCATCACTGACATTCTTAGGATTGCCAGAGCATGGTGATAATAAAAAGCTGACTGACTCTTAGTCCAGTTTCCTTATTGTTTTATAATACTTTACACAAATTGGAATCACCCAAGGAGCTTTTAAGACTACTGATCCTGGATCACCGTTCCAGGGATTATGATTTAAGTGATAAGGGATGCAGCTTGGGGACAGGTTTTCCCCAGCACACGAAAGTAGAACATTTGTATTTGGTATGGTCTGGTAGGTTTGCTTTTTGGGGGCTCTGAAACCACTCAAATTTTTAACATATAACCTAATGATCACAAGCTTTCCAGGCACCAAAACTAACCTACTAAATCATACCAAAAAGGAATGTTCTACTTTCATATAGTGGGGTAAACATAAACCGGAATTTTTTAATCTCCGCAGTGAGTCTAATATGGAGCAGTTTAAAAATCACTGCCCTACAGACATCCCCTCTACCTAGGATGGACTACTCCCCCCACCCGTTCTCTCCTACCTGCCTGTCATTCTAAGTGTTTAAGACCTACATCTGGATCCCAGGATCCCTTGGCCATAGGTTTACTTAAGAGGCAATGATTTTTAAAACTAAGGACATTGGGAGGGTTTCCACCCTCCTGCCAGTTAGACTCCTACCTCATCTTGAAGCCGACTTAGGCCCCCAGAGTTCTTCTCAGCCTCACTGGCCCACTCCTTGGCCTGGCGCTGGGCATCTGCCACCTCCCTCCGAGACTTTTCCTTGTAATCCTCCAGCTGAGTCTGGAGCTGCTGCAGCGCTTGCTTGGAGTCTTCCCCAATCTGCTCCAGCTGAGACACAGAGAAGAGAGTTCTCTGCACTGCATCTCTTCAGTAGATGCCCTGTCCCTTCTCCAAGCCCAGAACCCCGGATTCCCCCAGAGCCTCCTCCCTGCCAAAGCAGCCCTCTCTTACTCTTTCCTAGGCCTGTGTCCCTAGTCCAGCTACTATAATACAAATATTGCCCAGGTTCAAATCCTGGTTTTACCACTTATTGGCTGTGTGACCATAAGCAATTTATTTAACCTCTCAGGGTCTCAGTTCTCCATGTGTATAATGAGACAATAATCATATCTATATTGCAAGATTGTGAGAATTACATGAGTTAAATATACAAAGTTACCTAAAGTACTTATAACAGTACCTGATACAAAATAAAATTTAAATAACTTATTTCAGCAAACCCAATATGCCAATAACTATAAAATGTACCACCAAGAAAGATGAACTACGACATACCAGCCATTATAGGAAACAACTCAATTTCAGAGATGCTATAACGTGCGTTTTAGAATTGATTAAATATAGTAGGTGTTCGCTCTAGTTTTATAAAGCAAGAGACTAGGAGAAAAATCTTACCTAAAAAAAAAAGCAACTTATTTCCTTTTCTTCTTTCTCTTTCCCTTCCCCCAAATTTAAAACTCTACCAATAAAGATCCCTGTGTTTAGGAATATACTTATAGACATCTAAAGGAAGGATTATAGACCTTTCTTTTTCTCCCCCTAAATATAAATTCTACCGGTGAAGAGTTGTTCACATGGGTTGTTTCCCCACCAGACCTAGAACTCGAACCCAGGGGCATGTGGCCTGTGCTTCTTCAGAGGCAATTGACCTATCTACTACTCCACGAGGAGTAGTGTGCCAGGTGATATTCTCCAAAACCATAAAGAAATAAGATGTGGCAAACAGGGCAAAAACAGCGATGGAAGGTAGGGAGGATGCCACTCTGAAGTTTTCGGCCTTGGCCTCCTCAACACTGAACTTGAAGGAAGCTATGCCACAGTCTGATACCCCAAATCCCACCCTGTCACATCCCCGTAGGCAAGGTTCCCTCTAAACTGGGCCTCTTGCTAAGAGCCCAGGCCACCACCCCATGCCCCACCTCTTTGTTCAGCCGGTCCACGGTCCTGTCCAGCAAGCGCTTCTGCTCCTCCAGTTCAGCCTTGCCCCGCCGCAGTGCCTCCCGCTGCTTCCCCTCTTCCTCCAGGGCCCGATTCAGTGCCTGCTGCTCCTGCCCTAGGCGGGCCAGCCCCCGCTGGGCCTCCTCCAGCCGAGCCTCCAGTGCCCGCTTGGCAGCTGCCAGGCTCCCCTCCTCTTCCTGGGCTGTGCTCAGAGCCTCCTCAAGCCGCTGCTTCTCTGCCTGGGAGAGAGCAGAGGTGAGAGGGGCTGGACTGAGAGGAGGCAGAGCTGGGGCTCAAGCTATTTAGAGGTGTGGAGGAAGAGAGAAGGAAGAGATATTTCTGTTAAAAAAAGGCGGGCAATGAAAACAGCCTCAGAGGAACAGCAAAGAAATCAAGACACAGAGAACAAGCAAAGGGTGGGAGAGAAGAGACAAAAATACCAGTGTAAAGGCTGAGACATTCACACCAAAGCACACTCTAGGAAATAAACCCAAGGTTAGCGGTGGGTTGGAGAGGCAAACAGAAGCACATGAAGGGCAAACTGAAATGGAGAGACAGCCAGGGACGAGAGCAGAAGGGCCAGGAGGTAGCCACTGAGGCCAGCAGAAGCACTAACCTCTAGCCGGTGCAGCCTGTCCCGGAGTCGTGCCTCTGCCACCTCCCCTCCTTCCGCCAAGCCCCTCGTCTCCTTCAGCTGCTGCTCCAGACCCAGGATGCGCCGTCGGAATTCGTCATTTTCCTCCTGGGTCTCCCGAAGCGTTGTCTCCACCGCTGTCCGACGCTGCCCCAGCACTGCAGCTTCTGCCTCTGCTGCCATCTGAGCCTGCGGCCAGTCCAGAGAGGGCAGCTCAGACCCCAGGGCTCAGGTCACAGGCCACTCCCAGGAAAGCTCAAGGGGGCTTGAGCCCACCAGTACAAGACTTTGAGAGGTAGTGCCACCAGCCAGAGGCTGCCCTGAGAATCCCACCCTGACAGAGACATAGTGGGTGTCACCAGGTACAGCCGTGCCTCCCCCTGTCAAGTCCTGGCTGCTTCTAATCACACACCTAGGGCCAAAGATCTGGTCTGTACATACCAGGAGAGGTAATTTTCCACGCCCTCTGGCTCCTCAGCCCTCCAGTCCCCTCAGCCTCCACCTCCTAAACCCTGTGCCCACTCCCCTTGCCTTGGAAGCCTCTTCACAGTCCTGTCTCAGTTGCTGGAGGGTCTTTTGCAGTTGCAGGTTCTGCTGCTCCAATCCCCGGCCTCGATCAGTCTCAGCTCTCAGCTGCTTCTCCAATTCGCGCTCCCGGTGTCGCCCAGCCACCTCCTGGCTCTGCCGCTCTGCCTGAAACTCCTTAAGTTCTTCTTTTGTCCGGCACAGCTCCTAAAAGGAAGGGGAATGTGCCAGGGCAAAGAGAGCAGCCTGGGACACTAGAGCGTGGAGAAACCGAATGATCATACATTGCTGGGAGGACGGAAAATGATCTGGCAGCTTCTCAAAGAGTTAACTCTAGAGTAGCATAGCACTCTACTCCTAGGTATAAATCCCTGAGAACTGGAAATAGATGTTCACAGAAAACTGGCACATGAATGTCCATCGCAGCATTATTAGAGCTAAGATATAGAAATGACCCAAATGTCCATCAATTCATAAACAAAATTTGGTATACGCACAGAGTGGAATAGTACTCAGTCATAAAAAGTAATTAAGTACTGATACTTGCTACAACATGGATAACCCTTTTTTATTTTTAAAGAAAGAGGAGAAAGCACTTTTTTTTTTTTTTTTAAGGAAAGGTGCAGGCAGGAATGAAGGCGAGTAGGCAGGCAAGACAAGAGAGGAGGAAAAAGCATTTTATTTATTTTTATTTAGTTGTTCACACTGGTTTTCCCCCAGCCTTGGGTCTTGAATCTGTGACCTTGGGATGTATGTGGGACTGCTCCCACGTGTACTAGACCGCTAGGCCACCAGGGCACACACTGGAAAGCACTTTTTTTGTTTTCAGTTGTTCCTCTAGCCCCAAGTCACAAACGTTGGTACTTGGGTTTTACATGGTCCATGCCCCAGCTACCACCTCAGCCACCAGGGTAAACCAATATGGATGAGCTTCAAAACACACTGCGCTAGGTAAAAGAAGTCAGACATGAATGGTCACATATAAAAGGCCAGTTATATGAAATGTCCAGAACAGGCAAATCCAAAAAAACAGAAAGTAGACTGGCATCTGCCAGGGGGTGACTGTTAATGGATACACGGTTCTTTTGGGGGGTGATGAAAATGTTCTAAAATGAAAGAGCAGAGATGGGTCATACACTTTGTGAATATACTAAAAACCACGACATTGTACACTTTTTCACAGAACACAAGACTGTGGCTGCCAGAAGGGTAGGAGCATGAAGGGGAGGGAGGAGGGAACAAGGCAGTGATGGAGGACACTGGAATCCTGGTGGTGGGTGTGGTATGAAATACTCACAGAATGAGATGTGATTTCAAAATTCTAAAATGCACATGGCAATGTAAACAAAATAATGAATAACTTAATTTTTTAAAAGTTAAATTTTATAGTAGGTGAAATCGACCTCCCTAAAAAAAAGTATCTAGAGTGAGAGTATGAATAAAATAAGATTGGTGACTTAAAAAAAAGGAAAACATGTTGAAACCCAAAACAGGCAGTCTTATAGTAAAGTCATGGTAAACAAGCATAGATTAATGAATGCTTATTGGTGGACCCTGGTGGAGCGGCAGTTTGGTCAGCTGCATTCAGCAGGCGCAGTCCACATACATCCCAAGTATCCCAGTTTGAGTCCCAGCGCCAGGGGAAAAACCCAGATGAACAACTAAATAAAACAAATGAAGTGCCTCCTCCTTTCTCTTCCTGTCTGCCTGCCTCTACTCGCCTTCATTCCTGCCTGCATCTTTCCTTAAAAAAAAAAACAAAAAAACACAATGTTAGTTAACTGATCATCTACTATATATCCAACATAGTGAATCAACGACACATAGACCTCAAAGGATCCTCAGGCCATAAATGTAAAGCCTATAACTAATGAAAATATCTTTTCTAAGTTTCTTTCTAAATCACCCAAATAACTAGTTGCTTTCTTATCCCTTGTAAACTAAAAGGCCAAGAATATGAAGAAATTATCTGTGTTCGCTTCCATTTTATGACCTTATCAACTACAAAGTGTCATCTATGCACGATTAAAAGAGTTTTCTTTAAAAAACAACAACAACAACAAAAAGAACTAAAGACAAGGAATCTTACAATGAACTTCAAGTATTACAGCCCCACATCAAAGCTGCGCAGTGGGGACTGGGGAGCTGGAAACATTAAACAGTGGATCCTTTAACTCCCTGTGTCTAGATTCTATACTTTCTAAGTAGCCTTCAAATTACAATTTGGCTTCTCATGTAGGTCAGCTGGCCAGGCCAACGCAAGTATTCCTGTCCATGTGACGATACTTCTCAGTGTAACTTGAAAACCTGGCATTCTAACTGTAAACATCAGTTTTGCAAATGTAGTTAATGAGTCCCCTTGAGAGACAGAACAGCTCTTGCTATGCTGACCAAATTAGGTTTCTGACCCTGGAGTTTTACAAATCTACCTAACTGCTACTACCATGAGGTTTCTTGGGAGGTAGCCAGGAGTCTCTGGCAATAACCCCCTGGGGCAACTGAGAACCCTTTCCATCAGAAACGTCTATACTCAACGAGGAGACCAGCCTCGATCGATCAGTGTCTGCTGGGAAGAGAAAACTGACGAGGCAAGATGGAATCTGAAAACCAAGCCTATGAGTCAGCCCCTTAGCATGGCCCTAGGTGAGGCAGCGGCCCATCACCTGCACCTGCCCTTCTGCTTCCCAATTCCCCAATACCTTCTTGAGTTCCTCTGTCTGGCGGATATCTCCAGCACCAGCTCGAGCTTGCCCTAACTCTTTCTGCAAGACCTCTATCTTCTCTCCAAGCTCCTCTTCCATCTCCTCCTTCTCCATCCGCAGCTGCAGGAGTCTGAGCCCAGCAAGAGGCAAAGGGAAAGGGAGCAGTGTCAGGCTACCTGCCTGGGCGACATTAACAGGACCATGAGAACCACCTCCCTGGAACACTCACTCTCAGGAGGGAGAAAGGAGGAATAGGAGAAGAGCACTTTAAAAAATGAGAAGAGCACAGCATGGTTAGAAAGGAATGGGAGAGAAAAGGTGTTAAGTAGTCCTGGGGAAGAAGCAAGCTCCTTACTCCTGCTTGGTGGTTCTAAGTTCCTCCTTGTTCTTCTGGAACATGCTCTGCCAATGCCCTGTCTCTTCTGAGGTCTCCTCTAGCTCCCTCTGCAGCCCCCGCACCAGAGTTGACATCTTCTGTCTCTCAGCCTCTAAGGCTGCATGGTCCTAGGGAAGGGGAGAGTCAGGGGCTAGAAGGTTCAGAGGGAAAAGGTCACTGCAAACCAAAGTGGGAGTGTGCAGAAGCAGAGGCTCAGCCCAGATGGCACCATGTCAGCTGCATGCCCTGACATCCCAGTGGTACCTGGTGCCATGCTAGCAGAAGGCTCTCTCCCCAAGTCACAATCTAGCTCTCTGTCATCTACTAGAAGCCTCCCCAGTCATTTCTTCATGGTACTCCTGGCCTGCACTGCCTCCCTCTGTTCCTCTAAGTTTTCTGGCCAATGTTTTCCCTGGCTCACATGTGTCCTATAGGGAAAATTCCAGTTACAACCATGAAAAGATCAAAAATACTTAGAGCTCCAGACCATCCCTGTCCTGAGGGTGCCCTCTTCTCCCAGCCCCAGCTCTTGTCACATGCCTGGGTGGCATCTTGCATGCTTCGTCGAAGCTGCTCTGTGTCTCGCTGGTACTGCTGCCTAACATGCTCCACTTCCTGGTCGCGGGAGGCCACCTCTTCCTTCAGGGCCCCCTTGAGGGCTGTCAGCTCCCGCTCCCGCAGCCTCAGTTGCTCTTCTATCCGCTGTTTCGCCTCCAAGACCTCTTCCAGAAGCTCCCGGGTCTCTAACAAGTCCTAGGGAACACGATGGTGGAAACACAGATCTGACTGCATTAGGGTCCACCTGTCTAGTAACTCCATCAGTTGATCAAAAAGTATTTCTGACCACTTCGTAGCTGTCAGCATGGAACCAGGGCTTCTCTGCCTTCCAAGGTGCCTAGGTCAGTTACAAGACCCAGAATTCTGGGCTCTAGCACCACCCCAACAGAGTCCCCAAAAAGCATACTTTCAGGGGGGACCCGTAATAAGCTACCTATCCCCCCATACTCTGGGGAGACTGTAGCTGAGACCTGAGGATGCTCTAGTTGAAAGGAAGCAGAAGTCAGGGTACCCTACTCTGCCGCCTACCTTCATTAGCACCTCCTTAGCAGTCTCTGGTCCCTGGGCCTGTTTCAGCTGGTCCTTCAGCTCCATCACCTGCGTCTCCAGCCTATGTCGCACCCTCTCACCCTGGTCCAGGAGGAGCTTCATGTTCTGGAGCCTAACAAGTTACCACAGATATAACATTATTAGAGGTTATGTGTCCAAGTTTTCTAAAGACTTTACATGTATTAGTTCACTTAAACCTTCTCCTAGTCTTTGATCAAATCTTAATAAGTCATTCCCTGACTATCTTACTTACTGTTGCAACCTGCTCCCAATTTGCTTTAACCTACATTATTTATCACCTTCTCCCATGTTACAAATTTTTACGTGACATGCATATTATTTACCATCTAGTCCCCTTCACTAGAAACTACACTTCTAGAGACTAGAGACCTACATCTGTATGGTCCCCCAGGAATCTGGATTGGAACCTGTCACATAGTATTCATTGCAAAAACATCTGCCGAAAGAATGAATGTGAGGATATCCTCACAACAATCCCATGAGGTGGATACCATTATTAACCCCATTTTATAGATTACGAACCCAAGATACAGATGCAAACCTGGGTAGCCTAAGCCATGAACTGTCGCCATTACTGAGAGAGAAGGTAGAGGCAGTTCTATCCCTAAACCATCTCTGTCTGCCCCTCTCAGCTTGGAGATCTCCCTCTATCCTCCTCAGCCCACCCCCAGCAGCCCACTTCAGCTGCACGTACTCCTTGGTGCTCTGCTGGGCCTCCCCCTTCCTCCTTTCCAGCAGATCCTGCAGGCGGCTGCACTCCTCTGCCTTCTCCTCCAACCGCCTCTCCAGCCCAACCCGGGATGGCTCCAGCTTCTGCCGCTTCTGGAAAAGGAAGGAAGAGTAAAGCAGGTAGAACAGGAAAAGCACTCAAAGCACCAGAAATCAAGGGAGTATCAAACATATGTTGACACTCTATATGATGGGCACAGTACCAGGGACCTCATGTAGCTTATAGCCATTTGTCACTTACAAGGATATGTTCTGAGAAACACGAAAGCAGGCAATTCTGTCATTGTGCGAACCTCAGAAAATCCACTTACACAAACCTAGTGGGTATAACCTACTACATACCTAGGTTATATATAAGAACCACCATCGTATATGCCATCTGTCATTGACTAAAACGTGTTATTTAGTGCATCCTGTATCTGTGTTTAATCCTCATAACAAGCCTTGGTACTTGTGATGGCCTAAAATACCTCCATGAATCCTTTGATATTCCTTTCAAAAGGCAATGCCTAATGCCTCTCCCCTTAAGTATGAGCCAGACTTAGGGATTCTCTCTAACAAACAGAAAAAAGGGGTAGTAATATGTAGCTTCTGAGATTAGGTCAGGAAAAGGCATTGCAGCCTTCTCTTTACCTTCTCTCTTGGATCATTCTCTCTGGGGGAAGGTAGTTGCCATATTGTGAGGACACTCAAGCAGCTCTATGAAGAGGTCTATGTGGATAGCAAGGAACTGAGGCCTCCAACGAAGTCATCAAGTCAGCCATTTTAGAAGTAGATCCTCCACTCCAATCAAGTCTTCTAATGACTATGGCCCCACCCCATACCTTGATTGGAATTTCATGACAAGCTCTGAGTCAGAACTGCCCAATTAAGCTGCTTCCATACTCTCAGCTCTGATACTGGGAGATGTTCACTTTACAATGTTAAGTTTTGAGGTCCTTTACACAATAATAATAACTAATATCTCCACTATACAGTTAAGGAAACAGGCTTAGATATTTAAAGAACTTGCCCAAGGTCAGTTACTTAGTCAACAAGTAAGGCTGCCAGGCTTTGAATTCAGTTTGACTGCAGATCCTACCACTGAACCACTGCATTACACAAAACAAGGTGTTGCAATTCAACATTTACTCTCCCCAAGCTCCAGAAAACCCCAGAAGTCCTCGGGAAGACTAGTGTACACTCTGGTTTTTTGTCTCACAGGACACACAAATGTTTCCACGGCATGGAAAAACCAGCCCAGGCCAAGGTTTCTTCCCCTTGGGCCGTCCTCCCTCCTGTACTTCCAACCTCTTCTCACCTTCACCTCTTCATCCAGCTTTTGCTGTAACTCCTCCACTTTTTGGGTCAGTTCTCCTTGTTCTGCCAGGTCTTTCACAGAACCAGAAGAAGCCATCTGCCAGAAACAACAGGGGAAGGAAGTGAGTCCACAGCCAGACCTCTTGAGATCCAAAGACTCTGGCCCCTGCTCCCACTGTGGCAAGGCCACTCACCCCCAGAGGCTGCATCTGCTCCAGCACCAAACTGACCTTCCTTCTCATAGAGCTTTCATTTTCTGAGCTTCTGGAGGATAAAAGGACAAAAGTAAAGGTTACAAAGGGGTAGAGGTGGCAGAGGTGAAGGAAGGAAGGGATAAGAGCACCCTTCCAAGCAGGGAAGATGGAGAACACAGCCCACAGGAAAAGAAGAGAGGAGTATAACTCTGCTGTGGGAGGGCCCCCACTCACCCCTCCCTCAAGATGCCATAGATGGCAGCCTTCACATGGTCCACGCTGCCTGGGGGAGCTGCCTCCTGCTGGTCTCGGAGAAGGTCTGGAGTTGATTTGAACTGCAAAAAGGGAAACCCAAAGAAATAGGAAGATTAAGTCTAAATGTTGTGTGGAGCTCAGATTTACGAAATGACAGTGGAGAGACAAGACCCTTCAAGACCGATGAACAAGCCTGAAGTCAGGTAAAGAAGAAACAATGCTAAGGCCTGAAACACAGACCAGTGGGCCAAGCAGGACACACCTCTCACTATAGTTGCAGAGGATTTTTCTCAACCAGCAGATCTCAACCACCTGTGAGCTATGTTACAGCGATTTGTCACTGATGACAGTTAATGTACTAGAATTTGTAAAAGTGATTTACTTTTAGAATGGGCTTAACTTTGTCTCAGTAAATCACTCCCCTAGCTTATGTGCATTCCAGAGTGGGAGACAAAGGTGGGAGTTTTGACAAGAGGATCAGGAAGCTGCTCTCATCCCCCAAGTCTGCCTTATGTATGCTGCGACCGAGCAAATGCTAGTGATGAGGGCACAGTTAATAGATGGGCAGTGACAAGCAACTCTCCATGCTCATGAATGGTGATTTCACTGTCCGTTTCATTCCCTTCAGAACTCTGCCCATGGAAGTATCCTTTACAGCTGACCCTTAAACAGCCTCTCACAGTCAAAAACCCAACTATAACTTTTCACTCCCCAAAACTTCACCAATAGCCTGCTATTGCCCGGACACCTCACTGACAATGTATACATATTTTATATGTTGGATATATTTATACTGTATTCATAAAATAAAGTAAACTAGAGAAAAGAAGATGTTATTAAGAAGCTTGTAAGTAGACCATCATCTTCTTCATCCTTATTGTCTTCACATTGAGTAGGCTGAGGAGGAGAAAAGGAGGGGTTGGAAAAAATCCACGTATAAGTGGACCTTCAAAGTTCAAACCCGTGCTCTTCAAGGGTCAACAATACATGTGATTTATTATCTAAGTAGATGGGTAAAGTAGAGAACGAAGGGTAAAGACTTCCTGCTGCAGGCTATGTGAATCCTCAGGGGTCGCAGGACTGGTAAGTCAGAGCAGCTCAGAAAGGGCTGCGCTGGAAGGTACAGAGGTAGGGGTAGGGTCTGACCTGCAGCAAAGCAGGGTCCTGTGCTTTCCTCTGTGGTTCTTCAAAACTCTGAAGGACCCAGTCCTGGGTCTGACGGGAACGGGTGAAGCCACTAAGAGGACTCTGGTTCTGGGCTGGCTGTTTTAAGCTGCCAATGTGAGTGTCATGCTTTGTGCTAGGGGTCCAGTGGTTGGGGGACCGGCGCTCCCGTTCCTCAAGGGTGTCCCGTGGGAGCCGGTTGTCCAGGCTCTGGCTCCGCTTGCGCTGCTCAGGTGGCAGTGTCCGCATGCGGCGGCCAGTTCGGCCCCGGGTCTGGCCCCCATGGTGACTGTCGAATTTGTTGATGAGCGAGTCCACTGAAGACAGGGGAGCGGTGTCAATGGTGCTCCCTGGCAGTGCTCCTTGGGGGGCTAGCTCCAGCAGGCTGGTGCTCCTATTGTCTGGACTCAGAGGGGCAGGGCCTGTCAATGAGACCTGGGACTGGGAGCGAAGTAGCTTTCCATTCCAGTGGGCCCCAGGCTCCTCATCAGACATGCTGCCTTGCGAGGGGGCAGAAAAATCCTTGGCCTGAGAGTAGGGTCTCTCAGGGAGTTCTGAGTCAGAGCTCAGAGCTCCTGGGGCCCTTTGGTTGTTGGCCCCCTTGATTTGAACCCCAAAGGAGTCGCCACCTTTCTCCCCACTGTTGAGTACCACAAAGGGCTGCCCAGCGATGCCCTGTACACGCACAGCAACCCCATAGGTATTGGCTCTTGCATCCTTAGCTGGGCGTCGCCCGCCACGTCGCAGAGTGCCCATCTCTGCATCACCCAATGACTCGGTGATGAAGCGAATCTGGACTCCATGGTCGACAGGGCCCCGGGGCTCAGCCATGGTGGGTATCTGCTCCGTGGGTAAAGGAAGTGCTACAAGATGAAGAAAAGAGGTTCAACAGAGACTGGAAGTACAAATCCAGAAACTTCTACCTGCCCTCCCTGGCTCGTGTGTGGCTGACTACCTCTTCAGTTCCCTTCATATTGAACAGAGGGTGCCATGCTTTTCATCTGAGCAGCAGAATCACCCAAAGGGCCTGCTGAAAAGACTATTGGACCCCACCCCCAGAGATTCCGAATCAGTACATCAGGAGTGGGGCCCAAAGATGTGTATTTCTAACAAGTTCCCAAATGATGTAGGTGTTGATGATCCAGATTCCACACTTTCAAGACCCACTGACCTAGAAGAATCTACTTCCTCTGATACAGTTCTGGGGAGCCTGGCTTTATCAAGAGTTTGAATATTTTGTTTTAACTTCACACATATACATCCTGGCACCTCAGATATCCCCACCCACAGTGAAGGCAGAACTCAAATCCTGCCCAACAGACACTTCATCTCAATGGAAAAAAGTAGGTCTTCACTCCCAGCATGCATTCAAAAATATAAAAGACCCCAAGGTACACCATTCAATTTCTGGAAGGATACTTAAACAACCAAGAGGCCTCTGGGCTGGGGCTGGAGACAGGGATGGTAGTGACTGATTTTCCACTCTATATCTTTTTGTCCTTTTTAAATTTGGAACCACATAGACACATGGCTTTATTCAAGAAAAGGCTGAAATAATATTAAGAATGCCAATCCACAGGACCACAGGACAGGCAGACTTGTCCCACCTGAGAGTCAGAGCAGAGACAACCCAAAGGTCAGCTCCTCAGGTGTGTACCACCCAACCTTAGCATCAACAAATGGGATGTATTCCAGGCATGCTCTTGCTCCAGGAACTGGGGAGGAGAGGTTTTTCTCCAAGCAAATAAAAAATCCAGTTTCCCAGCCCTTCAGTTAATATCCACCAGAGCCTATCTAACACCAAACTGGAGGAGGAGAAATGTCTACCAGGCCACACAGAAACACAGCATCCCCTGCTCAACCTCCGTGTGTAGCTCCAGGCCAAGAAAACTGGGCTAGGTCCCTTGGGCAAGGTCCCTTTCAGAGTTTGTGGAAGTGCTAGGAAGCCTAGGAAACTGGTGTAAGAGGGAAAGGGAGGGACTGAGTTCCAGGTGAACAAGGGCTTGGAGTGGGAAACAGTCTCCAGTGGGAGGAGAACATTCCAAGCATTCCCAGCCCTTCTCCTGAGAGAGGACAGGGAGGGAGGTGCCCCTTATTGGCAATGATTCTTTACCTTTTGGTGTTGCCAGTCAGTTCCAGAAAATGATGAAAGAAACATGCTCTCCCCACAGAAGACAGCCCACACAAACTGACCACAGAGATAAACTTCATATATAATAAACAGATGATGACTGACAATGATGCATTCCATAAACACATGTTACAATGCACTGTTCCTTCAGTTAAATTTAAAAAATAAAGAAGTTTGACCACAGATTCTCAACAAGTTCATGACCACCTTAAAGCCTATCCAGGAATTAGAGAACCTCAGCCTGTCAGCTACTATTCAGGCACTGGGGAGGGCTTTAGCCAGCTTCTAACTCAAATACCCCAAACAGCAGGCTATGTTGGATGGAATTCAAGTAAGAAACAGGACTAGGAAAAAAACTGCAAAGAAGGAGGTAAGTTCTCCAAACCAGAGAGCCAACAGAAAATAACACTAGAGTCAGGATCTGGCCTGGAATCCTAGCTCTTCTCTTCACTTGATGCGGGTAACCTTGGGCAAATGACAATTTTTCTGAGCCTCAGTTTCATCTGTAAAATGAATATAATGTAACACCTCATGAGGTAATTATCTGTGAGAAGTAGGCAATATTAATTACATGAGTATATACAGCTGTAAAAATGTATTGACTATACACTTAAGATTTTGTACTTTATTTACTTAGGTTCTACTTTAACAAAAAAGGGGAAAAATAACAAGATATGAAACATCAATGTGTACTTTGCATTTGATCACTCCCTCCTACAAACTAAATCAGATTTACATTATGTTTTACAGTTGTCCCCGGATTTGTTTGTTTTTTTGTTTGAAGAAGCATTTTATTTTATTTCCATTTTAGTTGTTCACACTAGTTTCCCCACTAGACCAGAACTCAAACCCAGGAGTATGTGGTCTGCATCCTTCAGAGGAAATCAATGTAATCGCCATTCCACCAGGGCATGCCATCCTCAGTTTATTTTTATGTATTTATCAGAATGATGACTTATTTCATGTCCATCTTCACCACTAGATTATCAACTTCTGGAGGTCAAAGACTATGGCTCTCAGCTAACTCCTGGGTCCCAGGCTCTAGTACATGGTAAATGTCAAAAATATTTGTTAGATGCATGCCTGTGGTGCAGACCATGTAAAACTCAAGGATCTGGGTCCAAGACCTATGGGGAGGAGGGGATTTTATAGAGATGTATCCTGAACTAAGGCAGACTCACAGAAGTGTAATTTGCCCAGGTATCATTCACAGTCATTCTCCACTGCCCGAGTGAAAGGTCCTCTTCCTGGCCTGGATTCCCTGTCCTATTCAGTCATGATTTTGGAACCAGATGTGCCCAGACTGCCAGCTCTCTGAAGTCACCTGACTTATTCATGATGCAGTTCTACCCTGTCAGTACATCTACTGATTGTCCAGATCCAGGTCAAGGAGTTCCCAGCCCAGATTCAGCAGAATACACAAACGTTCGCTCGCTCAAGAGTGCCAAATTGTCCAGAAACATCATCAAGTGTACCCCCAGGTCTCAATGACTTCCTAGTCTCAGTCACCTTTAGTCCTAGGACACTTGGTTAGGAGCCAAGAGGGCTGAAGAGAACTTTGGGGTGGGTCAGAAAGCAGGGCTCTAAATGATTCAACGTGGAAAACCCGAAACCTATCCGCCTTCAGTTACAGAGGACAGCAGGGCGGGGCCAGAGGAGCAGGGCTGCTCCAAGGCCTTGCGTCAGCTCCAGAGACAGGTAAACAGTCATCTAGTGCCAAGCAACATGGAGTCCAGAACTTTAGCTCTTACCAGATGCCTGACCCTGCTTTTCCCTCCTCTGGCATGTACCCAGGGAGCTCCTCACCAACTGTCCTCTGGGAAGAGACCCAGCCATGAATTAATTCAGCTTCGTCTGTCTGCCTCTGCCTTTTCTGCCTGCAAGGAGGGAGAGGTCACGTTGCACCTGTACTGTGCAGCCACTTCTCCCTGAGTTACTCATTAGCCTGCCCTGCCCCAATTCCATCATCTCCAGTCTAGCCATAGCAATTGGCTTCCAACTAGGAGTGACAGGGTCTCTGGACTCCTGGCAGGAAGTGGGGGTGGGGTGGTTTCGGATGTGTGTGGAGGAAGACCTGATATACACAGGGCTCAGGGCCAGGTAATATGCTACATGCCACATAACTGGCAGATTTAGAAAACGGGGAAACTAGAGGTATAGAGATTAGAGACCCCTCCTAGGTAACAAGGAAAGCAAAAGGGCAAAATAGAAAAGGACAGCTCAGTGACCTTGATCATTCCGCTCCTATTTTCTCATAGTTACAGAAATAAGAAGGTTCCCTGTGGATCCAGAAAGAACCCCCCCCCCCCCCACGCCCCCAAGTGGACTCCTGGCTCAATCCACTGAAAAAGGAGAAACCTGAGAGCCAGACTAGAGCTGCTTAGCCAGTGGGGGAAAAAACACAATGAGGAACCCGGCCCCTGCAAACTGGCTGGACTGGTTTGAGAGGCAAGGGGAAGGGGAGGGCTGGGGAGACTCCACTGGTCTCCAGTAAAACAGACCAGAGAAATTCCACACTCCAGAGGAGGCAGAAGGGAAAAACCATGGGCAGGGACTCTGTCCAGTCTAGATGCCAAGGCCAAGGCTGGGAAGGAGTAGGCAGAAGGTGGGGAAAGGATCAGGTAAGAAGGGTGGATGTGCAAAGAATCTGGTGTGTGACAGGAAGGCTTTGTCTCTTTACAGTCCTCCCTCTCAAGTTCCTATAGTTGTATTCCTGATCCCACATTAGCCTTGACCAGCGACCTGGCCCTTAGTTCTCCCCTCCCAAGTGTGAAAAGAAGCAGCCCTGACTCCTTCTCCCCTCCCACATGGCATGCAGCTCAGGTTAGGGGAAAGTAGAAAGAGTCCTAGGAAGCCAGAACCCTCTTAGGGTCAGGGAAATCTCTGGACTAGCAGTTCTCTAGAGCCAGTCCCCCATTTGCAAATATCCAGGATGAAGAGGTGCAGAGGCACGTGGAGGCAGTCTGTCTACAACATAACGGCTGCTAATTATTTCCCAATTATAACAACTTTCCTCAGGCAGGACATCAAAGGGGCCAAGGTAAGGCTGGCTCTGGTTCCCTTACCTGCCCAAGGCAAGGAAATCCACCTCCGAAGTTTTGTCTGAGCCCCAGTGTGTGCTTCTCATCCAGCCTGGAGACCTGGAGGTACATCCTGAGGAGGACTACCTATTTTCTGTACCACTAACTGGCCTCTGCCAGTCTGCCACCTATCAAGATTCTGTAGTCAGAAGCCTGGTGGGGTTTAAGGGAATAATAAGGATCTTCTGACAGGCATCAAAGAAACTAGTTAGGCTCCCAAACCTCATTCATTGTCCCCATCTAGACAGAACTACAGAAGTGAGGATGTAGGTTTGGGAGAGGGTCTGTTATTAGACCCCAAAAAAAGGCCTCATTAGAAAGAAGTATTTCCAGTATTTCTATTTTGTAGGTCTGAGCATAGATGCTTCCTTATAGCTCTCTCTTGGAGAGCACTCTTTAAGGGGAAGGAGGAAAAAGTCTCTCTGGCATGAAAGCAAAAGGCAGACACAGAAATCCTTAAATAGTTTCACACCCAGCAAAGATATGGGAGTGCCCTCTTGTTCTGCCCCTCGGTGGCTCTCATTTGCAGCTGTCTTCACCTGTAAGTTAGAGACAGCACCTACACCTCGGAGTCATCTCAAAGCCAAAAGGGAGGTGACAGCCCAACTCAGACTGGCAGAGGGAGGGGAGGAGGGGGACGGCACCTCTCGTTGCCCCCACCCTTAGTCTCTGAACCTCAGGCAGCAGTTTCCTTGGCACAAATGAGATGAACTCCTTCCCCTTGCCACCCCGGATCTGCAAGAGAAAAACTGCCCCTGGGGCCGGTCTCTGACCGCGAGAGATCTTAGTCCTGAAACGCTCTCATACCCTGGGAATAGCCTTAGTCTAGGAACCCCTCACCTGGCACCTTCCCAAGAACCTGCTTCAGGCACTTTAGGTGTCTGCTCTTAATATATACTCCTACCCTTCCTGGACCTCCCCTCCTCCTCCACCTCTGCACCTGTGCCCTTGCGGAGGGCTCTGATGGCCTCGATCCCCGCCCCACAGCGGTACAGCGGAGGGGCTGGCCTCTCAGATGCCCTTGCCCCACGCCTGGTTCACTCACCCCAAGCGGGCTCGGCGCTCCCGGGCTCGGGCTCGGGTTCGGGATCGGGATCCGGCAGAGCTGCACTCGCGGCTCCGTGGCCCTCCCCCTCGGTCCTTGCGCGCTCCCTCCTTCTTTCTCCCCCACCCACCAACCTGTTACTCCCCTCCGGGGCTCCACCTCCATTGGCCGTCACCACCCGCCCCGCCTCACCCTTCCTCCAGTTGGTCCGTTTCCTGAGAGGGGTGGGGCCGCCGCTGCTGGGACCCGAACCCGGGGTCGACAGCCCCGGTGGGCAGGAGGGGCGGGCCGGGTCACGTGGGTCGGTGGTGGCAGAGCGCCGAGGGCGGGGTGGTGAGGGGCAACAAGAGGCCATTTTGGGGGCGTAGTGGTTGCGCCCCCACCCTTTGCTGGGTTCGGGGAGCTGCCAGCTCGAGCATCACTGGTTTCAGCAGGAAAATAGTCCCTCGCCTCGGGTTCTCTCAACAGAGATATGTCCCGACCCCTTTCTGCCCTTCACCTACCTCTGTGTAAGCCATGATACGCCGCCGTCACTTTTTGCAGCAGATACCTCCCTTGGCCGTCAGCATCAGAGCCTCCACCTCAGCTCCGTCTCTTCTTTCCCCACCTGACCCAAAACCTCAATTCTGAATTCTCTTCCCCTATCCCCTGGCATCCACAAATCATAGTCATCGTTAGTCTCTCATCCTCCGACCAGCTCCATCAGGGCAGGATCTCTTGCTCGCTGCTGCATCCCAAACGCTTACAACAGGGACCCACACATATTAGGCGCATGTGAATGAGAACGGGAAGGGCGGCTGTAAATGTACATAGAATAGGAAGACCTTCATTTTAAACGGAAGGGAACTCAACCCCAGATTACAAATCCACTTTAGAGATTAGTCATTCAAGAAGTGGGGAAATGGGGATCCCAGACTTCAGAAGAGTACATTCAGGGGTGCCCAGCACACCACAGTCTAACCACACCTGTGGTTAAACAATATTAAAACTAGCTCCCTAGATTTTAGCCTTTGAGATATATTAAGAAACAGAGTGGTTTATTTTACTTTGCTGGGCTCTGGATAGTATTCTCATTTATTTATTCAACAAATATGTATTGTGTACCTATTTAGAACCGAAGAGTAATCTTAAATGCAGCTGTCAGTCAGGAACAGTCTAGGAACCCATATCTTCCCCTCCCCCATCCTTCAGAAGCTAGGTGTAGGCCTGGAGGGTAAAGTCCACCTACCAGTTCCTTAGCTAGGAAGCAAAGTCTCTGCATTCCAAGAGAAGCTTTATATAAAGATTAGAGCCATGGAACCACCCCCTGCCCCTGGAGGAAGAGTGAAAAATGTGTGGGGTGGGGGAGGGGATCTGGAGAGGAAGAGTCCTCTAGGATTGTTATCTCCAGACCAAAGGGGTGGTTTTCTAAAGGGATGTTTTTTTGCTTTTAACGTGAAATTGAATTGACCCAGTTAATGAAAATGTGGAAACACCTAATCTGGGTAACACCTTCATAATTAGGACACTCAGTGTGCTTGTAGTAAATACAAAGTTAGGGTGGTGGAGAGACTCTCACTCCAGCACTCTGAGCACAGAGTACAAGCGAAGACTTGGAGGCCTCTGAATCACCTCCAACTTCACTGTGATCTGTTCAATCTCAGGACACCATCATCAGCAACTGGTGGCAAAGGTCTTTTTTTTCAGAGTTTGTGGTCCCTATCCTTAAGGAAGGTTACAATTTGGCAAAACTAGCCAGTTCTATGAAAGTGGCAAAGGTAGGAAATGAAAGTATAATATCCAGAAAGAAGAAATTAATATTGATACATAGTTGAGAGGGTAATTCTATTGCGAAATGATGTAAAAAAAAAAAAAAAAAAAAAAAAGAAACTTCTAGGGAAAATGGAGGCTTCATCAAAGAAATAAACTTGGAGCTAAATTCCTGTTCTTCAGTTCTTTCCTCAGTTATTTTGTGAGTTTTCTAAGACCATCACCACCACCACTAACAACTCGCTACTGAAATTGTTATCTCAAAGATCAGCTATTAATCTGTTGCCCTTTCCCAAATATAATAACAGGGAAGACTACAAAAGAAAAGTAATTAGGCACCCTCTAATTACTTTGGTCCTAGTGGTTTAAACCAGAAGCAGTCCACATGCATCCCAGGGTCAATAGCTCAAGACTTGGGGCCAGGGAAACAACCAATGATGAACAACTAAATAAAATAAAGTGCTTCTTCCTCCTCTCTCTTCCTACCTGCCTGCCTACTCACCTTCATTCCTGCCTGTAACTTTCCTTTAAAAAAAAATATATATATATATATATAAGTAATTAAATATAACTAAATAAATGAAAGAAGGTGATACCATTGCTGAAACTGAAAGGACAGTTCTGGACAGAAGTGATTTTGGGAGGACCTAGAAGAGGAAAGCAGAATATAAAAAATCGACTTTGGTATTTGCCATGTTGGAGAAGTAGGTGGAATGTCACACACACACACACACACACACACACACACACACACAGCCACCCCCCCACCCCACCCCCCTCACACACTCCAAACAAAACAAAACAAAAACAAGATCCAGCAAACAACTGGAAATGAAGCTCAAAAGACAAGTTTGGGCTGAAACAGAGCTAAGAATTATCCTCATAGATGTGAAACTTTGCAAAGAGGATCAAAGAACAAACCTTAAGAAATAAGGGAAAGATATGAAGGAGGGAAAAAAGTGATGGAGCATTCAGAGAGGTTAGTGAAAAAGTTCATGCAAGAGAGGTATGCAGTAGAAGAGATAGAATTTGGCATTAGGAGTTAAGGTTGCTCTTCCAGATGTCACTTTCAGCAGATGGTAGACCCTCATCTGTAGTGATAGAAGTATATGAAAGAAAAAGAGAAGCAGAAAGGTTACTTAAAGAAAATAAAGGGGAAGTTTTATGTTTGTTTTATTTTGTGTTTATGAAGGAATGCTTGGTTATATTTTGAGAATAAACCAGAAGAGTGAGCAAGATTCAAAAAATGAGCGGGAAGAAGATGTGGTAGGGGTTGGAGAGAGAGAGAAAGAACTCAAGCCAGCTCCTGGATCTAGAGGAAAAGTTAAAGTCTGCATTCTAAAACTTAAATTGGAAGAAAGGTTTGAAGGACTGCGGAGCTGAGGAAGTTGAGTCAAATTTCAGTTCACCAGATTGCTGGACTTGCCAGAGAAGAGTGATTCTAAGGGTTGAGACCTGGCAAACAAAATTTGGAACTGTTGGAATTACCTCCAAGCCATGATGAAGCCTCCATTTTCCCTAGAAGTTTCTTTTTTACATCATTTCACAACAATAGAATTACCCTCTCAACTATGTGTCTACTATCAAAGTAGAATTTTCTATTTAGTATGATTTTGGTAGGTTATTTTGAGCGTCTGGGAATGCTGTTGCTATTCATTTATATGGAAAGATTTGTGAGCATTCCCAGACCCCAAATAATCAACCAAATAGGCACAAATGAAATATTACTGGAAAGTCTCCCTTTCAACTAGAATAGGGTAGTATCTAATCTGGACCTTGAAAAAATATGTAGGTGAAAGGAGAGGAGAAATCAGGGTAAGGAAACGTGTAAAAGCCCTCAGAGCAGAAAAGCATAATGTTTGTTGTAGGAACTGGAAGGAGATCCTATATTGCTGAGCAAAGGGATAGGGGAATAGTGGAAAGGTCGGTTCTGGGCTAGACAAGGTCTTGAATATCAGGATGAGGAATGTGAGCTTGGTGCTACTGAAGGTCTTTGAGCTAAAAAAGTGGGAGTACTTTAGAAAGTTAATCTAAGCCAGTATGATAAATGCAATGGCAAGTCTTGATTGAGGTGGTAACCCTACATTAGAGTAGTAACAAGGAGGAAAAGAGAGGGACTACTCACCCTGGTGTCCCCTTAGCACATTATCATCATTTCTTACTTTAGCTTTGTCTACAAATATTTTAGTCTACAACAGTGATAATGACATGTAATTATACTAATGCTTGGGGCTTTCCCCAGGGGAGAAAAATTTCTATTACAGATGTTTTTAGGAAGATAATAAGAAATGGTCATTTTATATACCCTTTCAACATCTGGCTTCAGAACTTCCAAGAGTCCCCCAAAAATATTTTTCTTTCTCTCTCTCTCTTTTTTTTTTTTTTTAAGGAAAGATATAGGCAGGAATGAAGGCAGTAGGCAGGAGACAGGAAGAGAAAGGGGAAGAAATGTTTTATTTCTTTTATTTAATTGTTCATCTTGGTTGTTGCCCCCTTAAATGATGGACCTTGGGATGTATGCGAACTTTGTCCAGTGAAGTTAACTGTGAGGCCACCAGACCATACATCTTTTTTGTTTTTTCATTTAAATTAATTTTATTGAAGAAATAGTGCATCATAATATTATGTAGGTTTAAGATGTGCTTCATAGTAAGTCACATCTTTATAAATTAAATTAACTTCACCACCATTTCAGTTCTTCCTTCACTATCCAGGTAGTCCCCTCTACCCAATTTGCCTGCCCACTTCTCTTCTTATAACCACTACTTTGCTTTTATTGACTTGAAAGTTTTAGTATATTTGTTTGCTTGGTTTCTCCCTATACCATAGATGAGATGTCTGTTTTTCTCTTTGCTTATCTCACTAAGCATAATTCCCTCTAGGTCCATCCATGTTGCTCCAAATGGGAGGATTTCATCTATTTGATAGCTAAGTAGTGTTCATCATGTATATATACCATATCTTCTGTATCTACTCATTTGTCAATGGGCACTTAGATTGTTTCCAGCTCTTAGCTGTTGTAAATAATACTGCAATTAACCTGGGAAAGTATATACCTTTGAAAATTAGTGGGGTTTTGTGTTTTAGGGTAAATATCCAGTAGAGGAATAATTGGATCACAATTAGTTCATCTTTCTGAACGTTGTCCTCTACTCTTTTCTCAAATTAATCAGGGAGGTAGAGCCATAGAGATCCTCTGAGTGAACAACACTGAGTCAGGAGTTAAATTCTAATTTTACTTCTGGGAAAGCTGTGATTCTAGTCAGGTCTCCTAAAATCTTTGGGACTCAGTTTCCTCTGAGAAATTAAGAAGCTAGTCCCAGGGTCCATAATCGTATTGTTTCCTGTGGACTTCTTAAGGGAGGGAGGGGAGATAATGTTCTGCCTTCCGGCTCTTCCTTTTATGATCTTTGGAAACATGAGTAAATGTAACCATATCTGGTACATAACTGAGTAACTGTTTGAGACAAAGAATTCCAAGCAAGCTTTAAGCCTAATCAGAGTCACTCCCTGATCAGGGAAAGATTCATCGGAAACAACTTGAGTGGCCACACGTATGTTCTAACTCCTTTATTATTCTGGCTGCCCCACCTGAGCTGCTACATTCCAGGAGATTCAGTCTCCAGTATACATTCAAAACAAGGGTATTATTTGAAAGAAAGAAAAAAGGAAAGTAAAAAGGCTACAAATTTCCAATTCCAAAGGAAATGCAAAGGAACAGATTCATTCTGCATATTTTTTCCTGCCTCGATAAAACTTTTCTCTATACACCCAAACAACAGCTGAGGGCTCCCCTCTCAGTTTCCTCCCCTTGTCAGTGAAGGAGGCAGAAGCTTGGCAGCTCACTCACATTCCCTAAGCCCTAAGATTCCTCCAGTCCTCTCACAGTCCATTGTGGCCAAGAGTTTCAGCAGAGACCCTCATTCATGGCTTCATATGCATTGGTTCTCCATCTGAATTGTTTTCAAAGTCTGTATCTCAAATACAGAGGCACTGGACTTGAAGACAAAACACTTGATATGGCGGCCATGGAGATGTGCAATTCAGATCTCCCTTTAAGAAAGAATCTGCCATTCAACTGCCAGAGTGCATTAGTGGTCAGCCTCTAGCTGCCTCACCTGTGGGGAACCGTTACAGTATCAGAGTCAAGGCATTACTCTTCCAGCAGCCCATAGTCAATGACTAAGCACAGTGTGGGTGTTAGGCCTGGCCCTTTTTACCCAGTGTTAGGTTCTTCTGTAGGATACTCTTCGCTCTGGAACTTTCCATTTAGTTGACTGCAACTTGGAAAACTCTGCATCGTGGTTTACGGTTCTCCGAGCCCAATTTTGCTTCCTACCTTCTTTCCTTTCACAGGAATCAGATCTGCATCAATATCCTAAGGTTTTCCTGCCATTCCTACTTCCTTCTTTGTCTTTCACAAGCATTACCACCTGATAAACCTCTTGCATTTCTCATTTTGTCTCAGGATCTGCTTCCTATACCATCTGCATTAACTCAATTCGTCCTACTAATTGGCTGAAAAAGAAGGCAGTAAGATAGGGTGTGGGAACTGTGTAACACACTACCTGGCTGACAATAAGAACCCCTCCTGGATAGTATGGGGGTTCAGATAATTTCTGGAACAAGATGGTGGCCCCACTACAGAAATAGAAACACCTGGGAAAATGGGAGAATGTTGTGTTCATTTGGTGCAATAATTCAAGCACATAGGGTAGGTGAAGTGGGGCAGTGAACACAGGACAATGGCATTGGCTGGTTGTTTTAAGTTGCATTGAGCCCTGCCAAGAGATAATGAAAAGCTGAGTTACCAAACATTGAAAATTAACTGTGAAGGTCTGAGAGCCTCTTTGATGGGTTATAAAGAGGCCCTTATCTAAAGGAGTTGGAGAGAAAAAAAAAAAAAAAAAAAAAAAAACTGATAGCCAAACTCAGGACTCAATAGAGTTCTAGAAGACCTATCTGCAAAGTTGGGAAAACCAGGGACCCTGACACGTGGAATGAAGCTTTCTAGGTGGTCCCTAAAGATTTTTCCTCTAAACAACTCTGAACCCCGACCTAAAGAAGGGGCCCAACCTCCCTATTAAGAGCTAACGCTCCCTCTGAGAAAACCCTGCAGAGGCCTCTTCCCCTCAGAAACTGCCCTACCACCTCTCCTGATTGCTAGCCAATTCCTTTTTAAAGGAAAGGTACAGGCAGAAATAAAGACAAGTGGGCAGGCATGCAGGAAGAGACAGGAGGAAGAAGCTTTTATTTGTTTTATTTAGTTGTTCATCCTGGATGTCCTACCCCGCCTTCCAGACTTGAACCCAGAGCTTTGGGAGGGAGGCAGGCTGCACACTTAACCACTAAAATACCAGGAAGCACTGCATGCATCTTGATTAGAGTTAAGTTACAGTGTAGTCCAGTTAGAACATTCTGACCATGACAAGGGAAGAAAGGGACTGTACTCCAAAGTGGCGCAGGAGCTAACTAACATGAACTGATAAGCATTGGGGAGTATCTCAGGATTAGATTTGGAGGTGTTTACAAAGGGGCTGAAGCACAAGACCGAATAAGGGATTTCAGTTGCCTAAGGGTCAGTCTCTTGGGATAAAATTTAATTTCCTGGTAAGGACCTGCTGGCTGGCTCCTAGAAACTTTGAGAAAGTGATAAAGTTTGCTGAGTGAAGCTGAACTCCCTAAATTGTCATGGCCATTGGGGGAAGAAAGGATTAAATGGCTCAGAGAAGTGGACATACTAGAGTCAATTATAGGACACCAGACGCCCTCCCAAAGGACCCTCCATAAATGGTCCAGATGTTTTGCCTCACCAAGGCCATCAGGAGTTTGCTGCTGAGTGGGATACCAGCATCAGTTAAGCTTCTCCTGTAAGCCAGTGCTAACCACAGGAAACACTGTCACATCTTGGCTCTTTTACGGCAAAAAGGATAACAGGGTCCCAAAGCAATAAAGGCCAAGTAGAAGCAGTGAACTGCCAGAATCCTGGGGGTTACAATTATCTTACTGACTGGCAAGGTCAGGAGCTTGACAGGTATCAAGTTTAGAATCACGTAGACGGTAACAGAATATGGCATACCTTAGGACAAAATAGATGGGCAATCTAAACAAGGGCATTGCTGCATATGTGTAATCAGAAATGTAGAAGAGATGAGCAGCCACCTTAGGATGGACGTTACAGTAAAAACTCATAATCCCTTATCTAGTTTCCCAACCTAGGGCAGTTTTCGACCTCAAACTCATTGATTAAAGAGGTGGCCAGTTCCTCAAGACTTACATTATATTAAGTGTATACTGGAATGTTTCCTCCGTCCTTTCACAGAGGGACTTATAACTATTTACTTAGGTGGCTGTAAGTAGAGGAGAGAATACCCAGGCATTTCGAGGTCTGCTGGACAGAGGATCTGAGGTGACATTGACACCTGGAGACCTGCAGCATCACCCACACCCCTGTTGGAATGGAGCATATAAAGGGCCAAGTAACAGCGTCCCCGCCAAAGTTTAGCTATCAGTGGGTCCACCCCATTTAGTCAGAAGGAATATGGACTGTTTGGACACCCTGCACACTATCCCTTTGATCCAGCATGCTGGTCAGGATGAGCATGACTCACATTAAATTAGAGGCTGTGCCTGCATCCTGCGCCCTTTAACACAAAGAAGAAATCACGGTACCTGGGAGGCCTCTTTAGGCTGCTAAGGCAATACTTTCCCACTAAGAACAGTGCCCTGGCCCACATACGAGGTGACAGTCAGCTCTGACTGGGATCTAGAGCTCTGTCTAAGTGAGTTCACACTGCTGTAACAAAATACCGCACTGGGTGGCTTATAAACAGCCAACATTTATTTCTTTCAGTTCTAGTAGCTGGGAAATCCAGGACTGTGGTGCTGGCAGGTTTTTGGTGTTTGGTAGGGGCTTCCTGGCTCATAGGTGGCTGTCTTCTTGCTTTGTCCTTACATGACAGAAATGGAAAGGGATCTCTCCCAAGCCTTTGGAAAAAAAAAAAAGAAAAAGAAAAGGTGCAGGTAGGAATGGAGGTGAGTGGCAGACAGGCAGGAGAAGAGAGGAAGAAGAACCTCACTGTTCATTTTTACTTAGTTGTACAACTTGGTTGCTTTCCCCAACCCAGGAAGTGAACCCAGGTCCCTGGGATGTATGTGGCTGTTTCAGCTGGAGACAGTTTACTAAACCACTGCTCCATCAGGGTGTACCCTGAGATTCTTTGATTAATTAATTAATTTATTTATTTATTTTAAAGGAAAAGTGCAGACAAGAATGAAGGCAAGTAGAGAAAGGAAGAGGAAGCATCTTTATTTTATTTTTATTAGTTGTTCACACTGGTCATTTCCTCCTCTCCCCCATCCCCTGCCATTCCCCCCACCCCGCCCCCCACGCCCCACACACACAGGACTGGGAATACAAGGGTATGTGGCTTACTCCTTCAGAGGCAATTGACCTAACCACTGCTCCACCAGGGCACACCTTTTAGTATCTAATTGAGGTAACTTTGTTTTGCAAATTAATATAAACTCATGTAAGTCCCACATGTGTGCAGTTTCCCCATTCCTCAAATATGTCAGCACACCCTGCCCTCTGCCAAATTACAAAGAGTTCGTCACCATTGTCCAGTGGTCCCCGCCACCACTGTCCACCTGCCCTCCCCTTCCCTACTGGTAACTTCAGTGAGGTTTTAAGAAGATACCAGATTTTGAAAGACACTAATCTCATTCATGAGTCTAGAGCCTCTCTGAGGCCCCACCTCCTAATGCTACCACATTGGGTTTTAAGATTTCAACATATGAATTTTGGAGGGACAAACATTCAGAAAAGAGCACTCATTTACCATCACTCTCCATGATTCACTGGGGGATGTCGCATTTCCTATTCCTGCAGTTCTGGGCTCTGCACTGTTAGAAGTCCTCGTCCCCAAAGGGCCATACTCTTTCTACCAGGCTCACATTAAATTACATGCTTTGTCTACTACCTGAGTTTTTTGGACTTCTTGTATACAGGGAGCAGCAGGCAAGAAGAGAAATGACCATGCTGTCAGGGAAAATTGGCCCTGATGAGGGAAGAAGTCATACTGCTGTTATAAAGCTGGGGCATGGAGGAACAGGTGTGGTGACCTGTTTGGGCAGGTGCTCTGCTGCCTAGTTGTGACCATGAATGGACAAGTATAGCAACTCTGGCCTAACGAAGAGCATATGCCCCTTATGAATTAGGGTTTGGGCTACACCACCAGGTAAACCAGGTAATACAGAAGATGTCTGAGCACAAAGAGGATTCAAAGAGGAAGAAGGAAACAATGACCAGTTGCAGTTCTGAGACCAACTGTAGCAGAGGCTGGACTTCTCACTCACCTGCTTCATCTGTTGCTCTTCAGGAAAGACAAGTCCATGGATCTTTAATCAGATATGTATGAAGACGTGAATCCACATGACATAAAGCATGGATTCCCTTTAAGAAAGTATTTTCTGTTCAACTGCCAGGAGTCAATGGTTTCACCCAGCCAGCTACAGCACTGTTGGAATCGCTTTTATATGCCACTCATATCCCACTCTTCCCAGAAAGCCCCCAGCGAATAACTGAGCCTGATGTGACTTTTAGGACCTGGCCATCTCTGCTCAACATGGAACTCCTCTAACAGCAATTTTATTTTTTAAAAGGAAAGGTGCAGGCAGGAATGAAGGGGAGCAGGCACACAGACAGGAAGAGAGAGGAGGAAGAAGTACTTTATTTGTTATTATTTAGCTGTTCATCTTGGTTGTTCTCCGTAGACCCGAGTGGTGAGCCCAAATCCTTGGGATGTGTGTGGACTGCACTCTTCGCTGGAGGCAGCGGACCAAACCACTACGCCACCAGATCATGTCCTAACAAGCAATCTTTGTTCAGATCACCCCATCTGGCTGACTAGGACTCTGTCAGATCTGCATAATGACTAGCTCTCCTTATCCAGTCCTGTTTCCTCTATGTTTTTTTCTTTCTTAAGAGGAAGAAAGGCAGGGAAGAGAAAGAAGGAAGGCTTTTTTTTTTTTTTTTTGAGGAAAGGCACAGAATGGAATGAAGATGATTAGGCAAGCAGGCAGGAAGAAACATTTTATTTATTTTATTTATTTTTATTTAGTTGTTCACTTTGATTGTTCCCCTGGGCCCCCAGACACAAAACCAGATCCTTGGGATGTACATGAACTATGCTTGTCCAGAAGCAGTGAATTAACCACTTTTTCACCAATGAAGGTGATCAGACAGGCAGGCAGGAAGAGAGAGAAGGAAGAAACATCTTCATCTTATTTTTATTTAGTTGTTCATACTGGTTGCTTAACCCCAAACCTGGGACTCAAATACATGACTTGCTCCTTCAAAGGCGATTGATCTAACCGCTGCTCCACCATGGGGCACCAATTCATTTTTGTTGTTCCCCACTCTGCCACCCAGGTCGTGAACTCCAGTCTTTGGGCTTTCCATGGTCCATGCCCCAGTTATCAGAGTAACACCTGAGCCAACAGGGCATGTCCTCTGTCTTTTATAGGCTTTACCCCCAATAAATTTCTTACATTCCTAATTTTGTTTCTACATCTGTTTCACAAAGGACCCAAATCAACATATCTGGGCAATAAGATAATGTTAAACGGAATAATAAAAACTACTCCCTGGTGGAGTAGCAGTTTGATCCACTGCCTCCAACTAAGAGTGCAGTCCACATACATCCCAAGGACCCAGGTTCACATCCCAGGTCCAGGGAAAGCAACCAAGATGAACAACTAAAAAAACAAAAAAAATGAATGAAGTGCTTCTTCCTCCTCTCCCTGTCTTCCTACTTGCCTTCTTTCCTGCTAGCACCTTTTTCTTTAAAAAAACAAACAAAAGCAAACAATAACATGTATGTTTATATAAACACATACACCACAATTACTTTTTCAAATGTGTACCAATGTAGATGAGGCCTGGAAGAAGATATAGAAAAATAAAGGTGGCTCGTCTATTAGAGTAAAAGGATTGTAAATGAATTTTTAAACCTATTTTAACCTTTATTGTTAACATAATGTTTATGCAAAAATAAGGAAAAACACGGATATTTGGTTCTGAATTACTTTCTGCCTCTTAAAACTATAAGACAGAGCAACTGAATTTTAGCTTCCTTGTCTATAAAGATAATAATTATGAAAATAAAATGAGATTAAGAGTATGAACACACTTTTCTGTTGTAAAACACTAGAAAGTTTCAAGGTATTATTTTTATTATAGCCTAGGGTCCCAGCTATAAGGAAGTTGGTCAATTAACAAATATTTATTGAGCATCTATTCGGTCTTAGGTACCATTGGTGTTCATGTTTTATGGCTGCTATAACAAATTGCCACATATTTAGTGACTTAAAACAATACAAATTTATCATCCTACAGTTTTGGAGGTCAGAAATCCTAAAAGCATGTTGTCATCAGGAGCATTTGTTCTAGAGGATTTAGTTTTTGGAAACTGTCTGCATTCCTTGGCTTGTGACCCCTTCATCTTCAAAATCAGCAGTAGCCTAGCATCTTCAAATCTATCAATTTTTGACCACTGCCTCTGTTGTCACATCTTCTCTGACTCAGATCCTCCGGTCTCCCTCATATAAAGTCCCTGTGATTACATTGGACCCACTTGGGTAATCCAGAATACTCCCCCATCTTTAAGTTCCCATTTAATTTAATCAGACACCCTTCTGCCATCTGAGGTAACATGCTTAGGAGTTCCTAAGATGAGGACATGGCCATCTTTGGAGAATCTTTATTCTGCATTATTGTGCTGACACAGAAGTGAATATACGAGGTATGATCCCTGTTCTCATGGAGATTCTGTTTTAATGTAGGAGAGACACAAAATAAACAGGAACATTAATTAATAAGATGCTGATAAGTGCTATGAAGACCCTTTTGAAAGGACATCATGATGATGATTAGGTATGAAGAGTGGTCAAGGAAGTCCTTCTGACCAAGTAGCTTTCCAGCCAAAGCTTGAAGGATTAGTAAGCAATTGCCGAAACCCTTGGCCTCCTTCCCCCTGGAGTCCTTGGAGATTTTCAGTACATTTGAGACCTGTGAATAGAGGAGATTAGTTGATTTTAATCTTTCTCTCATATGAATGAGCTCTGTTAAGTAGACCATTTCCAAGTTACAAGGTAAATTCTGATTTGTTGCTCCCACCCCAGGGATTTCAGTCTCTATCGCTTCTGAATTTCAAGTCAAGATCATGACCCACCTGTCTCTTTAGTATGAGAACAGCATCCATTGCTGTTTCACGTCCAGGATAAAGTCCTGAGATGACACTGCAATGACAGAAACCAAACTGGGAGTAATTTTAATCCTTAGCCACTTAAATTTAATTTATTTGGAAATAATTTACAAAATCTTTTCATGAAAGTTTCAAATGGACGGGTCTCAACAAGGGTTCCATTCACTGCTGAGTCCTGGGGCAGGGAAACCAGAGCTTGGAGCCATCCATGTGGTGAGCTATCCTTGTGAGTTCTGTTTCGCCTCAAGAGGACTCAGAAGTGAGCCCTGGGACCACAGAATACTGTGGCAACTCGCTTTCTTAGGAGAAAGTCATCTAGAAAAGGGGACTCTAGGCTGTGAAAGGAAGGTTTTCTGTAGATTGAAGGGGCCAAGGAGAGTGCCAACCAGCTAAATATTACAATTACAAAAGGTTTACAGAAAGAATACAACATTCTCACCCCAGCTTACCAAGGACTTTCTCTTCAGTTCTCCCCTCAGGGTAGGAGTGGCTAGCTCAACCTGGTGTGTGTCTGGGAATCCTATAAAGATGCTCACTGTATCTTTTCTCCCTTGTCCTTTGTTTTCCCCAAAAATAATTAGATTATTTCAAATTGAATTTCTCTTTGACCATAAAGATACATTAGGTAAATTTATAAATGCAAGTTCAACATGTGTAAATTAAATATCCAATCTCTATGATTTAAAAAATATATATATATCTATGCTTCCTTTTTTCCTTTTAAACAAATGTATTGATATATAGTACTGCACAAATGTAAATATTCAACTTGATGGCTTTGACATATACACATATGTCATTTGACATGTAGATGTATATATGTACATATATATACCCGAGGACCCAGGTTCAAGGCCAGGGGTCAAGGGGGAACAACCAAAATAAACAAACAAGTTAGTAAGTAAATAAAATTCTTATTCCTGCCTCCCTGCTGCCTGCCTTCTTTCCTCCTTAAAAAATAATAATAATAGATGTATACATGTACATATATACATACAATACATGTGCACACACATCTGTGAAATACTCACTGTAATCAAGATGGGGAACATACTCATCCACCAGAAAGTGGGGGTGGGGTAGGGGTGGATATGTTCTCCCTGGGTTTCAACTTTTTGTTATCAGTTCACAAATTTGTACTCTGAGTAATGAGACAAGATGAATCATTCATAAAAAAATTTTTCTACAGAAGTGGGCAGAAGAAAAACCAACTTCCCACTTACTTGGCAAGTGATCAGTAGTTCATTAACTAAATCATTGTCATAACTAAAGCACTGTCAGTTCTTTCTTCATTGTACACTCAGCTGGAATGCCAAGGGCTGGGAAAAGCGCCCAGCTGGTGTCCCAGGCCAGCTCTTGGCTGCCCTGTATGGGAAAAGGAGGGGATTTTTGCCCTTAGTTCCTTAACAGGCCTGCCCTCCTGAAGTGCATCCTCTCTGGATGCCATCTTGTTCCACGCAGGCCTCTCAGGCATAAGGTCCTTCTGTGTCTCTGACTCTTCAATATGCCCTATTGTCTAAGAGGAAGAGATACTCATTTATCCGTCATTCTAAAGTTAGCCTCTCCTCTTACTCTGAAGACTCTTCTCCACTATTCAGCAATGTGTACTGAATACTGACCAGGAGCCAGACACAACTGGAGGCTCCCAGAATATAGCAGAAGTCCAAACAGATAGAAACCTTTGCCTTCATGAGCTTCCATCCTAGTGAAGCAGGGAAATTAAAAGCTAAAATTTACCTTCTACCAGTTGCCCTGTCCTCTCTAGTGTCTTCAAGAATTCCCTCTCTGAGTTGTTTTCCTTCTGTTCTCAAAATGCACAGGAGAAACTTATCCTAATCCTTTTGCAACTTGTAGCTGCTTTCCTATTTCTTTCCTTTCTATTCACTGTCACCTGAATCAAGCAATTTATAACGAAGGGTTCCAAGTCCTCTTGTCCCTCCTCTGCTGCTGAGCCCAGAATCTGAAGGCCTTTGCTCAATCCTTCCTCTACCGAAGGTCTCTTGTTCCTCTGCTCCCTATCTTTCCACCTTAGTTTTCTAGCCATTCTTCTGTCCATGATCTCCTACAACTCGAGCCTCTTCTCTGTCAAGTTTCTTCTCTCTGTGCTCTACTTTTTCCTCAGCAGCTCATTCACTCTTGTGCTTTCTACTGTCACCTGCCAAAGCAGACAACTCTTGAATCTCTACTTTAAACACTGATCTCATCAGTGTACAAAATCTGTATTTCCAACTTTCTCTAGGACTTCTGAACCTGTCCATCTCACCTTTACTTAGGACACATACAAACCAGATACATTAACTTGTCCTCAGCACATCAGCTATCCTTCCCAACTTCCATGTCTATAAACTAATTGAGTCCTCAACCTCTGCAATATCAGAAGGAGCAATCCCTTGCTTAGAGCTATACTAATAGACCAGCTACTAAGAAAACTGGCCAGATGCCAATTTTGTTTTGTTTTTGAAAAATCAATCAGTCAAATATATGGGAATGAGGAGTAGGTAGGGTGGCTAGTAATCCTAACCTCTGGCCAAGAAAGCTAGAAAGCCATCTTTCATTTTACTGCTAGGTTGAAATCGAAATGCAAAGAAGGAACGTGCAGACACTGGAGTGGATGTGGGAGAAGAGGCTTGAGAGGCTCAGAGAAGTGGGGTTGGAGGCAGGAGAGGGAATGGGGATAGGGATCCAGAATCAGCTATTTGTTTATTCTGTATCCTGGGCCTGGTTAGTTCAGATGGGGCTTTGTTCCCATTAGTCAATAAATTGATGTGGGATGAGCAAGATAAAAAGCAGGAAAATTCAACTGTCCCAGTCAAGAGGAGCTTAAGAAAAAAATTGCAAATAAATATTATATGGTATTTTGGATAGAATACTGAAACAGAAAAAGAAAAAAGAAATCTAAATAAAGTATGGGCCTTAGTTGATGATGATGATGATGATGATGCTGATGTATGGACTTCAGCTGATAATAATGTATCACTATTGGCTGGCTGATTCATTGTGACAAATGTACCATACTAATGTAAGATGTTAATAATAGAAAAAACTGATATGCCTTGGTGGCTCGAGCATCAAGCTGTGGGGTATAGACTATGTAAAGCCCAAGGACCCAGGTTCAAAGCCAGGGGCAAAGGGGGAACAACCAAAATAAACAACAAACAAGTTAGTAACCAAGTAAATAAAATACTTATTCCTGTCTCCCTGCTGCTTGCCTTCCTTCCTCTTAAAAAAAATAATACTAGAAAAAACTGGGTGTAGGGTACAAAGGACCCTTTTTACTTACTATCTTTGCAAATTTTATGTAAATTTAAAACAAATCCAAATTGCTCATTTAAAAAATAAAAGCAATATACTCTAGTTAATTAACGATATTGGAACTTTGGCTCCCTAAGCTCATAGGAAGGACCACCTCTGGGAGATCCCTGCTGAGAGGGAAGGTAAGAACACTAATATTATTTCCCAAATCTAGAAACATTGGAGTTAGCTTTGATGTCTTCCTCTCCCAAGCCAAGTACATCTAAGCTGTCATCAAGTTTGTTGATGGAAATGTTAAATATCTCTCATCTAGAAGTGTCAGTGTATAAAATGAAAAGTTTGTTTCTGTATAAGAAGAAAAAGTGCTGCTGATAAATCATTTCATAAGTCAGGGATAATATGCATAATTCATATGGTAAGCAAAGGGCTAATTTCTTTCATGTCTATCGAGAAATATTAAAGACAAATAACCTAATAGGAAAATGAGCAGGCACAACCAGCAAAAAGAAAAAGAGAAATGACTGATAAATAAACATATGGAAAAAACATTCAAATTTACACATGATTAAATAAATGCAAATAAAAACAAGAATAAGATGCTGTCTTTTGCTTATCGGGCTGGCAACATTTTTAAAATGTAGAAATGTATGAAGTTGATAAGCTGTGAGAAAATAAGCTTTCGCAAATATTCTTGGAAAGAGTAAAAATTAATAGAAACTTTTTAGAGAGAAAGAAGGGAATAACTATCATTATTTGAATACAACCATCCTTTACCTTGGCAGCAATTCTACTGCTGGTGTAGGGATATAATTTCAAGATATGCCAAAGTGTTGTATATGGATATTCATATATGTGTATGTATATTTGTATACATACACATACAAATATAGTCTTTTCAGCATGACTTCTAAAAGCAAAAACCCATAAACAAAGTAACGTCCATCAACAGGACTCAACAAATAAATTATGATATATCTGTATCATAGATGTTAAAGAAAAGAAAGTAGATTCATATATGTCAATATGAAGAGCTCTCCAGAGATAAAATATTGAGCTTTTTAAAAAGGAAAATTTAAAAAGGAAGGAAGAAATACAGAATAACATGTAAAGTATCATTTATGAAACACACACGCACACACACCAGCTAGATAATTTGTGACCCAGTACAAAATGAAAACAGTATAAGGCCACTTGTTTAACTTAAGAATCTCAAGACAGCAATAGCAGAGCCTAACCCCAGCCTGGGGCCCTTCTAAATACTCCTTCATTCAATTCACAGGTCATGTGGCCATGAAGCTGGTCTATTCTCTTTATGCAGTTCATTCTCATTATTTGTGGGTTCTATATTTGCCAATTTGCCTACTCGATAAAATTTATCCCAAATCAATGTTCATGATGCTTTCTTTTCTTTTCTTTTTTAAAGAAAGTTTATAGCAGTAAGGAAGGTGAGAAGAGGAAGGCAGGCAGGAAAAGAGAAGAGAAAAAGAAGCACCTTATTTATTTATTAACTTATTAATTTATTTATTTAGCTGCTCATCTTGGTTGTTCCCCCCAGTCCTTTGTCTTGAAGCTGGGACATTGGGACTTATGTGGACTGCGCCCTGGGTGTACTAAACCACTATGCTACCAGGTGCACCTCATGATGTTTTCACAATCATCCACAGACACACAGAGAAGCCAAATAGTTGAGTCATGAAACAAGTACATTCTAAGCTGAAGTCAAGCAAAGCAAATCTCTGCCTTCTTGCTTCAACTCATATTTCAGACAAGTGACCTGTGCGTGATCTTTTAGTGCCACATTTCTCACTGATTTTGTGTGGTTTGTTGGTGATTTTACATTTAAAATGACCCCCAAGGATGTACCCCTGTGACTCGGGCAGCTAAGATGGCTAAGGTGTAGAACATAAAAGCCTATGGACCGGGTCTTAAACAAATAAGTAAATAAATAAGTGGCCTCCAAGTATAGCACCGACGGCTGGTGCTCTCAAGTGCAATGAAGCTGTGATGTGCCTTTCAGAGAAAATATGTGTCTGATAACCTTCCTTCAGGTATGAGTTAGAGTGCTGCTTGGTCATGAGTTCAATGTAAGTCAATCAACATATAATATGTATGTAGTAAGGTGTCTTCAAACAGAAATGTATATAAAACAAAGTTACATATTGATCAGTTGAAAATGTTACAAAAGTTCCAAGAACCTAAGTCTCAGTGGGCCCCTGGTTTGGTTGACTGTGGCGCAGTCCACATACATCCCAAGGTCCTGGGTTCAGGACCAGGGGCAGGGGAAACAACCAAGATGAACAAGATCAACAACGAATAGAATAGGACTAGACTAGAATAGAATGTTTCTTCTTCCTCTCTTCAGCCTGCCTGCATACTCACCTTCATTCCTGCCTACACCTTTCCTTTTAAAAAAAAAAAAAAAAAAAAAAGAACCTATTTCCACCAGGAGGAATAGTTCAGTGCATGATGATTCAACATTCGAGGTGACTCACCTAAAGCCAGGATTATTGTTAACTATCTCCTAATTGTCCTTCCTTCTAATCTTTTCTCATCTCCAATCTTTCCAGAAAACTGCCAGATTAATTTTCCTAAAGCAACACTTTCATCCTGTCATTTCCCTCTGAAAAATCAACATTTCTCCATTGACTATTGTAGCAAATCTAGCTTTCAAGTCTCACATAATCAGGTCTCCCCCTTCTCCTCCCTGTTCCCCAATTCCAATTCTAGTGTCTGGCATTTAATCTCAGTCCTCACTGCATTTGCCCCTGTTCCATGCCAGGTTCTGCTCCCATACCTGTTGATGTCTGAATTTGGGCCAGACCTCTGTGATGACTCAAATCCAACTCATTATTATTTTTTTTTTTCTCTACTTCAGTGAAACCCTTATACATTTCTTTTTCCTATAATTTAATTTCTGAATTCCTGCAGAGATAAACCACACAATTACTATTTCATTAAAAAAAAAAAAAAAAAAAAACCACTTAAGCACTTATTATATGCCCCACACTACTCTAATTATTCAACAAATAGTACCTCATTTAATCTTTTTATTTTAAAAGAAAAGGTACAGGCAGGAATGAAAGTGAGTAGAGGCAGGCAGGTAGAAAGAGAGGAGGAAGAAGCATTTTATTTATTTAGTTGTATATCTTAGTTGTTCTCCCCAGCCCGGCTCATGAAACTGATCCTTGGGATGTCTGTGGTCTGCACTCTGGGCCAAAGGCAGTTGACCACACCACTACTCCACTGGGGCACACCACCTCATTTCATCTTCATCATGTTCTTAAGAAATATTTAATATTGTCATCTGCTTTTTAAGCAAGAAGATTAAAGCACAGAGAAGTTAAGTAAGATGCCTGAGGTCACACAGTAAGTAGTAGAGCCATAATGCACACCCAGGCAGTCTAAAGTCATGCTAATAATCTTATACAATGCTACCTGCTGGCTGCTCACAAGGATGAATTATATAATGAGCTCCTTGAGGGAAAAGACTAGTTCTCATTTCTCCCCTTGAGAGTCCCATATTATGCTTAACACAGTCTTATCAACTGCCTAAAGTTTCCTAGGGCACTTCTTTTTTCTTTCTTTTTTTTTTTTTTTTTTTTTTTTTTTTTTTAAGGAAAGGTACAGGCAGGAATGAAGGCGAGAAGGCAGACAGGCAGGCAGGAAGAGAGATGAGGAAGCATTTTATTTTATTTTTATTTAGTTGTTCATCTCGGTTGCTCTCCCTGGCCTGGACATGAATACTGGTTCTCGGGATATATGTGGCCTGCACTTCTCTCAGAGGCAGTTGACCAAGCCACTAACCCAGTAGGGTACGCCTCTGGGCCTCATTTTTATGAGGAGCTGACATTTCAAGCTGTGGAATGGACTTAGGACTGGGAAATTAGACACTGAGCTAAGCTTATTTCCTTTGAACTTGCTAGTTACCTTCTTCCTTCTTAAACACCCAATCTTTCTCCCAAAGCTTTTTGCTGGCTTTAGCCGTCTCTTTATGGCTTCCTCCTCACTACTTACCAAGAGCTCACAGAAGTTTTTTGGCCACAAGAGGGCGAAGTGTTTGAGGAGAGGGATGTTGGCTCTTCCATCAGAAGATTCACTGAGTAACACAGGAGCAAAAGGCAGGATTTCATACATCCATTCTCCACCTTGCAGTTTACCCATATTGGGATCTTCCAGGATACAGTTGGGAAATACAGGTTAATTCAAATTGCTCTGCATTTGAGTCTTGACACTATCACTTGCTGTGTTACTTTAAACAAGTGACTGAAGCTTTTTGAGCCTCTCAGTATGATATTTACTGCTAATATAGTAATGGCTACCAGTGAGCACTGACCATATGCCAAGCACAGTTCTCAGTAGTTGATATATGTGAACTTGTCCAATTTCACAACCCGGAGATGGTGCTACTGTTTTCATTTTATAGATGAAGAAATCGAAGTAAAGTGATTTTACTAAGACATAATGAGCAAGGAGCAATAGAGCTAACCTCAGTAAAATTGTCATGAAGATGGAAAGAGGTAATACGGCAGCTAAGGCACAAGTTATGGACCCGAATTCAAGACCTATAGTCGGGAGCGGGGTGGGGGGGCAAAAAACAAAACAAAAAATGGGGTAATATGGATAAAATACAAGACAGGAAGGCAATCTATAAGTATATCCCTTTTATAAATCAGGATTAAGTTTGCCCACATAAAATAGAAAATCTAAGTAAGAAAATTTAAAGAAGCTAAAGCTTTATTTCTCCCTCATGCGGAAGAAGTTCAAAATGGGAGGACAGTACCAGTTAGGTGGCTCCTGCCACTGGGGAACTCAGGCTCCTTCTAACTCTCTGATCTGCTACCCTTAGCTCATGACTTCAATCCTCAAGGCTGCCTGGTATCAAGGTTTGCAGCTACAGAGACCTGTCTAGACTCTAGGCAGAAAGGATGAGGATGAGGCAAACATACAAGAAGAAACCTCTCAACTAACGTGGTCCCCTTTAAAGAGTTTCCCAAGAAATTTCATCCAAATATCTCCACCTACAGCTTACTGCCATTCCTATCTATAGTGCAGTGTAAGAAATGTAGTTCTTCTTTCTTTCTTTCTTTCTTTAAAAGTAGGAAAGATGTAGGCAGGAATGAAGGTGAGCAGAGACAGGCAGACAGGAAGAGAAAGCATGAAGAAGCACTTTAAAAAAAAATTTAGTTGTTCATCTTGATTGCTCTTCCACCCTCCTCCCCACCCCTACTTTCAAAACCAGATCCTTGGGATGCACATGGACTGTGTCTCCTGATGGACTTAACCGTTAAACCAGCAGGACCCATGAAAATGTAAGAGGTGGACTGAGCTGCAATATTCTTTTAGTAAAAGTAATTTTTTTTAAAAAAAAAAGAAATATCGTTTTTCAGTGTGATGCCCCTTTAATAAAATTAATCTTAAAAAGGTAGTTTTTCAGTCAAGCACATTGCCATTCTCAATGATAAAGAGCTCTGCTAGTAAGGAAGACTGGATGCAGAGAGGTAATGAGCAGCCTCCCTGTAGGTGTCTCGTGTCACAGCCAATCCTAGACACCTACAATCCAGAGTCTTCTCATGTGACAGTCTTTCCCAGGTTTACTTTTCGTTTCTTCTGTGGTCTCAACTCCTTGTCCTGTCTATCTCAAATCACTGATCTTGGACAAGAGACAGACAAGAGTCTTCCTCCTCTAGATGATCAAAAGTTGAAAGCCATTCATTCATTCACCCGACAGATATTCGCTGAGTGCCAGCTATCAGCCAGAAACCACAAGAAGCACTTGAGATACACAAATGAAAGAAACCAGTTCTCAGCCCTCAATTATAGTCTAAGAAAGAACATTTTTAGGGAAATAGTTATTTTTCACCAAACAATTATGAGTCTCATGGAGGAAGGGGTGTTTCATAAAGCTAGGGAGAAGCCAGGATGCTTTCATAGGTTAAGTAAGACTAAATGCATTGTTGAAGAACTGGTGGGAGTAGGCCCAGGGAGGAGACACAAGTCTAAGGCAAGGAGGCAGGATAGTTGATAGAGTGCTCAGGGAGCATCAGGAGTCTGTAAGCCTGGTATATAGAATGCTCAGGGCACAGTGCCAGGAGATGAGACCTAAAAAGTAGGAGAGGATGGAATGTGAATGACATTATAAGATGTTTATGATGAAAGTTTATAACAAAAGCCTGTAAGTGGTAGGAAACTACTGAAGAATTACATGGCGAGTTTACTTGTTAGATGGGGATGAGGGATGTGAGAATAGACATAGGGGCTTCTGTTAAGAGGCCATTTTGAAAGTTTGAGAAATGATAAACTAGGCATGCCTTGGTGCCGCAGCAGTTAGGTCAACAGCCTCTGAAGCAGTGCAGGTCACATACCTTGAGTTCAAGTTCCAGGTCTGTAGGGAAACAATCCGTGTGAACAGCTAAATAAAAAAATTAAGTGCTTCTTCCTCCTCTCTCTTCCTGCCTGCCTACTCACCTTCATTCCTGCCTGTACCTCTCCTTAGTATATACAATAAAATATAATTATAAACTAAGGCAGGATGGAAAGAGAAGTTAGAGTGTCCTAGAAATGAACACAGTAAATAAAGACATTTTCCTAGAGGAAGGCTAGGGCTAAAAACCTTACCATCAAATTCTTTCCATTTCTGTTCTCATCTTACTCTCAGTAACTATTTGTAAACTGACATCAGTGCGTGGAACCCACTTGGAAGGAAGTTCTGTATTTCTAGGCCCATAAATCACCTCCCCCAGTTGTGCTCCTCTATGCCTTTTGCAGGGCTTTATCAGCCTGGGTCCCTGAATGACTGCATGGAGCAGGGCTACCTTGCTACTCAGTAGACAAGGGTCTGTTTGTTATAGCAGTTAATCTGTCCTGACTTATACAGCACACTTCGGTTAATCTTTTCACAAGACTAATTCTGTTCAGAAAGAAATTCTCAGTAAATCTTTCTAATGAGAGGTTAAGAACAAGCTGTTATGATGGAATGTGGTATGCAGTCTCTTGATGTGCATGTAGTAATTATCAAAGGTAAGGAAAATGTTTCAGATTGTGAAGGTACCTTAATTCGAAAATATTTCTGTAGCTGGTCCTCACGCTGCAGGATCTCATTTCAGGAAAAATTTCCACTTGGGAAAAAGTTGAAAGGTTTCTCTTAAATTTAAATACTAAAACTGTCTAGTGGAAAGATGTATAAGGAGTTGCCTTCTATGAGGTAACTAACTACTCACCACATGTTTGCTGATGCTGAATGCCCAAGGTTTTCTGGGGTCAGTTTCTTCCTCAGGTCAGATCCGGGATGACGAAGGTCTTTTCTATTCAGAAACATCTTTTCTAGGATAAGATCTTCCCTCAACTGTGCTGTATTGGTGTTCACTATACCTTGACATCAGCAAGTTTCTCTTGAATTACAACTTCTTCTGTAGTCTCAGAATCTCTCCTTGCTCTCAGTAGAGGTAGATGGGGTTGACAACTGCTGCAGTTATCTATATGGAGATATAAACAGTAAGACGATGGCGCGCCCTGTTTACGGAGTGATTAGGTCAATTGCCTCCGAAGGAGCTCAGGCCACATACTTCAGCACTGAGGGGTGGAGGGTGGGGCGGAGGGATGACACCAGTGTGAACAATTAAATACAAATAAAATAAAATGTTTCTTCCACCTCTCTCTGCCTGCCTACCTACTTACCTTCATTCCTATCTGCACCTTTTCTTTAAAAAAAGAGAAAGAGATTAGAAGACAGATGGTCATGAATCCACTTTCTCAGAAGCTAGAGGGAACAGCCCAGATGCCAAGGTTGGCTGTTCCTTCAAGCAAAAGAAGTCTTCCAAAGAAAATGTCCAAAGCAAGGTCTCAGTGCCCCCAAGGTTTACTTAACCAGGTATTTCATTTGTTTACTGACCTCCAGAGACAATGAATAATGAACTTGCCTCACTGCCCTACTGTCAGGAGGCAGAAGAACCCACTGAAGAGAGTCACCGTTGTATGCAGGCATCTGGGTTCTTCTGACATGTTTCATCGCTAAACGTCGCTAAACGATTCTATGTAAGTAGCAACACCATTTCCTCCTCCACAATATGTGAAGGGGGATTGTTTTCTTCCCAGAAGGAGGAGACAATATGTATTTTTTCTATAGAAACTCTCTAATTACAAGAAAAATGAACTGAGGGCCAGATTGAAACAAACAGCACCTCAATTTAATTCAGATTCAAAGAGAGGTTCTTCTGATGTTTAATGAAGAACTTGAACCACAGAAGTAAATAACAAAATAAAAAATCAATTTAAAGTTACATTCTAATAAACTAAGGCAGGAAAGAGAAATAAAAAAAAAAAAAGAAAAGAAGATGGACAGCAGCACATCCTGATGTAGTGGTGGTTGAGCACAGTCCATGTACATCCCAAGGTCCGTGGGCCAGCAAGCACTAAATGAACCACTAAATGAACAACTAAATAAAATAGAGTGTGTCTTCTCTCTCCCTGTGCCTACCTCTGCTGGCCTTCATTCCTACTGCACCTTTCCTTGTTTAGCAAAAATACTTTAAAAAGCAAATATAAAGCAAAATTTCCTAAATCTCAATAAGAAGAAACTACAAAAATTACCTAGCACTGAGATTTAAAACAATAATAATTTAATTAAACCTGGTCTGAGATAGGTATAATCTTAAATACTTAAAATAAGGCAGCTATTAGAATGAAGTAAAACAAAAACTCACAGTCATCAGTCAAGGAAATATTCATTACTTTAGCAGGGCATCAGCCTCAACTTGGAAAATTACTATCATGCTAAAATCTTATTCTGTCAGGAGAAGGCAGAAGACAATCTCTAGGCCTGATCTCAAGAGCTTTTCAAAATGTAATTTATGGTCCCTGAGAGGCTCTCTCCTGTGAGTTCATGCTGCAAGATAAGCAAGTGAAAAGACGGGTCTGCAGGCAGGGAACACATGTGATGAAGGAAATTCTGCCCCTCCTTCTCTTGCTGGCCAAGGTATGTCCTCAGGATTCAAACTTGGCTGGTAGGAGAGTTGCCATGATTTGGCCTTCCCTTCCTTCCATTGGCAGAACAAGAAAAACTAGACCTGAGAGGTGAGGAGTTTGCTAATTCAGCCAAGAATAATGTATTTGCTATTCCGGAGACGCCAAATGCACTGCGGGCAGTTTTCCTCAACCGAACTAAGTATTCATCAGCAAAATAAAATATACTACCTTTTTTTTTTAATGTCGTTTACACAGTCAAGAGTAAAAACAGGACGCAGGGAAAATTCTATTTTAAAAACTGCATTTTTTATTTTCTCTCTAGACCATCTCATTTTCTGCAATCTTAATATGGCTTCCATAACGCAGTCTGAGGCCAAGAGATCATGATGACAAAAAGAAATCACCAAGGTTGCTCTTGACCACCCGAGCCCACTGAGCCCCAACCTCCACTCCCCCGACGCCAGCGCCCCCTTCTGGGCAGTAGGCACATAACAGAATTCGCAGACCGATAGCCCTTTCCTAGGCTTTGGGGCTTTCTTCACCCGCCCACCTCCACTCCCACCCCCTCCATCCCGCCTCCCTTCCTTCCCGCGCGTCACGCCCCCAGTCGCCCATTGCCTCCGCACCCCCTCGCCGCCCGGCCCTGAGCCGTCTCAGATCCGGCTTCCCGGGAGGGAGTTGCCCACCCACTCGCACGTCAAACGCCCTCTTTTCCCTAGAAAAGTTTCTAGATGGCAGGGACTATTTTCTTTTCACGTAACCTTCCACCAAACTGGAGGGAAAAGTTACCCAGGGCCAGAGGAGGTCCGGGGCGCCGGGGCCCCCCCGCAAAAGCTGCTATTTAAACTAGAGGTCTCCTTTGCATGAAAAGCAATAATTAGGCCCCAGGCCAGAGTTTTTTGTTGGTTAAGTTGATCAGAAAAGGTGCACAGTGATGCTGAAATTTTAAGATGGAGATTTTTTTTTTTAACAAGAGTCCAGTACACACATGGTTCTTGTCTTAAGACCTTGGATTGTGTTCTCTTGATTTTCATGTTATCTGTTCCTCCTTTTCCTCTCCGCCACTGCTTCCAAATACTTAGCTTCAAGTGTACGGAGAACAAGGTCCCTTGGGTATAAGATTTCTGAAATCCTACAAACAAAAATCAAGTCTAGAAACTGCTTTTGGGGGCAGTTTGCTGAATTCTGTCCATTTTCTGGAGAAGTAAACTAACCTGCAAAAATAATGAATGAGTAGGAAAACTCACTAGACCTGTATTTTTCAAATTATGAGTGCCAAAATCAGTTTGACACATAGTATGAGGAAGGGAGGAAGGGAGATGGAAGGCCAAATAAAATACTACGTTATAATATTACATATTATATAATGTTACAATATTTCATTTTATAAAATGTTACATATTAAAGTCTATTTTTTTCATGAAAATTGTATCATGAGAGACTATTGAGTGTGTGCATGTCTGAGTTGAGATGTAGACTATATTTGTGTTTGAAAACCACTGCACTTGACAGTGAGATTATTTTAGATTGGAAAGGTTTGAAAAGTCATCTAATTTATTCCTCTATGCTTAGATGGTATTTCATTTAAAGAATAGTACAGTGAGATTATTTTAGATTGGAAAGGTTTGAAAAGTCATCTAATTTATTCCTCTATGCTTAGATGGTATTTCATTTAAAGAATAGTACAGACTTTAATTATTTTTCTTGCTTATCTTCCATCTCAACCTCTATTAATGATTTGTGAATAACTTGCCGCTTTAGAGCTATTATTTCAATAAAGAAAGCTGTAACTGAAAATTTGAAGGCAACACTGCCGAACTCCCTTTTTCCCATGGCTCCTCTTTCATTCTGTGACCCTAGGTGTGAACACATTCCAGATGTGTCACATATGCTGACATCAGGGCGTCCAAGTTAGCTTGGGTTGCTGGAATATCATGCAATCAAGTCCTCCCGTGAATCTCTTATTTTCGTTTTAATTGATTTCAAAGTAAGTATTTTTCTCTTTTCCCTTATTGTTTATTCAAAAATTTTATCCTCCTGTATCGGTCATTTGAAAGCCTGCAGCACTTGAATTTGAGTTTTCTCCAGTAGAAGAAGCTCTTTGGGGCTAACGGGGGCTGTGGTCTGTGACTGAATCTCCTAGTTTTGTTACTCTTGGCACTATCATATATACTACCTGCATTCCTGCTGTTTTTATTAGTTCAACAGGTGTCCGTGGGAAACACTCTCATTGTCACAGGTGAACCGCTGGCTCAACGGTAATACAATAATGTAATTACAGCAATCACTATTCACAGTTCTATTAATAGCTAACATTTACTCAACACTTTTTCTGTGATAAGCATCTTACATGCTTTAGATCAGTAAATCTAATAGCCCTCTCTCATGGTTAAAGAAACCCAGGCTTAGATGAGGTTAAGTAATGTGCTACTTAGTGGTTTAGGGAGGATTAGCCCAGGTGGTCTGACTCTCAGGCAGGAAGGGCATACCACTCCCTGCTTGTCCATATTCAGACTTCAGGACTCCTCACCTGAACCCCAGCTTCCTTTTGCTTTCTTTCTCTGATACCTCGAATATTGGCCATGAACATTTTCCCCCAAAGACCTCCTGCCTAAAAGGCAGTTGAGATATCAGTGAGATAGTTTATGCTCTGTGACAGCTTGCCTGCTTAGTTGGCATCTGAAGTGCACCAGGTACATTCCCGCAGATCCTGTTGACCAGACAGAGGGGAGTCATTGCAAACACAGGCAGAGGAAGGAAAGCCCTGGGTAAATGTTCAGGAAGCTGTACACATTTGTGCTCTGGGAAAGAGCAGTTTATACCAACACTATGAACTTACTCAACTGGTTTTATTTCCTCTCTGTGCTCATCATGGATCAAGGCAGATTTTCAACTAAGAAGTTCAAGATTTTGAGTATCAACCCTGACAATAAATCTAAGGGTTTGACCTTCAGGGGTCATGAGACTGTCCTTGGAGATCTAAAAAGAATCAGAATAGAGGATAGAGAGAATTTTAGTACAAGCAGAAAAAAGTAATCTTCTAAAAAATATTATGCTTTCCTTTTTTCCTTTCTGAATAAATGACTTTATCCTTAGGTGGCCCTTGGCCTCCATCTGCCTGGGGAAGGTAAGGGTTTGTTATAGAAGGAATGGAGAAAAATACTGAGATATTCAACTTCTGACATTCAAAAGAGGATTTTACAGCAAGACAAGAACTTTCTAAGTTAGGTAAGTAGCTTGAAGAAGATACCCTAAATTCCCTTCAGACTGAAATTTTTTTTTCTGTGTCTCCCGCAGAGCTCAACTTATAGGATTTAACTCAAGAATTCTCCCAAAGGCCATGACTGCTGCCTGCTGCCTGTGCTCATGGAAGGATGTGGAGTGGAGGAATGTGGAAGGTCTGTGTTTTCTGGTCCTGAAGGATAATGGGTGATGAGGGAGTGGAAAAGGGAAGAGGGAAAACTGTCCAATGCATGTCCTGATTTCTCCTCTCTGGGTTTCTGTCTAGAGGAGAGGAGTGCCTCAGATAACTGGATGGGAATAGCTGCTCCATTTGGGTCCCTGGGAAGGGGCTCAGGACACTATAATCTACTTTGGCATAGACATCAGAGAGGAGCACCAGAAAACTGTAGGAGGCCCTGAGGCGAGTTTTCCTGGGATGTTATAGTGAGAGCCATCTTGGCCGACTGTCAGACTGAGGAACTTGCTGGAGGGTGATTGTACTGGGGTGATGTGACCCTCTAGGGAGGACTGCAGAGTGAAGCAGTCCCTTCACTAATATAGGGTCAGGGCCAAGTGGACCTCAGACAAACTAGAGTGGGACCCGGAGAGCCAGAGAACTGAGGGAGGTGGAGGAAGAACATCCTAAGGGAGGGCAGCTGACAAGTTATGTCCAATCTTGAATCACAGATTCCTGCTGCAAATACCAGCAGGGTAAGCAGAGATGCAGGGGCCCCAAAGGCCAAAGGAGTCAGACACCGCCCTTGAGTGTCTGTGCTCTCGCTTGTGTCATAGTTTGTAAAGCCATGTTGTCTCCTGATACTCTTGGAGAAAAGCTGTGGAAAAAGGTAAATGAAAGTCTGAAAATGCTGAGAAATCCATTATTTTCTGAAAGAGAATGAATGTTACCTGAAGGGATTTTTTTAAAATCATTTGATGAAAGTTGACTCTTTTTTTTCTTTTAAAATAATAATTTTAAAAAGATGATTATGTCTCACTATTTACAATAGCCAAAATATGGAGTAAACCTAAATGCCCATGGAAGAATGAGTGGATAAGGAAGATCCGGTGTGTATAGACAATGGAAATGTACTCGAGTATTTTTAAAAACTGACATTCAAGACAACATGGAGGAAACTTGAGGCTATTTTGCTGAATAAAATAATTTGGAAGGGGAGAGAAATATTGGACGATGTCACCAATAAAATATTTGGCTGATGCTGAAACAACACAGTGAACCCACAGGATAAAATTAGGAAAACCTTTGGACCTTGACTGTAGAACTGAGGTTACCAGAGGAGAGGGCCTTGGATGGAATTACATGGTAGAAGACATTTATTTATTTTGTTCTTTCCCTTCCTCTCTTCTTTTTTTTTTTTAACTAAAAAGAAATAAAAACTTTATGCTTAACTATTAAGTTTGATTGTTTCCAGTATTAGTTGATTAATTTGTCCATTAATTTGATATTAGCATTTAAAGCAAAGTATATGATGAGGGAAAAAAAGATTATGAAATATTTAAGAATCATAGGAAAGAAGTATATAAGGAAACTATGTACCTTCCACTCAGTATGAAAAGTAAAACATTACCAATACAATTGATTTTTCCAGGCAATCTCTCCACAAATGCCTCTTTTATTAGGTTGAAAAATATAAAATTGCCAATGTTTGATTTTTTTAATCTACAAAAACCCCATCAATTTTATATGATTCAGCCTAATATTTTGTTTTACCTTTGTGGGTTTGACCAATATCTTCATCATTCTCTTGCCCACTTGGAAGGCCTTGTTCCTTTTTTTCATTTATCTACATCCTACCCAGTCTTCGAAACAAGATCCGAGCCTCCCTCCTTCCAAGTTTTCACTAAAGACTTGAACCAGCAGAGAGCTTCCTTTTCTCTTTCCAGAATGTACTGTCTGACTTACAGTTAGCATCATTTTTTATGTCACTTTCTTTAAGTATCTGGAGCACACAAATTAGGGCTTGATATGATACCTGTTATGTTGTTTTGTTCATTAACATGTAGAAGAAATAATAGTCTTTTACTAAATATTTGGCAGATGAAAGACAATCAACTACTTATTTCTTGGAAGTTACTACTTGTACCAATATTATAAAAGATACTTAAGCCGAAGACCCAAACTATTTAGAAGAGATACTGTAAGGCAGGAAATTTGGGAACGAATCAGAATAGGGAAACTGCCATTTATGAGTGTAGTCAAATTTTATCATGTCCCATAAAATAGTTACATAATGGTATAGGATGTTTTAAGAATTAGCGATAATAGCCACCACTTTATGGGGTAACTAATATAAGCCAGGTAACATGCTGGGCATTTCCCTACATTGTAGGCAATATCAGCCTCTATCTAGTTCACCATGCTGTCTCTCCATTCTCTCTCTCTCTCTTTTTTCTCTTCAGGTATAAATGAAAGAGAATAGGCAGACAGGCAGGAAGAGAGAGGAGGAAGAAGCATTTTATTTTATTCCCATTTTAGCTGTTCACATTGATTGTTTCCCCTCTGGACCCGGGATTTGAACCCAGGGATATGTGGCCTGTGTCCTTTGGAGGCAATTGACATAACTGCTGCTCCATCAGGGTGCACCCCCATTCTTGACCATAAATGTGTACAGGGGTAATTTCTCGTTTTTGTAATCCAATATTTATACCAACATATTCATCAGTATAGTTAGGCTGCATTTTCTTTTTTAAAAGAAAGGTTCAGACAGGAATAAAGGTGAACATTCAAGCAGGAAGATAGAGCAGGAAGAAGCACTTGATTTATTGTATTTAGTTGTTCAACTTGGTTATTCTGCAGCCCTGGTTCTTGAACCAGGGACACTGGGATGTCTGTGAACCTGGTGCACTAACCCATTAGGCCATCAGGGCACACTTAGGCTGCTTTGAATTAACAAATCAGTCCTGAAATCTCAGTGATAGCACAATAAAGATTGGTTGTTCTGGTAAAGTCCAACATATTTTGGGAACTCATTAGTTCAGTCACTGCCCTGGGGTGACTCAGGGACAGTTTCCAACACACTAAGAAAAGAGGAGTCACATCGACCTGTAGGTGCTCTGATCAGAAGTAACCTGTCACTTATACTCACACCCCATTTGCCCGGACTGAATCTTGAGGTCTTATGATCCAACTGCAAGTAAAGCTGGGAAATGTCATCGCACATGAATATACAGGCAGCCACAGCTAATGAGTCAGATGAGGTAGGACCACGTATCCAGGAGGGTCACTATATGCAGAGTTGGGAAATAGAGACAACCTCTTTGATCCCAAGAGTATCACCTGACTGAGGGAGCTAGGTCATCTGATTATCTGTCAAATCTTAGAGGTCCCTGGACTTTCCCAGATATCAAAGAACACCTTGGGAAAATGCAAAGGAAGAAAAAAAATATATATAAGTACTTATAAGGAAGAATGAGGGAGAGAAGGAGAGAAAGGAGAAGTAGAAGGCAAAAAAAGAAGAGGCCTTCATTTTTTCCACTTGTTAAAATAAGATTCTAATCTTTGAGTACCCACATTCACGTAAGTCTTGAGAGTTGTATCATTTCTCTGGGAAGAAAATGAGTGAAACATCTTGTCTGATGAGCCCAGGGGCTGAGGTTCTTTCTCTGGGGTTCATGCACAAATCCACAAATAGGCTTCAAATCTGAAAGTGCTTATGAAATGTTGTGCATATGCCTTTTCTTGGGGTAGAGTATCCATAGCTTTCATAGAGAATTTAAAGGGGTTCATAATGTTGAAAAATTTAAGATTCACTTTTCTAGGTTACCAGTAAGATCTTTGAATAGGGAAAGCAGAGATCAGAGGCTGTAAGGAAGCAGGGTGCGTAGGAAACTCATTCACACCGACTCACAGTTCTTGCACACAGACACATTTACGTGGAAATCTAGCAATGAGAATTATTTCCAGAATGGATGAAGGTTAAATCATTCTCTTCCTATAAAATGATTTAAAATTGGTGAATCTTGGCACTTTCACATTTTCAGATTTTATTACCTTTATACTTCTAGCAATAGAAAAGGCATTAAAAGTGAATCCTTGCCTGTCATAAGAGATGGCCTCCTTGCCACTTCTCATTCCTACTGTACATACTCAACAATAAGAAGATACTCAAGAAAATATGACCCCTTTTATATGAGATACCATTAAAACAATTCTAGGGAATGCCTCAGTATTTTCAACTATAAAATAATACAGTAAGTCCTTGTTTAAGTGGTTGTCAATAAATTAATGGAAACGACTTTAAGTGAAATAACAGTTTCCTTCAACATTGTCCAGGATTTCTTTTTTCTCATCAAAATTATAATCAAATGAGTTGAATGAACGAACCCATCAGTTATTTCACATCCACAGTCATGTTCTGGAAATGATCCATGACCGTAATAAAACACAAACACTGCTAAATCAGAAAAGAATATGAAGAAAAAAGAAATCTTAATTAAGATTGTCTTTGATATCTAATAACAAATAAGCTGCCTAACAAGTATGTCTGTACATTCACTTTTCTCTGAAACTTTCTGGGATCAATTTACTTATTTGATAGTCATACCTGTTCAACTCTGTAGCAACAACCTCGATGTAACGTATAACTTAGCTTCTGGATGACTCAAATAAAAAAAAATTTTTTTGAAGGAAAGGTGCAGGCAGGAATGAAGGTAAGTAGGAAGATAAAGAAGGAAGAAGCATCTTTATTTTATTTTTATCTAGTTGTTCACACTGGTTGTTTACCCCTGGATCCAGGACTCAAACCCAGGGATATATGGCTTTCTCCTTTGGAGGTGATAGACTTAACCGTTGCTCCACCAGGATGCACCAAATAGCATAACTTTAATTCACAGTTTAACTAAATGATTGTTTTCCATAAAATCATATAAGCAATTCACAATGAAGTCTTGACTGATGAAGTTGCTGCTCATGCATTTCTTGCAAAACATCTTTTGAAGACAGAGATCTCCAAGTGCTTCATAGTGAAAGCTAATGGGAAACTCTTCTTTTAGAAACCCAAGCTGAAAACTTCCTCCAGCTAGTTCTCACCTTCTGAGCCTCTGGGAAAGTCCTCAGCTTCTCTGAACATAAGGAGTTAGCAAATAATACTCCTAAGTAAAATCTAACAGTAGCCTCCAAGGGCAGCGCGTTTTATTTGACACTGATGAAGTGTAGCGCTTCATTGCCCTTTCTGACAATTTCCCTGTCAGCCCAGCATTTCAGTGTCCTCCTTTTCACCGTATGTGTTGACTTCTCATGACTCCTGAGCTCTGTGGAATCAGCTGTCAATCTTTCTGAGCTGGTAGATGCACAGATAGTGAAAATTTATTCATTGTTTTTCTGTCTCTTCCCTTTTCCCAAAGAAGCAGCTGCCTTGAACTCCTGGTTTTGACCACCCTGAGTGTGTGTTGCAGAGAACAGGATGAGTTTTTTAAGGAAAATTGCAGGCAGGAATAAAGTCGAGTAGGCAGGCAGGACGAGAGAGGTGAAAGAAGCACTCATTGTTTATTTTAGTTGTTCACATCGGTTGTCCCTCCACCCTCACATGCTGGGCCCAGGTCTTGAACCCAGGACCTTGGAATGTATGTGAGACTGCTCCCAGGTGTACTAGACTGCTGGGTCACCAGGGCGTATCCAGGATGACTGTGTTTAAAGAAGCTGGCATTGTACTCCAGGAAACTGCTTTCAGCCTGCTTTCATCGCAATTCTCCGCGTTCCCCACCCCTACATGTAACCACCCCTACATATACATTGATTCTGAGCAGTGATTGGGTCTGCATGTTAACAAAATGACATCCAAGGGGCACCATGGCTTACAGATTTTGAAGACATGTTGAAATCATTTGTCTCTCTGCCTTGACACTCTCCAAGCCACAGGTGGTTCCAATTTTCAACTCGTGGCAGAAGTCATAAGGCAAGGAAACGTGTAAGTGTTTCCATAAACTGTAGAAACACTCCTGCTACCTCGCTGTGAAATGCCCAACTTGAGACTTCCATTAACTTTTGACCTTTTTTCTTAGACATCCATATGTAGAGGATTGAATTTTTCTAAGTTAGCTACTGAAGACTGCTTTTTAGAAACAGTATTAGAATCGATTTCTTCAACATCCCCAACTTGATTGGCTTTCAGAGCCCTCCCCAATATACTATAGAGGCACCATGTGAATTTATTTCTAATGATTCGATCCAGTTTATTTGGTCCGCTGCTTTTGTTTCCCATTATTATCAAGATGCTCCAAATATGAGCCCACAGCTATCAGTTCTGTTACTTCACTCTAAAAACCTATGTATTTGCTGATGACAGCAAAATGTTCCAATACTGTCTAAATTAACATGGGTGTTTATCCTTTCACATAGAGAATATGTTTCTGGAACAAGAAGTGCTAACTTCAGAGTCGTTTTTTTAAATGATGCTTCAGTGTTGCAAGATGGTAGAATTTTCTTCAAATCTCTGAAGTTATAAAATGTCTCTGTCCTGATTTCTTCCAATTATCAGTCATTTAACTTCATTAATCCTCCCAGGTTGTGGCAGAGTTAGGATATCTTTTATAATGTCTCAGATATTCCCAGATTGTCTGTTAATCTTCACTCTTGTTTCCTAAACTTTCCTCAAAGGTATCTTAATTCCCTGAAAAACTCCCATTTAACATAATATTCCTCCTTTATTCTTTGTGGCAGGCATAACATCATCACTCACACACATTTTGTTAGCCATAGGGGTCAAAACTGTCTCCAGGGCACAAACTAAATGACAGAAAAATAGATCATAGAGACATAAACAACACACCAAAGACCGTCTCAGGTGAAGTACCAGCTCCACAACTCCTGTCCTGGTCCAGGTCACCAGCATCCCTCATTGGGATCTTTACAATGCCCCTTAACTTGTTTTTTTGTTTCCACCTTTGCCCCTACCATTTTCTCCACAAGTAGCCAGAGTGATCCTTTAAAATTTTTGCTACGTCATGTCACTTCGCAGCTCAAAATCCTCCAATGACTTCACTTTCATTAATATAAAACTAGAATTTGACTCCACTTTCTTTAGGTCTTTGCTCAAATATCAACTTAGTGATGGAGACTTCTACAATTACTCCACAAAAAATAACCACCTCCCAACCCAAGCCCCTCAACCACACTCCCAGCAACCCCTTTCCCTGCCCTCTTCCAGTCCATAGCACCTATCACCATATCATATATTTTATAATTTTTTATATAGTGAGGCAGATTGTATTCTCCCAGAGGGTCACAACAAAGTTTCCCATTCCAAATGCTCTTCTTAGATTGTAACATTTCTACTACTCTTTGAGAGTTGTTCCCCACTCACCTTGAATTGAGGTGGACCTGGAACTATGATGGAAGTATGCTATGTGACTCCTGAGGTTAGATCACAAAAGTCATACAAACTTTGAGGGCACTCAATTTTAGAACTCAGTCACCATGATCTGAGGAAAGCCCAAGGTAAATGGAGAGGAAACAGTCAACTGTTCTGGCCAACAATCCCAGCTGCAGTCCAAACCAAGTCAGAGTCTTCCAGACATGTGAGGAAGCTTTTGAGATGACTTCAGCCCCAGCCACTAAATAAGAAACTCCAAATGTGAACAGCTTAGTTTAGTCTAATCATTTCCCTGAATCATGAGAGAGTAATAGTAAAATTATTGTTCTAAGTCACTAAATTTGGGGACCATTTGTTATTTAACAATAGACATTGGAAAAATGCCTTTATATTGTATGTCTCTGCAACTAGCATATACATTTCATGAGTTTGGGAATGATGTTTTATTGTAGCTGTATTAGTGCCTGGCATATAGCAAGCACTCAATAAATATTTGTTGAATGAATGGATGCATGGTGAATTTTCAGTATGCTGTGCTAATGGTTATTGGCTAACACTGCATGGTGCAATTTGCTGGGCTAGACCTCATTGGCAGAGAGCACAAGTTGGCACTTAGAGGATGGTAAAATGTGTTTCAAAAAGAATATTTTAGAGGCAAATAAGATTATAATGAACTATAATAATGACTGCAGGAAAGCATAGAATAGGATTAGAGCTTTATATAGAATTTGCCTTTTAGTGATTGATTCCATAATCCCACCATGGGCTTTTCCAGATCAGGCCTGGAAAGGCTTCAGATGTATTTTTCAGAAGGATTAGTGATTCTCTCAATTCAAATAATGTTCTTCCCAACAAAGACTAGTTGAAATCACTCATAATTTTTGTAATAAAATGGGTTGAAGTGGAATGGAATGAAAATGGGTGTCAGCACTGTGTGTGTGTAAGTGAACACCCTGATGCACAAACATACCTGGTACACAGTTTGGAATGCCTACTTCTATTTTTGTAGTTTGGTGGCTTGAATGGAGTGTGTGCATGAAGAGAGGAAGAATAAAAATGGTCTGGGTCTCCCCAGTCTTGTACCAAGTACTTTGATTTACCATTTGGTTTGGAGCAAGTACTATGTGTTGCTTAGAGAGCAAAAATATTCTCTGATATTCCAGGATAGTATTAAAACTTTATCATCACCTAAAGTAATAAAGGAAAAAAAATTCTTAGCTACCTGGAAGACAGGTTAACTATTGTTTTGATGAAAAAACAAAACGAATAAAAAAAGCAGGTAAATGGTCTTCAAAATGAACTAATTCAGTTTTTTTTTTTTTTTTCCCCAGTCCGTTTCAGCCTTGATTGAAGCAACAAAGAGATGTAGAGTCTATGGCTTCTTGGAATTGAAGACCTCTGCTGAGCCGATTCGCAATGGTTTCAAAGCAGTTTCCATACATGAATCACTTTTACAAGCAATCATGTGCAACTTCTTTCCAGAATCCAGGGTAAAAATGTTTTTTTAAGGTTTTGCACTTAAGACTACTGCCATAAGCCTACTTGGCTGAATGTCTCTTGATGAAGTGAGTGCCATTTTGCTGCCTTTGTTCCAATGACAGTTGTTGGTGCCACTGGGCCTCACCATCTGGCCTGTGGCTTGAGGTTACCCTCTGAAGATACAAACCTTGAGTGGAAAGGGGAGGATTCCCAAAATTTCCCTGAAAAGTCCAGGCAAGTGAATTGGGGGATATTTTCTTTGGAAAACCCATTTTTCTTACCAACATTTAGATACAGAAGCTAATTATTCATTTTTTATTAAAAAATATTTTTATTTATTTATTTGCAGGCCCAGACAAACTTGACTAGAAAAGAAGCCCGGGCAAGGGTTAGGATGAGCTCATGACGTGTCAAACGCTCCAACCAATTGAAAGGCCACGAAATGGGAAGGGCGGAAGTGACGAGCCGTATCCCTCCGCGGGGCGAGAGGGTCGGTGGGGGGAGTCGACGTCTCTCTCCCCCGCGCCAGCTCCCGTACAAGGAGCCGCATTCCTTGGCCCCCCCACCCCCCTCCCTCGGGGCCCCCCCGCCCCCCTCGGGAAAAAAAATCGACCTCAAATCACTAGAACCCGAGGGAGGTTTCCTTTCACCCTCGGGGAGACGAGCTTTCAACGGTTCCCTCTCCTCCGTCTCCCCCCAAACCCCCGTCCCCTCCCCTGCTCCCACCCCCTTCTCCCGGAGCCGGGTGCAAGGTCCCTTTAAGGCGACGGCGCCTTCCTCGGGTCAGACTACCGGCGGCGACGACCACGGGAGGTGAGTGAGCGAGCGAGCCTTCTCTCCCCACCCCCTTCTCCCGGGGGTTCCGTTATCTTTTCGCTCGGCGAGGCGTTCCGAGGCCAGACAATGAGAGGGGGATGGGGCGGGAACGCTAGGGGTGGGGGTGGGGGCCCGGCGGCGCTCGCCCCCGCCCCCACTAGTGGTTGCGCGGTCCGTGGCGGGTGTGGGGTGCGGCGCGCGAGCGTGTGTGTGTGAGTGTGTGTGTATGTGTGTGTGCGCGCGCGTGTGTCCCGGGAGCCGTGCGGCGGGCCGGGCCGGGCCGGGGAGGCCCCTGCCTGCCGGCCGCCACCCCCGCCCCCCGGCGCCCGCCGCCCGTCGCGGCGCGCGCGCGCGCACTCGCGTCCCACGGTCCCGCACACAGCCGACGTCCACACGCACGGCCGGCGCGCGGCGTCTCGGAGGAGTGGGCGGGCGCGGGCGCGGGCGCCGGGCCGCTGGGGAAGGGGCGGGGGCGGGGGCGCGGGCGGCCGCGAGACGCCGGGAGGAGCGGGCGAGGGGGCGAGGCGGCCGCGGGTGACGTCCCCCTGGGGGTGGGGGTGGAGCCGCCCCGCCCCCCACCCGCTCCGGGGAAAGCTGCGGGCGCTTTTTTTGAGCGCGAGGAGAAAAATGAGTGATGGCTGAGCTGCTCCCTGGTGTTATGTAATCCCCACTCGGTCCAATAGTTCTTCCCGAGCCTTAGTACACTGCAGTGACTTTATAGTCTTTTCTTTGGTCCTAAAATTTCTTTCGGATGGCCCCGTGGTTTGTAAGATGGGATGGGGGTCGAAAGTCTTTCATTTTCTGGTGGTTATGTCCTGCGGTGGTGAGCGCCATGTTTATCCCAAGGACTGTTTTCTCCAGATTCTGAGCATCCAGGGGAAAGTGATGCCATGGGCCCACTAGCTTTTCCTCCTTTCTGCGAGTTTTCCAGTTTTCCTCTCCCATCAGACGCGGGATTTTCTCAAGCCGTTAGAAACACTGGCCATTCTTTGTTAGCCCAGAAAGAAGGTAGAACTCTCGAGTCTTTTAAGTCATTTATCCCAATCTGGTGTGCGAGATGGAAGTGGAGATAAAGTTACACCATGTCAGAGCATCGGTCTTCTCGTTGCAGGCTAGATCAGCCCATCTACGCTCTTTTGGACTTTTCCCACAATTCAAAACCCCACAGAAAAGAAGTTTTACTTTTAAAGGAATTTCCCTATCTAAATGAAAGGGAACAGTGGGGACCGACTGGGGAGGAGGTGCTTCTACTGAAAGAAAGTTAATTTCGAGACCCTGACTGAGCCCGTTTCTCGTGGGAGTTGAACTCTGAATTCAGACTGTTTAGCACAATTGTTCTAAATTTCGGGAGCCATGAAAAGTACCTTGGAGAGGTGTGCCCCCTGGAGTAGTGCTTAGGTCAGTGCTGTCTGAAGGACTCAGGCCACATACTTTTTGGGTTCCAGTCCTGACCCTGGGGAAACTACCAGTGTGAACAATTAAAAATAAAATGCTGCTTCTTCCTCTCTTCCTGCCTGCCTGCCCACCTAACTACTGCTTCATTCCTTCCTGCTCCTTTCTTAAAAAGTACCTTGGAGATTGCGAAAAATGCAGTTTGAGGGGCCTCATCCACAGTCTCTTTGGGATGAGGAGGAGTGTCTACTACTAAAGTAACAGCCACATTGATGATAATTGGTCTGATAGAAAGGTGCTCAGTTATAACCCTAAAACAATTAAATGGCAATCTCTGCCCTTAATTTCCTTCCTCTTTCTTAGATTATGGTTGTAACAGACTGTGTTGGTGGTATCGAACAGAACTTCATTAGTTTCCACCCCCAATTTGAACCAGTGTTATAATCTAGGAAAGCAGTTTTCCATCTTCTGACACCTGGGGATTCCCTTAGGCCCTTTTAAGGGGGCTGGGAGGTCATGCCTATTTTCAAAATACTAAGACTTATTTTCACTGACATTTGCACTGTTAGACCAAAATCAAAGCTACTGTCGTGCCTTGGTACAAAGCAAGGCAAGTTGCATGAAAATGCACTATACTTGAGAATGTTCTTGATGAAGTAGGAAAAAATGATTAATTTTATTAAATATCAGCTCTTGAGTATGTATCTTTTTAATTTTTAAGAATTTATGACCAAAGGGGAAATATGCTTAAAGCACTTACTCTGCCTACCAAAGTATGACCTTTGTCTTAAGCAAAGCATTTGTGAGATTAAGTTGTGAGCTGCTTGTTTAATTGAACAGTATTTTTACTTGGAGGAATGACTGACAGACTACAGCTTTTCACACTTGAGTGTTTGGTGTTTTCTTGAAAATTAGTGATGTTTGTTACTTGAAGAAAAATGGTTGATGACATTTATTACCAATGATAACATTTTTTAAAGTTGTTAGGTCTAGTTTGACAACTTTCCAATACTTAAAACTTTCCTTATAACACTAATGTTAATGACTATCGGTTGGGTTTTGGTTTTGGTTTTGGTTTTGGTTTTTGGTTGTTTTAGGGTTTTTTGTATGATGAAATGTTAACATTTGAAAACGGAAATAACTCATGAAATCTATTTTTCCGAATGACCAGTGCATCTTATTTCAGTTACTGTGGGTAAAAGTTTTCAAAATGCAAAGTAAACCAATGGATTTTAATGTAAGAAAGTATGTAAAATTTTAATGATTTGGTTTCAGATTCTGGTATGCAGCTATCCTTTAAGAAACTACCATTTGTTGGGCGTGCCCTGGTGGCCTAGCAGTTATGTCTCCACAGTCCATGTACATATCCAGGACCAGCGTCCTGGGGCCAGGGAACAACCAAGATGGAAAAACAACTTAAAATAAATGCTTCCTCCTCTTTCTGCCTGCCTGCCTACTTACCTTGATTCCTGCTTGCACCTTTCCTTTAAAAAAAAAAAAAAAAGAAACTAGCATTTGTTGTATTAGTATTGTATCATTTTACACAATTTTGTGAAAGGTTTTTATAATACTTCTCCCTTTTTCTACTATCTGTGTGAAGCTAGATCATCCTCATATACTTAACCAAAATGTATATATTAACAGTGAATGCAGAAGCAGTTGTGAGAATTCAGCTGACTTCTGTTAAACCAAATGTAAAAGATTTCAAAAATGTAAAACTGTGTTCCTCTTTTTAGTTTTTTTGTAAAACTGGTATCTTAATTTGCATTGTTATGTCAACATATAAAAATTTGTTGTTTTTAAATGTATTGATAATTTCAATTTTTTCTATTTTAACTTCTAATATGTCAAAAGATACAATCATGAATGCAATTTCTTTGAGGTCCTCAATTTTCAGAGTGTAAAGGGGTCCCTAGACCAGAAATTCAAAAATCACTGGATCTGTCCATTGCATTGATTTCTGTTCTTGAAATCATTTGACTATGTCTTCACTTAGGAACTTCTGTAGAATTTACAAATGTTGATGTTAGCAATGGAAGAGGCAAGAGTTGGAGAAGAGTTCTTGAGCATAAACTCACTTTGAATCCTGCCTGGGATATTGATGTTACTTGTAACCTTGGGCAAGTTAGTTAATCTCTCTAAACCTCCCTTATGACTTCATTTGTAAAATGAAGGACATTTAACTGTAAACTTCATATGTAAAATAAGGACCTATAACTAAGAATCCTTTGAGATAATGATTGTAAAGTGCATAATAGTGCTTGACTGTATAACAGTAAAAAAAAATATATTTCTAGATAATGTGTCATTCATATATTTGTTAAAGATGAAAATTTACACCCTAGAGCTAGTTGGTGCCTTTGTTATAAAATCAATATGGTAAACTTTGGAATTCTGGCTTGTGATATTCATCATAGCCATAGTAAGACAGTTTTCTTTTTTTCTTTTTTTTTTTTTTTTTTTAAAAAGGTGCAGGTGGGAATGAAAGCATATAGGCAGGCAGGCAGGCAGGGAAAAAAAGAGGAGAAAGAAGGATTTTATTTGTATTTAGTTGTTGACACTGGTTGTTTCCCCCAGACTTGGAACTCAAACCCAGGGATATGTGGCTTGTTCCTTCATAGGTGATTGACATAACATAACCACTGCTCCACCAAGGTTCCACCAATAAGGTACTTTTATATATAGCAACTATCAGTGAAGAAGAGCTTTTCTTAGGAGAGGGACTCCTTAATATTGAATCCCTTAAAAATAGAGAATTTACTGCTTCCTTTAGTTGTCTTAGTAAAGAGCGCATAACTAATAGTTAGGTACTTTTTGATAGAGATTTTCTGACATGTGGAAAATATTTTGCTTGGGAATATTAGAAAGGTCATTAAGACTTTTAAAGAACCTATTGTGACTTATACATGAAGTCCTACTAGAGATTCGGTATGGGACAAAATGGAATATGCAAAAGGCTGGGTAAATAAAAGCTGCTTACTACAGGTTTAACAAGAATTCATTTTATATCCATATTAAGTATCAGCCCTCTAGATTTTCTGGAATTCATCCTGTCTAAAGGAAAAAAATAACCTGAGGTAACTTGGAAACATAACTTTTGAGGATTATGATTGTTTATTTCTGGAACAAGAGAGATTGGTATTCTTGAAATTTTCGTTTGTTTTTTAAAATATTTTTCCTGTGTCAGGTGTTCTTTTTAATCTCATCTTATAGGCAGATATACACCAGCAGTGATTTTGAAAATGTTAGATTCTGAATTCTTCATGCCTGGAATTTATAACTTTAAAAGAACTAGACGAATTAAAGGAATTCAAAGCCTTAAGAGTCCTATCTGTCTGGAGAGTTAAGAAGAAAGTAATTTTCCTGATATTTTTTTGAGATGAATGTATAAGCATTTACTACCCATTAAGTACCTGAAAAGTAGACTGACAGGTATATCCGTGGAATCCTTTTTGCTGTTTAAAAATCATAGATTGTAAAGGCTTTTGTAGGCTTTTAAAAATTAGCTGAGTATATAGGATCTGAGAATAAAAAGACTGTCATGTTTGCCAGCATTTAAAATACAATCCCCTCCTCTCCAGAAAGATAGGGATATGGTGTACCCATATATGGATGAAAGAATGAATGTAAAAGTCGACTTCCATGTGAGCTGCAATGTTAAGTAAAACCTACTAATTGCATAGAAATCGTGTTACCAGTACAATTGCTATTATAAAATGCAGAAACAAGTAGTACCAACATGTCAGATAATAGATTGGATTAGTGGAAGGAGATGTTCATCTCATTACCTCCTTGGTAACCTATGTAGCCCACCTTAGATTAATTTGTTTTAATACATAATTTTTGTGCTATCTCTTAAGAAATAATGTGTATATATAATCTATGTAAAAATTGTTCCTTTCTAGGAATATGTTAACAGAGAATTCAACTAACACTTGCCAGTTTGATTTAGTAAAGTGGTAAAAAGATAATAGTAGAATATGGTTCAGTAGTCCTCACTTTATTTTCAGGGACTTACAAAGGCCCCTAATGATGCCTAAAACCACAGATAGTACAGAACCGAAACAAATTGTACTGTGTTTTTTTCTATATCTGCATGAAAAGGTTTAATTTATAAGTTAGGCTCAGTAAGATATTAATAATAACTAACAGTAAAATACAACAGTTATAACAATATACAGCTAAAAATTTGTGTAAATGCGGTCTCTCAAAGTAACAGTGTATGTAATATGTTTGGACCAAGACTGACTGAAAAGGAGGGACTACTATAATATAAAATATCACAACCAAACCATGAGTGGGTAGTTTTCCCCAAAACTTTTGAAAAAAATCTCAGCTTTTTTGCAGTAAAATTGACATAAAATTTTGTAAGGTGTTTAAAGTATGCAGCATGTTGATATAAATATGCATACATTGTACGTTAATGTATATACATATAGTTAACATCTGTCATCTCACATATTTCAATTATAGTGTTATCAACTTTTTTTTCACATTTTTTACATTTTGTAACATTAGGTCCTCAGATTTGATTTTATAGCTGATTCCCTCCTTTCATCATTTTATTAAGAAAGTTCCATGCATGTAAAAAAAGGTGAAAAAATAGTGTAAGGAGTACCTGCAATGAGCCCACTACCTAGATACAACAAATTTTTTTTTTTTTTTTTTTTTTGTAAGTAAAGGTATGGGCAGGAATGAAGGCGGGCAGAGACAAGCAAGCAGGTAGAAAGAGGAGGAAGAAGCACTTTATTTAGTTGTTCATGTTGGTTTTCATCTTGGTCTTAAACCCAGGTCCATGGGATATGTGGCTTGCACTCTGGGCTGGAGACAGCCGACCAAACCACTGCTCCACCAGGGTGCGCCATACAACAATTTTTAACATGTTGGCATATTTGATCTCTATGAGAAAATCCCAAAATACCTATATATTTACTGTACCACTTGAAAGTCACAGTCTTAACACTTTTATTAAGTATTTCTTGGATTTGCTAAGATATAGTCTCCCATATAACTCTTACTATTATCCAATGAATTAGAAAATTATTTAAAAATCTCCAAATATCATCTAGTATCTAGTATATTCAAATGTTTCAGATTCCCCAGAATGTTATTTACAGCTTTTTATGAACCAAAATCCAGTGAACGATCCTATATTGTATTTGTTGTTATCTCATGGTTTTTTGTTGTTTTAAAAATCTGGTATGGTCTTCTCACTTAATGTTTGTGAGTAACATTGATTTTTTTTTTTTTTTTTTTTAGGAAAGGCGCAGGTAGGAATGAAGGTGAGTAGATCAGGCAGGAGGAATAACCACTTTATTTTTGTATTTAGTCGAATATCGTGGTTGTTCCCCCCAACCCAGGGACCTGGTCCTTGGGATGTATGTGGCCTTTGCGTTAGCTGGAGGCACTTGACCAAACCACTACTCTACCAGGGTGCGCCACATTAACTTTCATTTTTATTATTGTTATTTATTCTACATATTAAAACAAGCTCATATGTACAGGTTCCCCATTCCTCAGATGTGTATGCTATGCACTGACATTTGTAAAGAGATTGTTAGTAGTTTTAATCTGCCTTTGATCATTTCTTTATAGAATGTCTCGTCTTCTGCATTATCTTATTTTTTTTAATTAAACTTACTTTTCCTGCTTATTTAATTACTAATGTGTAGCCTATAAACCGGAATTAAATGCTTGGTTTGATTCCGGTTAAATACTATTGTCTCAGTGACTTTTCTTGTTTTGTTTGTTTTTACAAAAGAAGTCATCACAGAGTAAGTTCAACAGCTGATGACTGAGTCCAGCTTATTAGCCAACATTTTCCTGTTTAAATTTATTCAACATCTGTCAGAAGCTTCGGCTTTTGATTTTTGGAGCTACTTCTGTAACTTTAAGCTCAAGCATAGCAAGATTTTGAGAAGACAAAACATAGGTTTGCATCATGTCATTTTGGTTTGCTAACCTTTGAAAAAATTATTTGAAAGTTGAAAAGTCAAGAAGAGTTGATATATTTAACAAAAGCAATCCATAAAGGAATTGTATAGGAATCACAACCAGGTATTTTTGAAATGGAGATTAGATTAAAAGACTTTGGGAAATTATTTTCTCAAAATCATTTCATCAGTCAATACTGATAATAACATTGATAGTTAAAAAAAAACGGTATCTGTGTAACGGTTCTATAAGAGAAATTATGCATTTGAGCAAGAACAAAAATGACACAAAAGTTGTCAGATAGAATGAAGATAAAGTCAAATTTTCCAGGTAGATGATTTTAAAGAGTGAAACAAACTAGATCTATATATAAGCTTTATAAAAAAGCTTTTGGTTATGTGAGACATAACCATTTGAATAAGGCATAGGAATTTTGTTTTCATCATCTTGGTTACATCAAGGTTTTAAATGTTTAAAAAGTAAATGTTAGTTTGTGCCTAGAATATAGAATGATTAAAACATTTTTTTCTCCTTCAGAACGTAGATTCAGGCATGCCCTGGTGCAGTATTGGTTAGGTCAGTTGCCTCTGAAAGAATGCAGGCCACATACCTCTGAGTTCAATTCCAGGTCCATGGGGGAACAACCAGAGTGAACAACTAAATAAAAATTAATAAATAAAAATTAATAAATAAAAATGCTTTTTGGGAGTGCCCTGGTGGAGTAGTGATTTAGTCAGCTGCCTTCAGCCAAGAGTACACTCCACATATCCCAAGGACCTAAGTTCAAGACCCAGGGTCAAGGTGAAAACCAACATAAACAACTAAATAAAGTGCTTCTCTCTCCCTGCCTGTCTCTGGTCACCTTCATTCCTGCCAGCACCTTTACAATATATATTCAGTTTGATCAAGCTTTTTCTGTCAGTGCACTACGGGCATTTTGTAGCTGATAGTCCTTGACTACTGTGCCTGTGTAGGATATTTAGTAGCACCCCAGCCCACCACCATTAGATGTCAGTAGCATCCCTCCCGACTATTCCTGGTTATGACTGCCAAAAATGTCTCCAGATACTGCTATATGTCCTCTATGGGCAAATTGCTTTTGTTTAAGTATCTCAGTTGGATAAAATCCATTGTAATACATGAAGATTACTTAATTATGCCTTTATTAACTTGGTTCCTCTTTAAACCATATACAACTGTTGAATCCAAGTCCTTATGTAGATGTGCTGTGGTTGGACTGTGCCTGGTGTATGTTGGAGAGCACTGGAATGTGAGGAATTTTTTTTATCTATTAAATTTTATTGAAGATAGAAATGAGCTTTTCATTTGAAACGTGTAGGCCTCTATTTCTCTACCATCCCCATTTCACTTTAAATAGAATCTTATGTGCTATGAATAAAGTTTTCATTAGGTGTGATTGAGAATTTTGTTTGATATCTTTGAGGTGATTGTCTATATCTTGGCATTCAAGAAAAGACAGTCTTTGAAAAAAGGTACTCGCTAAAAGACTTGATTTAGCAAAATATGTCCTTTTTGTTAACCCTTGATTTTCCTCACAATTTTTAGAATATATTTAAATGATGGCAAATCTCAGGAGAATTTTTGTTTTTAATCCCTAAGAGCTTTCATTTGTGAAAAGTTTTCTGCCAAAGACATGGGAGTGAAATCAAAGATAAATAAATAGATGGGGATTCACGTGGAGGTAATTTTATATATAAAGTGAACACAATAGCATCTAGACTTTGGCCTTGGACTGTTAATTCTCTACCAAAAGGAATCAGGGCTCCTAAGAGAAATGAATGATTCTAAGTCCGGGTCATCCTCTTGTCTATCAGTTAGCAAGGATTTTATCAAATACTACTTAAGGGTTATGTCAGAAAATAGGAACCAACTTAAGTTCTCACTGGCCAAAATAGGACACATCAAGTATCATTCAAAATGACTGCTATGGATCAAAGCACATCAAATATGTAAAAATCTGTGATAACATATCAGTAGTTTAGAAACAAGATTGTCTGTCACTTTGAGAAAATGCTACTGAGCCATCCATTATTTTGAAAACTGGTAAATAATGAGAAAGAATCCAGCAGAATAGAGAGACTACTTTTACTTTATGAACTACATCATTCGGTAACCAGATAGCAGATTTTATTTAAATGTGGTCCTGTTATTAAATGAAGAAATGATAGATTTAGAAAAATTGCATCTGCAGAAAAAGAATGACAAATATCAGACGTTCTCACTCTATGTGAAAGATAAAGAAACAAATGAACAGACAAATCAGAAACTAACCCATGACCATTGATAATAGAACTGAGGTTCCTAGAGGGAAAGGGGATGAATGAGGGTCCAGTGGACAGTGGTGGAGGAGTTTTGATCATTTTGTGGCTATGGTGTGTTGTCATATATATTTTAAATGATGAACCTACACATGTGGGCTTACATTATTTTGTAAATTGAAGTTACCTCAATATTTTAAATAGGAAAAAAAAAAATAGAATGGCTGGATCCAGCTATTGAGCATGCCTCTTTATGTAAGAAAACACTACCCTTTATGATTAGTCTTGGGAAAATAAAAGTTAAACTGTATCTAATATCTCTAGATCCAACTATCAATTTCAGGATATACAGAAAAAATCACATGTCAAATGCTGTGTGTATATGATCAACCATATCCAGACTCTAGAAACTATAGGGGGTGACCTTGTTCTTCAACAAATAAATTGCAAGTGGGAGGAAATGTGCAGGAAGACCTAAATTAAAAGAGACCTATGACACTATCAAATAACTTAATGTGTGGACCTTATTTGCTTCCTTTTTCAAGCAGACTTTATAAAGTTTAGTACTTGAGAGCATTTGAAATACAAATGTTGACTAGACATTTGATATTATGAGACTGTCAAATTTTTAGGCGTGTAGTAATAGTACTATGATATATTTAGAGGTCTTTTCAAGTCCTTATCTTTTAGAACTACATATGAAAATATAAATGTGATATTAGAGGTAATTAAAAATAATACATAGATGCTTTTATACTTAAAATTTACATCCCATCTTGAACACTTTCACACTGTTGGTGGGAGTGCAAATTATTGCAACCCTTATGGAAAACAGTATGCAGATTCCTCAAAAAGTTGAATATGGAAATCTCATGATCCTGCCAATTCCACTTCTGGGTATTTACCTGAAAGATAGAAAAACAGTAACTCACAGAGATTTATGCACCCCCATGTTTGTTGCAGCCCTATTCACAATAGCTAAGAACTGTAAACTACCTAAATGCCCTATGTTAGATGACTAGATAAAGAAGATGTGGTGTGTGTGTGTGCTTGCACATGTGTGCGTGCGCACACGTACTCATGTGTATGTGTACATACACACACATCCTTTAGAAGAAATGAAATCCTGCCATTTGACTTGATATGAATGGCTCTAGAGGGGATTATGCGTAGTGAAATGAGTCAAAGAAGGTAGATACCAGATGATCTCACCATAGATGGAATGTAAATAGACTAACAGATGAAACAAAAGCAACCCTTAGACATTTGCAATCGAACTGACTTACCAATAGAGAATGAGGGGGACGATTTGGCAAGTGGTGGTAGAGCCCACTAGACACTGGTGAAGAACACCGTGATTTGATGGAGGGCAGGGTGTGTTGATATGTATCTAAGGAATGGGGAAACTGTACATAGGGGGAACCTACACATGAGTTTAATTTGTAAAAGTTAATGCAATAAAATATTTTAAATTATATCCTATCTTAAAAATAGAAAGGAATCTACTATGTCTTGTTTTAGAGATTCATAGCTGTAATGTGAAAGTTTGCTCCTTAATTTGGTTATAGCATGATTCTCTAATTTATTGCCCATTCAAGTTTTCCTCATAATATAGCACTATCTTTCCTGTGAGAGACATTTAATTTCTGAAATTGATGTTTTTACCTAGAAATTTTTCAGAAATGAAAATGTCCCTAAATGAAATAAGTGTTGAATTTCAGCATATATTTATTTTTTATTTTATAGTGTGAGAAAAGTATCCAAGCCTATAAGTACATGTATCCTTTATAACAAGATAATAAATAGGGCTTGGTGGCGATGGCAGGGGGGGTTGGGGGGGAGCGGTGGTGGTAATCTCCAAGGTTTTTTCTCCCTTATGAAAAATTGAATTAAAGTTAGGTGTTGAAAGAGGTTAAGTATCAATAGAATGATAAGTTTGTAGAGCACTGTATATTTTAGTACTACATATTTCAGAGTTTTGGGTTTCTTTTAGAAATAATTGAAATGCAACTGACTACATGTGCCGTGGATCACTTGAAAGACCACAGAAGATGATGGTCATGTTTTGTTTTTGATATTTCTTTTTGAACATCTTGACAGATATTAAATACAATATCGTATCATATTAATTAAGTTTTTTTTTTTTTTAAGGATGGAGGGAAGGGAGAAGAGGAAGCATTTAAGGAAGGAAGGAAAAAGAAACATCTTTATTGTTCATTTTGGTTTTTCATGACAGCCCCAAGTCTTGAACCCAAGTCCTTGGGATGTATGTGGTTTACACACCAACATCTCAGCTGCCTGAGCCATAAGGGTGTACCATTTTTTTTTTTTTAAGTGCAGGCAGGAATGAAGGTGAGTAGTGAGTAGTCAGGCATGAAGAGAGGTAGAAGAAGCACTTTCATTTATTTTTATTTAGTTGCTCACATTGATTGTCCAACCACATCCCCACCCTTGACCCTAGGTCTTGAATTCAGGACCTTAAGGATATACCCCCAGGGTGTACTAGACCAGTAGACCATCAGGATGCTCCCATGAAGTTTTCTTTTTGATAACAGGAAAATTGGGATACTAAATTTTTATTTTTCATTTTTTTAAGTTTGTAAGGTACTTAATTTAGGTGATATATCATGTGGTGTAGCCCATCTTTACACTAGATAATTTTGAGACTGAATATAGATGCTGAAGTGAAAGAATGATTGCATTCTGAAAAACAGTTAGGTCAGAATTGAAGATTATTTGAAAAACGACTTATTGCATCAGAGATGTTTTGGATGTAAGTCTGTAAAATATGTTCAGTCAGCAGACTTATTTTCTGGGTTGACATGACCTTTTGGTTAACTCTATCTCTTAAGCTGCAAAAAACTTGAAAAATATTTTCCAAGTTGGATTTTCTTTCTGTTTTGAATCTTTTAATTTACCTTGGTTGTTGTAGCAAAGAATATCCCTAAAGTTATTTTTTCATTAGCTAAAATATGACTAAGACACATTTTTCTTTTCCATCTTTTCAGATCTACCTTTTTCATTCCTGTTTCATAGAGTATCTTTCATGGGAGGAATAATATATTAGATGATCATACAGAAGAACATTACAGTATTCCTACTAAAATTCATCGTTTTACAAAATAAAACATGAACTCAGTCACTTAAGATAGTATAAACACTTAGGATAAAAGACCAGCGTTTTAATTATGCTATTAAATACCCACAGGCAAGACACTGAAAACCACAGTTTGCATTCAGATAGCTCTACTTATCCTGAAGGAAGGTTTTCCACAAATTGTTCTACGTTTGTATGGAGAGTTTGTAGCTGGTCAGAGCTGAAAGAAGGTCCTTGAAAACCATCTGTAAAGGTTATCATCCAGTTTGTTAGTCATTCTTCTGGTGTTTGATATGCTTTCATTAATCTGTTGGCTATGGACTCTAAGAAAGTAATAAAACTAAGTAGTTGGGAGAAAAAAAGTTGTTTAGAATGTTATCCTTGGAACTAGACCAAAAGATTCATAAGTGTGTATTGTATGATTTTCGCTTAAAGATGCCAGTGATGTGAATTTGGTTAATTTTTAATTGAATTTCTAACTAGCATTGTTTTTATATATATAATTAAAGATGAAACTTTAACTTTTGTTACCTTAGATCTTTTTCTTTCCATGCTCATTCCTTCTCACATTTGTGTGTTTGATTTGGGAAGACAGTAATAATTTAAATCAAAATATTAGAGACCAGTTAAAACCATATTAAGCACTTGACCCATTAAAACCAAGGTGCTCGACTGTCAATAACTTACTGAACCATTTCCCAGATATTTTAAATATTCAAGGGAACTATAACTGTTGGGCATCTCATAAACCAATACTATTAAATTATAGGAATTCCTATTTAAACAGCACAATTAAGTTGACTGCGTATTGTATTGATTTAGGGATATTGTGAAAAAATTGCTAGGAGACTGAAAGCCTTTACAGTTATGCTACTCTTCTTCTGAGACAAATAATGTGACCTTTTAACCCACTAATACTGGAGGACAGAATAGCAATAGCTTTTAGTTTGTGCTACAAAGATGTAAGATTTTTTTTAGCTTAGTGTTTTCAATTTAAAGGTTAACTCCAAAAATCGTGGTAGTGTACAGGTAGTAGTAACAGGACTGAGACTCTAGAGTATGACAAGTGAGATTCTATTCTCATTTTGGGTGCTCATTGAGCCAAGATAAATAGTATTTTGATGTCTTTTGATGTATCTTTTTTAAAAGATTAGTGTTAAAGCAAAAATAAATTTCATAATAAGATAAAGATGGATCCCTCTCAGTTCTTGCATGAATCTAATCTAGCCCTGTGTCCTTCACGTTAAATTTTTATAATGATTATTATTAAAGAATTTACTGTGGACTATTCTGTAATAAATTTATTTTCAAGGCATGCCCCGGTTGAGTAGCAGTTAGGTTCACCACCTTCTGCTGAGCACAGTTCATGTACATCCCAGAGACCTGGGTTCCTATCCTGGGCCTAAAATAAAATAAAAAATAAAATGCTTCTTCATTCTCTTCCTGCCTGCTTGTCTTTATTCCTGCCTGCACCTACTTTAAAAAAAATAAAATAAAAATTACTGTTTTCAAGGAAAAAAGTGATAATTCTGGACCCTTAGAAATGGGACAGAGATTAGGGGAGATGTTAAGGGAAGCACAGGGTGACAGATTACCACTGAATTTTCAAGTGTCTGATTCCATATTTTGTGTAAAACTAATTCTGTCATTCTGAGGTCAGTATCTATTTAATCTTTTTTTTTTTTTCCTTGTAGCATGGCGGACACCGACCTGTTTATGGAGTGTGAGGAGGAGGAGCTAGAGCCATGGCAGAAAATTAGTGATGTCATTGAGGATTCTGTAGTTGAAGATTATAATTCAGTGGATAAAACTTCTACAGGTAACAGATATTCTTTTAATCTTAGATTGTTTAAATTGATTCACAAAAAAGAATCCAGTGATACCTCCTTGTTGCACTGTTGATTTCTTTTATTTTTCCTGTTCCAGCCTGTATATACCTCGATTTCCTCATACATAAAACTAGAAACACAATATTTAATTCATTTATAAAATGATTGTTGGATTAATCAATTTTTAATCAAACATCTAGCAGTCCTTTTTATCAAATCATGTATGAATGAGAATGCAAAGTGTTGTGATGTGTGTCAGTGCTCATTTATATACTGCGTTAGAAACAGGTTCCCCTAGTCTTTGTTGTGTTTGTTTAGTTGCATTTTGGTTTCCTTTGTGAGTTGAGCAGAATTTGCTTTGTGTTTGCCTTCCTGGACAGTTTGCAAACTTAGGCTTGTTAGCTTCTCTTTCAAAAAGGTGATGCCACAAGGTTGGATTCTTGTTTGCCCTGAACTCAGAAAGTGGGTAGCAGTTCTCCCCCTTAAATTATACCTGTTGCTCTTTTTTTTAATCTTCTCTACCTTGAGACCTGAAGATGGCGTTGGTTTGGGCTGAACCAGGACATAGTTCAGGATCTTTTGGGTTGCTTGTTATGCATAGTTAAGAATACCAGTAGTAGTGGTGATAGTAAGTCCGAGAGGTTTGTTTTGTGCTTTATAAGCAAAACATTAAAATCCTGATTGAGGGAATTTGTGATCTAATATAATTAACTAGGAAATGTAAGACAATGAAGGCATTGTGTCTTATTGTTGGAATAAGGGACAAATAAGAAGAGAAATCGGATGAACGGTTTGATTTATGAACAAAGGAGGAAACTTGTTGACTATAGAGACAGACAACAAGATGGAGAGGGAAGATCGAAACAGTGTCCTTTTAGTGTAATCTGTCCCTATCTCCAAGTGACTGTACTTCCCCTTCCCCACAGTTTCTGTGAGCCAGCAGCCAGTCTCGGCTCCAGTGCCCATCGCTGCCCATGCTTCTGTTGCTGGGCACCTCTCTACATCCACCACCGTTAGTAGCAGCGGGGCACAGAACAGCGACAGTACAAAGAAGACTCTTGTCACACTAATTGCCAACAACAATGGTAAGTGGGATTATTGGGAAATTCTTTCTGGGCTAGATGGGTGAGCTAATGAAGGTTTCAGGAACAGATGTGACTGATTAGAGTTAGGTACTGATTGGTTCTGCTTTTGGAGAGTGAATTTAGTAATGATTCTCTGATAATGAAGTAACTCGGTAGGTGGTGCTGTTCCTTCTAAGTTAGTGCTGAATTTCTGCTGGTGTTTCAAATCAGAAGACAGCGTATTATTAGTGATGATAATTTCTAGGGGAGAAAATATAAATCCAAAATCTGAACTGTCAAAGAGATCTGGCTTTTTTTCTTTTATTTGATAGTTTTTGTTTTTCATTAGGAGAGCCCCACCAGTTTGACAAGATTTCTCCCAGGGCAGCTTTGTTCTGTATTTTCTCTGTCAGATTGATTTATTTTGGTTCCTGGGTATGAAAAATAGGATAAGATTATTGTCTACTTGAAAGAAATGGTGTGAGAGTAGTGATTTAGTGTATTTATTGACTAGAGAGGCTATGTAGTAGTGGTTTCTATTTTACTTCTGATTACTATTTTTATATCCTGAAGATGAGTTATTGGCAAGTTATGCCTCAAGATTCATAACTAGAATAAGTACCTTTTTGGAATCATTGCATTGCTGCAAAGGAATTTATCTTTTATTATTTTGTTTCCTTGAAAAATAGTTATAAAATAGATTTATTAATGCAATAGGTTGTAAAAGGGTATATTGTCCTTTTTTTTAAGGAAAGATGTAGACAGGAATGAAGGTGAGCAGACTGGCAGGCAGGAAGAAAGGAGAAAGCACTTTATTTTATTTAGTTGTTCATCTTGGTTGTTTCCCCCAGCCCCTAGATACAAACTTGAATCCCTGGGATGTACATGGGCTATGCTTGACTGGAGGTGGTGGACCAAACTACTACTCCACTAGGGCATGCTGTATATTGCTATTTTAGATATCTATTGTGAATATCTCTCTATATATATCTTTTCTTACATCCTTAGTTCTAAGAATACATTTCTAAATGTCAAAATGTGGGGTCAGTTTTTAAGGATTTTGAATAATTTTTCCTTGATTGGCTATCTAGGAATGTATCATTTCCTTTAGAAGTGCATGCGGTATTCTTATTTTTGAATATAATCATATATTCCCCTGTTGTTGTATTTTATTCTAGTCCCAATTTTTTTGTGGTTACAATGTACTGAACATTCTCAGGCATTATATTTTGCCTAGTGTGTAATCATATCTGCTGTATAAAGTGAGATTGCTGGGTCAGGCACTTAAAGTTTGATAGTCTCAGATGACCTTAATTAAGGTTGCTCAAAATGAGGGCATACCAATAGCTCTTTCCTCATATTGTCACCAGCTCTAGGTATTAACAAACTTAAATCTTTATAATTTAATGGTGTTTTTTTTATAGTTTAGGGTGCTAAAAATCTGATTGTTTTTATTTTAACCCCCAGCCCAAGGGATTGAACTCAAGTCCTTGGGCTGTACATGGTCTGCGTTTTACCAATTCAGCCACTTGAGCCATGAAGGGTGCACCTGAAAATACGATTATTAACTCATAGAAAATCTTCTGAATTAAACTTAAAAATAGGGACACTTGTATATATAAAGATGGGGAGCCACTATCTAGAGAATTCTCTCATTTCACAAATGTAGAAACTAAAGTCTTAGAATCCAAATACTTTGTTTGCTTCAGGTCAAATACTTGCTAAGTGACTAAACTGAATTTGAAATTATATGGACTTCCACTGTCTTATACTGTCTTCCTATGTTTATCTTAAGCTAATCTTTCAAAGTTGTGTCAGCAAGAACTTCAGCTAATTTTTTCTTTGATTCCAGCATTCCAGGCCCATGATAAGTATTTCGTTGCATACTAGTCTCCTTGACTCCTTGAATAATGGACTGACCCTTGGTTCCTGAGAGCCCACCTAAGTCCTGTGTACAACTTTGTTAATATACAAATTAATTTTATTTACCTCAAAAATCTCTAGTATTCAAATTAAAATGTTCACCCTTGTTCCTGTTTTGTTGTTTTTTTCTTAATGGGCATAGATTGGTAACCACTGATATATCTCTTGTATATTGTTCAAAAAATTTTTCCTGCATAGATAGGTACATTAGGGCAAATTTGTCTTTCATATAATACATGCAGTTCTGTAACTTCTTTTTAAGTCAGCTGTCGTGTAGGGATGAGATTTCAGAGTAGAGTCAATTAAAAAAAAAGTACTTTCTACAATCCATTTCCCTTACAAATTTTCAGTTTAATTGTATTGGTATACTATCTACTTATTACATTAGTAACACAGCAAAGGAAAGTAGCTTTTAAGCAATATGGTATTGTTTTACTTAGTGCATTCAGTTCTTTAGAAAGTTAAAAAGTGGTTGTCTTTTTTTCTGCTCTTCAGTTTTAAAACCAATTTGACTTCTGGTTATCAATATCCGTCTCCTCCGATAATTATATTTTAAAAGACTTCTTTTGGATGCAATGATTCATTTTATAAATTTGCCTGTTTAATTTTCTTGCCCTGTCTATAAAAAAAAAAAGCATGTCCTTGAGTTTTGATTTTAAGAAGCATTTTTGTGTACATATGAGAGGGAGGCCCAGAATTGGGAAGGAGTAAGAGGAACAGTTGGTAATATTTATTATGACCTATTCCTCAGCCGGATGGTAGATTGAAGAATGTTTTATCCTAATAATTTATAACTTAAGTTTATGTGACATTTTATTAGATCTAATGTTAAACTAATTAAAGATTATTTTAAAACAATGAGTTGGGGCAAAGGGAGGGAGAGTGGACATCATTTTGTCCTATCCCCCAAAATACCTGTTCTATGGAGAGTGATTATTAATTTAAAAGAGTGTGTGTGTGTGTGTGTGTGTGTGTGTGTGTGTGTGTGTGTATCTTTCCTGTTCAATGGGAAGAGAGTAATTTTTTTGACAAATAGTACTGGGACAACTGGATACTTCTCCCACATGGTAAAGAATGAAGTGGTACCCCCTACCTCAAACCATATACAAACATTAGCTAAAAATAGTCAAAAACCTTAATGTAAGACCTAAAATTCAAAAAAATCTTAAAAGTCAAAGTAGATATATATCTTTTTGACCTTACTAGAAACAAGTGTGGAGAAAAAGAAACCCTCCTACACTGTTCAGAAATGTAAATTAGTGTATTTTCTCTGGAAAACAGTGGAGATTTTGTAAACAAATAAATATGGAACTACCATTTGACCCAGCAATCCCACTCCAAGGCATACACCCAGAGGATACAAAATGTCTAATCAGGCAAAATATCTACACCCCTATGTTCATAGCAGCACAACTCACAATAGCCAAGACATGGAAACCACCTAAATACCCAGCAACAGATGACTGAATAAAGAAGCTGTGGTGTATATATACTCAATGGAATTCTATACAGCTACTAAAAAAAAAAAAAAAAAAAAAAAAGGTGTGTCCTTTGCAATAATCTGGATGGAACCAGAGGTGTGGGGGATCGTGGTAGTGAAATAAGTCAAAAAAAGAAAAATACAGGATGGTCTAATATGTGGAATATAATGAAATGAAATAAACAGATAATAAACCCCACCAAAACAGACGCAAGAGGATTACTGCCAGGGAAGTGGGGCCGGGTGGGGGCACAGGAGAGCGGCCACAAAGTGGTGGTGAAGGACACGAACTCTGCTGGTGGGTCCAGTGTATATTACCCATAGGCTGAGAAGCAATTTTAGTATCTTAAAGTGAGTGTGACTTCATAAACAAAAGAAAAAAACATGAAATTATTTGTAAAATCTTTATGATCTTGATTTTGGCAATGGTTTATTAGATAGGACACAAAAAGCATAAATAACCACCAAAAAAGATAAATAGGACATAATCAAAATTAAAACTTTTTATGCTGCAAAGGGCACAATTAGAAAGTGAAAACATAGCTCATAGAATGGGAGAAAATTTGGGGGAGTAAATAATGGTCGAACTTAACCTTTTTTTTTTTTTTTTTTGATTTTATGATGGTACAAAGTGATATGTATTTAATAAAAACTATATTTTTAAAACAACTGATAATCTATAGTGTACAGTAATCAGTTACATGGGCTATTCAAGACTATTCCAAATAATTTTGTAGTAGATGAGTTCTGAGAACATTTAAAGTAAGTTAGGCCTAAGCTATGATTTTAGTAGGTTAGATGTATTAAATGCATTTATACCTTACGATATTGTTAACTTAGGCTGAATTTATTAGGGCATGCTGTGAATGATGTAAATTTAATGTTACAAATTTCTTCCTGTATAATTACAATTTTCAACTCCTTTTTAGCCCATTTCAAATCCTTTTAGCTCTCTTATCTCTGAATTTTAATGCAGTGTAACTAAATTTAAAAGAATAAATGAAAAAAGGCTTTCAGCTTTCTAAAGCAAACAAAACATATTAAAGCTATTGAATCTTCCCATATTTAATCAGTTTATGGCTGTGGTGCTGAATTTGAAAGCAAACAGACAGAGGATTACTTTAGATAATTATTTGAAGGTGTTTTTTAAGCCTCAGGATTCAGATTGCCTCTTTCATCCTCTGGAAACAAAACTCTTATATGGTCTTTAAATTTTTAGAATTTCTGTAAGGGAAAGATGAATACAGAAATCATTAAAAACAATTCATTAGAATTAAAGTTGTCAAAGTTTCATAGATTTACTAAAATGAATTTATAATAGTGCACTCAAATAATTCATTAAAAATAATGAACAATAATATTTACCTAGTGTAATGTACCATGTGCTGGTTTCTGCTTTCAGTTAAATTGTGAACCCAATTTGGAATTTACAAACCCATTTTTTTTTTTTTTTTTGCAAAAAGACTTGGAAAAGTTCTAACAATATACCAAAATCAAACATGGACTCTAATAGTGTATTTGCAGAAAATACTTGTATTAACATAATAGTAAAGTATGTGCAGATTTCATGGGAACTCGGCCTGTCTTTGAAGATTCACTAATGATATGGTTTATTTCACAAAAATCCAAAATATTTTTAGTTAATCTTGAGTCCATGATTATCTGAAGAATTTTTAGGCCTAGATAAATAACAGATAATTTTATTTTCTCTTACCATAACAGTTAAAATAAAAAATAGGAAGTACATGTTTTCATTTAGTTATTGTTTTTCAACCATAAATTTCAAAGGGGTAAAAAAGATGAATGGGGAACATAGAGATTGAAAGAGACTTAAGAGATGTCCATCAGTTACACTTTATAAATGAATGCTTTTGTAACCATTTTCAAGCAAGATCTTTTCAAAAAAATACAGTTACCAATTTGAATTCTGAGTATGTGTTTTATATGATAGAATTACTATGTATATTTAACTTTATTGAAGTATAATTGACAAATGATTTTGCAAGATATTTAGAGTATACATTGTGGTGTTTATTTGTTTATTTTTTTTAAAAGAAGGGTACAGCAGGAATGCAGGCAAATAGTCAGATAGCAGGAAGAGAAAAGAGGAAGAAGCATCTCTTTTTCTTTCTTTTTTTTTTTTTTTAGTTGTTCACAGTGCTTGCTTTTCCCTTGGGCCCATGACTCAAACCAAGAGGTGTGTGACTTGTGGCTTGCTTCTTAAGAGGCTATTGACCTACCACTGCTCCACCAGGGCGCACACCCTTTTTTTCTTTTAAAGAAAGGTACAAGCAGGAAGAGAGATAGAAGCACTTTATTTCTTTCATTCAGTTGTTCATAATCAGTTGTTTCCCCAGCCCCAGATCTTGAACCATAGACCTTGGGATGTATGTGTGGTGATTTGATAAATGTATGCGTTGTGTGAAAAGTTTCCCCTCCACCTAGTTAATTAACATATTCATCATCTCACATATTTTATCTTTTTTGGAAAGGAGGTGAGTACTTTTAAGATCTACTCTCAGCAAATTTCAAGTATTATCGGCTCCAGTCACAGAATTGGTATATTTCTAGAAGTAATAATGAGGTTGACTTCTTTTTAATCTTTTGAAATATTTATCAATGATATTATGATCTGGAACTTACTTCAAAATAATATGGGAGATAGTAAGTGAGTTGGAGGTATAGATGAGACTATTGACCATAAATTGATAATTGTTGAAGCTGGGTGATGGGTACATGGGGGTATATTACAGTGTGTATAAAATACATATATGTGTTTGTGTGTTTATGTAATCCTACTTAAAACATTTAAATTTTACACACATACGGAAAAAGAAAGTTGCCAGCATAGCAGATAGAACTTGTTGAATTTTTGTTTGTCAACTTCTGTAATCACTAATCTCCTGGCCCAGTAACCTGAGGGTTTAGTCCATTGATAGGCTATCAGTTTCTGGGAGAAAGTGAGACAAGCCTCTGTTGGCTTGTTAATAGCCACCTATATACCCATTCTAATGGTCTGGCTCTGTAGCTAACTGCAGTGATTCCAGGAAACAGTATTAATTTTCTGGTTGAGTGTGGTTAAATAGAGGACTTTAAACCATTTGCAAAATTAGGTTTCTCCCTCCCAAATGAAAAAGATTTTTCATGAAAAGGATTATTTTCTTATTAAACCCATTTTTTAATAATTTGCTTATACTTTTTAATGAATAAATCATTGTTTTCTGAAGTCTTATCATTTTTACTTAGTGTTGGTTAATTTTAGACCAGGTCTTTTCTTCATCAATCCTGCTGACAAAAAGAAAGAAGATAGCCTGTCAATCTCTTTCCATACCTATGAAAGACAATGGTTATTTAGAGAATCTGTTGTATTTCTGAGATTGACTCACTAGGAAAGAGACACCACTCCTTAGAGCTATGTACTTGCAGACTTAATGTCTGTTGATGAATATTCCTCCTTAAAAGATTAAGATGGATTAGTTTACAACAGATTATATTCTGACAAACAAGGTAGTTAAAATACAGAAAAAGAAATTACGTGTTATTTTTGTTTTGTTGATTTGGTAGGAGCAAATTATTTATGGCCACATAAATAATCAAATAGCCATGGTGGAAGTATAAAAAGTGTTGACATCCCCAGTTAAGAATACATAGAGGTTAGTGAGCCTCTCCTACCTGCCTGTTTTTCTGTTAGTTGTAGATTCGGGTGAAACTTAAATTTTTGGTGAATTTGGTGACATTAAACCTGAGGTGAGTGACAATTTTGGATATTTTGGTCTCTAGGATGCCATATCTTATCTTAGACTGTAATGTTTCATATAAAATGTGGATTTGTTCTTACATTCCTTTTTCTCCCCTTTCTTTTACTCTTTAGCTGGCAATTCTTTGGTCCAACAAGGTGGACAGCCGCTTATCTTAACCCAGAATCCAGCCCCAGGTCTGGGCACCATGGTTACCCAGCCAGTATTGAGGCCTGTCCAGGTCATGCAGAATGCCAATCATGTGACTAGTTCCCCTGTGGCCTCACAACCAATATTTATCACTACACAGGTGAGTAGGACTCGGAATTCTGGAACTTGTTAGACGAGGGAAAAACTATATAAACCTTTAGAGGCTCTGACTTAGGAGTCTTTTTAAGATTATTAGAATTTTCTCATTTGCTGTTTTGTAATAATGCTGATGATGTGGTAGAAAGCCCAACATTGTATACAGCTGGATAATTTCCTCTTCATGGCCCTTAGAGGGCAATAAGTGATTTGATTGAGATCTGGACCAAAATTAGTTGGAAAGCTTGAATTAGGAAACTTTAATAAACAATTTGCCCTTAAGACTTCTCTTTTGTTTGATCTGAGTTTGTTGACTTTTGGAAAACTGTATGTGAAATTGGTGAAATGCAGGGTTATCTTTGGAAGAGAAGGAAGATAACTTATTTGATACATAATGTGAATTAATGTTGAAAGCCTAATGTGAACTATAAAGGCAAATGCTTTTCTTTGCCTGTGACTTCCAGAGTTACAAACTCTTCTTTCATAAATTTGCCAGAAGTTTATGGCCTTTAAAGTGGACTTTGGGAACAATTTCTTACAATAGTTTTGTGTACTGAATCACTCAGTATTGTTAGTGTCATTTTTTCCCCCTTTTCTGTGCCCTTAGCAGTTTAGAGGCCAATCTGTGGAGTTTAAAAGCTGAGATTCTCTTAAGACAGGAAGTAGATTTTCATTTTTGCCCATATGTACCCAAACTTCCCATTTTGATAGTTTGTTACTTAAAAGTTTGCCAAAAGTCCTAAATTTCTCCATCTCAGACATTTAAAAGCTCTAACTCTAGAAACAGAACTATTACGTAGAAGTGTGGGAATTTTTTGGATGTAGGCCTTACTGCAATCACTGCTAGTGTTAGCCGATCTCTGTGTTAAAAGATCATTTTGCTTTTTAATGCAGGGATTTCCTGTAAGAAATGTCCGGCCTGTACAAAATGCAATGAATCAGGTTGGGATTGTGCTGAACGTACAGCAAGGCCAAACGGTTAGACCAATTACACTAGTCCCAGGTAAGGAAAATATCCATTTGGAATAAACTGGCATCCAGATTTGTTTTTATTGTCTTAAAGTACTCTAGGTCATTTTAAGTGTATTTAAGGACATCCTAAAAATAAAAAAATCATACTGATTTAAAAACAAAACAAAACTGTTTCTAACCTTTGGCCAGGGTGGTAGTTTTATTTATTTTTCTTACTAACTTTTTACCACCCTTTGTGAAGTAGTAAAACAGGATTTGTATAGTCATTTTTCTGTTTCTGTTTTAGTCGGCTGTTGTGTTATCCTGTAGGGATATCATTAATGCAAACTTCCAAATTTCATATTCTGTATAAGTCTACGTGATTGGATTATACATTTTATTTTGCTTTGATTTTATAGCATGGATTTTGTATATAAATTAAATAAAATGATATACCCTTGAGGATAAATATTGCCAATGACTAGTTAACTTTTTTTGTTTTTAAAGCAACATAATTGAAAGATAATTTTTAAAAATCTTGTAATTCCCACCCCCCCAGTTCTTTATTACCATTCAAGTTAAAAAAAGAGTATCTGAATTTAGTTCTAAGGGTGTCTCTAGCTTGTCTTCTAGTAATTGTTGTTCTCAGAGCCCACAGAGTTTTTTGGCCTTTAGTCTGATGAGCTTATTTCTAGTTCTGATATTTATTAAATATTTGTCAGTATAATTGTTTATATCTGAATCAGGAGACTCTCACCTTTGGAACATCCTAGTAGAATGGCATAGTCAGTCTTCTGTTTGAATTTCTAAAAGAGAATGGAAGACTTCTTTAGTATTCTGAGAATTAAAAGATTGCTTCTTTCAAAACCATGTCTGCTCTTTGGCCTGTCAATAATCATACTGCTTGCCTCCCGTTCTGTACCCATCCTCTTCTCTTCTGGTGTTGAGGTCAGGCTACTCTGGTTGTGTTCTTGGATTAGGAAAGGAATTGTAGTAAGGTGTTTTGGGGAGGAATTGCTAGTAATTTTTTTTCCGATTTAATGTTTTTAATCCTAGTTACCTAGGTTAATTCTTTTATCTATTGTTTTCTTAGATAATGGAATCTGTGCTACTCTTGGTAAGCTTTGATGTCAGTCAGTTTGGGCAGTCTTTTCCTATTCCAGTATTTCCAGTAAAAGCAAGAGAATGTATTATAGGTAAACTAATTAACAAAATTTGGTACCCTTTCTTGTTTCTCTTTTGAAGCCCCAGGTACCCAGTTTGTTAAGCCGACAGTTGGAGTCCCACAGGTGTTCTCTCAGATGACCCCAGTGAGGCCAGGTTCCACAATGTCTGTGCGGCCTACCACCAACACCTTCACCACTGTCATCCCAGCCACTCTCACCATTCGAAGCACCGTTCCACAGTCCCAGTCCCAGCAGACCAAGTCCACTCCCAGCACTTCTACCACTCCTACCGCCACACAGCCGACCTCATTGGGGCAACTAACTGTTCAGCCTCCAGGCCAATCCAGCCAGACCCCAAATCCCAAGTTAGGTGAGACTTGGGAAGAGAATATGGCAAAACTGGGATGGGGTGGTGGGTGGAGAACAGATGATTATCACTTGGCCATCATAGCTCCCTCCTTCCCCTCTCCACCTGCAGTGAGCATTGCCAGCTTTGTCACTGTGAAGCGACCTGGGGTTACAGGTGAAAATAATAATGAAGTGGCCAAACTGGTGAATACCCTTAACACCATCCCTTCCCTGGGCCAGAGTCCTGGGCCAATGGTGGTATCCAACAACAACTCTGCCCATGGCTCTCAAAGAACCAGCGGCCCTGAGTCTTCAATGAAAGGTAACGATAACCTAAAAGACACTGAGCAGTCAGGCGTTCAAAAACATGAAAAAAGTAATTATTTTGTCTCTATGAAATAGAGAAGTATAGTTTCTACAGTCTATTCTCAAAGTAACTTTAGTGTAGTAAAATGGTAGTCCTTTGCTAGTATAATAAAGTATGGTGAACTGATAGTGCTAATTGAATTGCCTATGAGGAATTCTGTATATATTTGTGCTTTGGAGATTAGTGAAGTGCGTTGATTAATCAAGAGATGGGTGGGAGAGTCAAAAGATGCTTCATGGGGGAGGTGGATTCTGCATACGGCTTTTTGTTTTTGTTTTTTAAAGGAAAGGCACAGACAGGAATGAAGGTGAGTAGGCAGGCAGGGAGAGAGAGGAGAAATAAGCATTTTTATTGTGTTTTTATTCAGTTGTTCACACTAGTTGCTTCCCCACCAGTCCTCTCCTGGGCCCAGGACTTGAATACCGGGCTATGTAGCTTGCTCCTTTAGAGGTGATTGACCAACCACTTTTCCACCCGGGTGCACCTCTACATACAGTTTTAAAGTTAGAATTTTGTAGAGAGATTTTCAGGTAGAGGAAGGATAGGAACATGAAGGTTTTCAATGGTCTAGAGCAGGGGTTGGCAAAGTTTTTCTGTAAAGAACCAGAGTAAATATTTTAGGTTTTCTGTACATTATGGTCTCTGTTCCAATTGCTTGACTCTGCTATCGTAGTGCAGGGCAGCCACGAACAGAACGTGGATGAATGAGCATGACTGCTCCACTAAAACTATTGGGGAACTTTGAGTTTTGAATCTGCTGTGTGTCAGAACATCTTATTCTTCTTTTACTTTTATTCCAATCATTTAAAAATGTCAAAACAAATGGTGTATGCAATAAAATTTAATTGGACCCTTATTAAATACCATACACAAAACTTATCTTATTGAATCAAAGATCTAAATGTAAGAGAGAAAACATGAAGAAAGCGTGGTGGGGCAGAGGGGAAGGCAAGGCTCATGACAGATTCGGCAGTGATTTCTTGCATATGACACCAAAACTTGAGCAACAAAATGAAAACAGATAAATGAGATTGCATCAATATTTAAAACTTTTGGGCATCAAAGTATACTATTTACAGTAAAAAAGGCAACCTACCAAATAGGAGAAAATATTTACAAATCATTTATCTAGTGAGGGACTAATATCCAGAATACATAAAGAACATCTACAACTCAACAGCAGAACAAACAACCTGATTTAAAAATGTTCAGTGGCATTTAAATAAGCATTTCTCCAAAGAAGACATATAAAGGCCATTAAGCACACAAAAAGATGCTAAATATCACTAATCATTAGGAAAACAAAAGTCAAAGCAACAGTGAAATACTATACCCATTATGATAGCTTTTATCTAAAAAGCAGAAAATAATGCATACTGGTGAAGATGTGAAGAAATTGGAGCCCTTGTGCATTGCTGGTGGGAATGTAAAATGGTATGATGGTCTCTCAAAAAATGAAACAGTGATATGTTTCCAGTAATTCTATTCTGTGTGTATACCCAAAAGAATTGAAAGCAGAGACCCAGACAGATAATTTGTACACCCATATTCATAGCAGCATTATTCACAATAACTAAATGGTAGAAGCAAATGTTCAACAGCAGATGATTGGATAAACAAAATGTGACATACACATGCAGTGGTATATTGTTCAGCCTTAAAAAGGAAGGAAATTCTGACATTCATGAACTTTGAAGACATTCTACTAAGTGAAATAAACCAGTCACAAAAGGACAAATACTGTACAGTTCCACTTACATGAGGTACCTACAGTAATCAGTGCCATATAGACAGAAAGTAAAGGGTGGGTACCAGGGACTAAGAAGGGAAAATGAGGAATTATTGTTTAATGGGTGTAGTTTCAGCTTTGCAAGTTGAAAAGAGTATGGAGATGATTTTGTACAACAAAGTGAATTTACTTAACTGAATTGTATACTTAAAAATGGTTAAGAAGTAAACTTTATATACATTACCACAATTAAAGAAAAAAATTTACAGAACCAAAAAAAAGGTAAAAGCTTTTGGGACAGACAGAAACTGATAGCTGGCTGAATTTAGTTTATGAACTGTCATTTGCTGAACCTAGCCTGTAGTTAGAAGAACAATAAAAGAAATATATCTCATAGTCATTTCTCATACTTCCTTTTCAATCTTGATATGCCTGTCAGGGAATGTTTAACCTTTTTCAAAAGGCCAGTAATCTTCCCAGTATCATCTTAACCATCTTATCAGTGCTTCTCACTTCTTCCAGTGACCTCTACCATCCCAGTGTTTGACCTTCAGGATGGTGGACGGAAAATGTGCCCACGGTGTAATGCTCAATTCCGTGTTACTGAGGCTTTGAGAGGTCACATGTGTGTAAGTAGTTCTGCCTATGGTACGAAATCTGCCTTAAATAGTCACTGTCTCCCTCTTGCAGTACTGGGAGCATGTGAAATGACTCAGAAATGACTTGAGAACTTTTTGAAAGGTTAATCTCTCATTTTGACCTGTTTTAGAAGAGTTAGGTACTTTGGAATGTAATAGAACGCATTAAAGACCTCAAGTAGATTGGAACATATGTGATTTTAATTCCTTAGTTGTGGTAGATTTTGAAACTGCACAGGAGGACAGGTTTGTTCAGAACTCATACTAAATTGGCCTTAGTTCATGTTCTAGTTCATGTTCATTGGATGAATCAGGAGCAGTTCACCATTTCCCATTTCTAGCCTCTTCATTTTTTGCTATTAGTGCAAATATAAAGGTTGGTATTTGTTCCTGCCACAGAGCTCAGAAGCAAGTTACGCTATTGAGTGGTTGAAGAATCAAAGGCAGGCAACAGAAGTGTAAGATGCATTTGCATGTGACTTTTTAAATAGACCGTAGAAAAAGAAAAAACCTGGAAAAATGAAGGATATAAACTGGATGAGAATACTTAGAACTAAACTGCTACCAAGGAATGTTAGAGATTGGGGAGTTAGTACATCCTAGTCCTCAGGAAGTAAAATGATCAGATGTCTTCTTTCTTTATAGTACTGTTGCCCAGAAATGGTGGAATACCAGAAGAAAGGAAAGTCTTTGGATTCAGAACCCAGTACCCCATCAACAGCAAAACCTCCATCCCCAGAGAAAACAGTTCCTGTGGCTTCTACACCCTCTGCTACTCCTATTCCTGCTTTGTCACCACCTACCAAAGTACCAGAGCCAAATGAGAATGTGGGTGATGCTGTCCAGACCAAGCTCATTATGCTAGTAGATGACTTCTACTATGGACGGGATGGTGGCAAAGTAGCCCAACTCACTAGCTTTCCTAAGGTCGCCACATCTTTCCGATGCCCACATTGTACCAAAAGACTGAAAAATAACATTCGGTAAGTGTTGATACTTAAACAAGAGAAGACAAATTTTTCTTACACATTTTAAGTTTTTCTCTTTGGAGTATAGTTCCATTTCCTTGTCTTTCTAAGGATTATCATTAAATCAGTAACTAGTACTATAGGAGGTTTTGTAGTAATAAGTAAAAGATAACTTTGGGTAGAGTGAGGGAGACCAAGTGCATCTCCTTCTACAGAACTGTTAGTTTTAAGAACCCTTTACTGAGCTTAGAAAAAGACCCTCCCAAATGGGAAGTTGGGAGAGCAAGTAATGTCTGTTCTGTGATTCCGCTATTATATTTCTCTAAGGCTACTGATATTTTATGTTTTCTGTACTTTCCCTTTGTGTTGTGTACAGATTCATGAACCATATGAAGCACCACGTAGAACTTGATCAACAGAATGGTGAGGTAGATGGTCATACTATCTGCCAACACTGTTATCGCCAGTTTTCCACTCCCTTCCAGCTCCAGTGCCACTTGGAAAATGTTCATAGTCCCTATGAATCAACTAGTAAGTTTGGAAACTAAACTCTAGGGATATACTTTATTCTTTATTCATGGAATAGCAGCGCTAAAGGGAGCTCATTATATGTATATGGGTAAAAGTCTAGAGGAAGTTGTTTGTTTGCACATTCAAAGTCAGTTCCTTA
>RJWH01001580.1:221366-349796 GCA_004363575.1 Solenodon paradoxus
CCCCCCCCCCATTTGTTTTGTTAACACCTGAGCTACAATAAAGCCTCCTTTATTTTCTTACAAACCTGACTTCTATTCTGTTCAAGCATGAGTTGAGTTCGGTGTTAGGTCCTGAATTATAAGGGACTTTGATTCGGGACCACTGTAGAGGATTTATTACCCAGATCCTTAAATAGTGGGAACATTCATCTATATTTGGACTTCCATTTTAGGTAATACCCTGATAGGTTTTCTGTGGGACAGTATTATAAAGTACTAATTTTACCATTAAGACAGTGATTTCAGTAAAAGATGAGTTAAAGGGTTGTCTTCACTGTATATCTTATAGATGAGGAAACACAGGCTGAATACAAACTTAGAAAAGTAATTTGCTTAAGAACATAGACCTTGTATAAAGTGATATCATGAGGATTTGAGCCCATTGTTCTAGTTACTTCCTATGTCCTTTAAAATATTACTGGTTTTATTGAAGAGATAAAAATTATATAAAGGATAATGTGAGACAGTGTTATTGGTTTAAAACTATGCATTGTAGGATACCAACAATGAGGATAGTAGTTCAGAGAAGGGGAAAGATCCTTGTAGCCAGATATCACAGAAAGTAATGATTAAGTTTTTAAGGTCTTTAAATATTAGAAGGATTTAGATGAATGGAAAAGTAGTAAGAAAAATGCTTTTAGGTGATAGGAAACAGCGTGAACAAAGACATAAAGATAGTAGCATATTATCCGGATACTTTTGCTATAGTTTAAAAATCTTGACTAAATGTGAATTATACATTAAAGACATCTACTGTATCATTTAACTGAGAGGACTTGAGGTGGAGTAGATTCAAGTCTAGAATTTAAGTGTTCTGCTGTTAAACAGTTGTCTCTGACTTCTAGCAGGGCGGCTCTGTTAGTCTCAGGTCACAAAATTATGCACACAAGGTGTCATGTCTCCCTGTCTTTCCTGAATCTGTTTCATACGAAGAAGAATTGCATTTCTGTTAATCTTGGTCTTGGTTATATTAGCAACAGGAATGGGATTGCCATGACTTGCTGAGACTAGTGCTGTCAATAGAAATGTAATCTGAGCTACGTAAGTAGTTTTAATTTTTAGTGACTATTTTAAATAAAGGTGAAATTAATTTTTTTTTTTTTTCTTTTTTAGGAAAGGTGCAGACAGGATTGAAAGAGAGTAGGCAGGCAGGAAGAGAGAAGAGGAAACATTTTTATTTATTTATTAATTGTTCATCTTGATTGTCGCATGTCCTTTCATCTTCCCCTGCCCCCCAAAATCTTGGGGTGTATATGGGCTGTACTTGGCCAGAGGCAGTGGACCAAGTAATTATCCTTCCAGCGTTCTCCAAAATTAATTTTAATAATATATTGTATTTAACTCAATATTCAAAATATAATCATTAGCATGTAATTTAAATTAAAAATTAATAAGATATTTAACATTTTTTTCTCATCAAAAACAGATTTTTTAAAAATCTGGTATGTTTATTTACATCCATTACAAATATCAATTTGGGCGCATCACATTTAACATTCACTAATCACGTTACTGGTTGATACCATATTAGACAGTTGAACTGGGAATAATTATTTCAGAGTAGAGAGAACGTTGGACTCAATCATTTTTAACTATAGCATAGCCACTTTGGTCTAGGTTAGAATGCAAAATCCTTTACCGTCAGTGATGGGAAGCCCAAATAACTTACTGTACCTCTCATTGAAAATACTCAACTTGGTTTTATAAAGAATCTGCTGGATGTATCTATTGCTCCATTTATATATGAATTGTGCATAGAAAAGATTTCTCACAAAAGAATTGTGAGAAAATAAAAGAGCGCAGAACCTCATTTATCTTTCTCTTGGCTTAACATTCTTATCCCCAACTTCTATTTTTTAAGTGTCTTATGACTTAAAATTCATACTGATCAAAAATCTGCAAGATTACTGCTCCAAACAGGAAAACAGCATTTATATACCTTAAAATATGTGTGTATACATATATATATATACACACACATATGTATCAGTTTTATTCTTGAATTCTTTTGTAACACCCATGGTATATCCTTCATGAAAGATATTTTCCTTTTATTAAGTGTTTTTAAACATAGATAAGATGACATTTTATCCATAAATCCTTTAGTATGTATCTAAAAATAAGAATTACATTTCTATCTATAGCCATAGAACTATAACTTTTTTGTTGAGAATTAATCATAAATACTATCTAATACCTAGCTCATTTTCAGATTTTCTGAATTATCCCTAAAATATCAATGAATGTTTATATTTAGATGTTTATATGAATAATTTAATTATGGTGACAGTATGACAGTATAGTCTTAATAGTTTTATGTCTTTATATTTTTATTAGGACGTAGATTGAGGAAGAGGTAAAGTTGAAGGGAGGGCGGTTCAGGGGGCTTGATCATGCTCAGGTGTTGGGAAGGAGCCTATGGAAAAAGACTCAAAAGAACAATTACTTGACAAAAGTCTTGGAATATTTGGAATGATGAGATTAGAAAGGTAGAATCAGGGATCTATTCACTAATTCAAAGCAGCAGCAATAGTAGTTCATGCCTATTTTTTAAAAGTAAGGAATTGTGTTAAGGATTGTGTGAATTTTCCTTCTTGAATCTTTTTCCACACTAGCTCCTTCTGTTATAGAACAAATGTATGAAACATTAAATCCACTGATGTCTTAGGATCCTATCTCACTGATTTTCTGAGTATGAAAAAATGCATGCAAATCTTAGCATGGTGTTTGTGCTTTAGAAATTGCTCGGCATTATTAGTGATGTTGTGTGACATCTGTAACAATCAAACTGACAGGTCAGATGTAGAAAAGAAAAGGCACGATTGAGTGAGGTTACTCTGGGAAACAAAGGCTTGAACAGAAGGTTGGAAAACAATGCTTAATAAACATTTTCTAGAAAAGAAAAAAGTAATCAAAGGAAATAAATTGAATTGAGAAATAAGGGAGAGAAATATTGTCATGCCACTGTTTCCTAGATATGTCATGTACTTCATACCTCCATGGCTTTGTTCCTATTCCTCTCTTGACTCCTCTGTCTAGCAAGCCCCTGTTCCTCTAGGCAGAATATTTTTACTTCATAACCTGTGTCTTCATAGCCTCTAATGTACCTCTACGCAATGGTTCCAAATGAGTCACAGACTCCTTTGAGAATAAACACAAAATTTATGACCTCCTTTCCCAGAAAAATAGATGTTTTATTCTTTTGCAAATAATTTCAGGAGACTGGACTCCAGATTAAGAATACCTGATTTTTCTGGCATTTAAAATGTATTTTAAGGTACTTAAAAGAATGTAAAGAATTATTTCAACTTCACTCATCTTGTGTGTCTGTGAAAGGGGTGTGGGGTGGCGTGACAGTTGGATCTTGCCCAGTAAATGCTTCAAGCTTCAAATTTACAGTTTCCATGTTTGCAGAAGCTGGAAAACAATTCCAGTGACATCACGAAAAATGCAAATAACTTTATTTTGCCTGTATAAATTAAAATATATAGCAATTTAATTTTTACCTAGACTTCAGATTATAACCTTCAAAGTTTGACAAAATAGCCAATTTCAAAGTTTAATTCTCTTAAATTTGCTAATGAAATAACTAATTTATAATAAGGCAAGAACTTGTGTTCATCTGTCAGTCTTTTGAGAAAAAGTTTTATTTATACTCATTTAGTAGATGTTCAATAAATGTTTGTTGAACTATTCGTAGACTAATCATTGTCCTTTGATAGAGGCATGAAGTATTCTAGTAGTTTAAAAAAATCCATCTGTCAGTAGTAAGTCATAGATCCTATATTTATTGGAGACATTATGTGTTGAAAGCCAGCCAGCTAGCAGTAGGGAACCTTGTGGATGTCTACCAAGTTTTTTGTCTGTGAGAATGGAGAAATGACAGTTCCTAGCTGCATTTTGAAATAATGGTGACAGAACACAGGGATTTGGAATCAGATATAGTGTCTAAATTTTGAGCTCAGGAGAAAGGTAGGAAGGTGAGAATGGAAACAGGAAGCAGAAAGATGCTGAGTTAAGTTAGAGTTGTTGGTAGAATTTCCACTTAAAATGTCTTGTAGATAGTAAAACTCTAGACTGGCGCTTTCTTTGGTAAGACTTCTGAGCTAGAGACCTAAAATCAGTTGTCTGCAACACAGATAATACAGAACCATCTTAAAGAGAGAATAAAAGAGACTTAATAATGTATTGACTATTGAAAATAAAGATTTAGGAGTCAGAAAATACAGGATTATGAGACAGCAGGACTTTGGTCTTACTTTCAGGTGGATTTATTGATTTTTTTTTCTTACAGCCAAGTGCAAGATCTGTGAGTGGGCGTTTGAGAGTGAGCCACTATTTCTCCAGCATATGAAGGATACTCATAAGCCTGGAGAGATGCCTTATGTTTGCCAGGTATTGCCTTTTTCTCCAGGGAGCTTTAGCTATTTTGCTCTCAGGCTGAATCCAAAGAATCCTTTCATGACATTGCTGCACATCCTCGAATTTAGAATCACTGAGGAGAGATACAAAAGAAATAGTAAGCCTAGTTTCTGTGTCAGGATTTTTCAGGCCGGAGAAAAACAGGAAGAAATGCATGCATGTACCCAACCAGGGAACCGAGTCAGGAGCAATACATAATTGCTCTCAGGGAGTGGAGTGTCTGTGTCTTGAACTTACCTTGTAGAGATGCACAGAGAAAGCTTCACTTCTCTTAGTCATGGAATAAGAATTACTCTCAGACTTTTCTGTCCTTCCTATTTTAATCTTTAGTTCACAAACACAATTGACAGTATCACAAACATAGCTTTGAATTACAAAATCAGAAACAAAATTTCATTCAGTATATTTAGAAAAACAAACTTTTTTTCCCTATATTTTAACATTTTTGTTGCTACCTCTTAAGGACTCAGTTGTTCACTTCACTCTTAGCTTATTTTCCCTCTTATGTGACTCAGGTGTGTCAATATCGCTCCTCACTCTACTCTGAGGTAGATGTCCATTTTCGGATGATCCATGAGGATACTCGGCATCTGCTCTGCCCTTATTGCCTGAAGGTCTTCAAAAATGGCAATGCATTCCAACAGCATTACATGAGGCACCAGGTACCAGGCACCAAGCAATTCCCATATTTTCATTTTTTTACTTTGTGGATGCTGGGGCCAGGGCTGAGCTAGGCAGATAATTTTGCTAGAGAGGAAAATACACCCATGTTTATAAAAAATTTATTGAATTTTGATTATGTGCCATGCATTGGGCTTCTGTTAGAGATGTATTTAGTGGGAAACTAGACAAATTAAACATTACATAAAGCATGAAGACGGTTGTGTTAGGGAAATGCAGGATATAGAAAAGCATGCCTTCTAAGGCATCCAGGAAGAAGGATGCTCAAGACCTGGAAGATGAGCCAGGTGAAGTGGGATAGAAGGCACATTGAGAGACTGGAAGTGTGAGACGGGAAGAATTTCAGTGTGCTTGCAGTTTAGGGTGCAAGGAAGAGTTTGGAAGTTAGGGAACAGATCATGAATTTTATAAGCCACGAAAAGGAGTTTCACTTTATAGTCAGTTACTGGGAAGCCATTAAATAGGAGTTTTTAAGTCCTGGAATGGTGCGTGCAAAATTTCTTTTACCTGTGATTACCCTGGCTGCTGGTGAGAAAATGTATTAGGAAAGACTAAAACAAGAGTTAGAAAGATTTAGCCAAAGACTCTTCCAGTAGTCAGCAGTTCAGGTGAGAGTCAATAATGGCTATTGGCTTGGTTTTTGTCTTTGTTTTTTTAAGAGAGGAAGCAAGGAGAGGAGGAAGAAACATTTGTAAGGAAGGAAGAGGAGAATAAAGTACTTTATTTATTTATTTTGGCGATTTTACCCTTGGCCCCAGGTCCTCACTCCAGTTGCTGGTTGGTTTAGTGCCTGAACCACCGTGATTCGCCCCAGCTCTTGGCTTATGAAATGAAAAAAAAGGATAGGAGTTGAGAGATTAGAAATATATGTGATATTTGTGATTTAGAGGTGGATTAGTTGAAGGTCACGAGGGAATTGTTAAAACTAGCATTTTAGATTCTGTCTTGGGCAATTGAATGAATGGTCGGACTATTTATTGAGGTTGAAACACTAGAGAACATAAATTGGGGGGGGATTATAAATTTGGATATTCTGAGTTGGCAGTATCTGTGGACATCAAGTGTACTTGTCTATTAAGCAGGTAGTTGAATATATGAAGCCTGGAGGTGAAATTACGGATTATGAAAAAGGTGATTAGGAATTAACATAATTTAAACCCAGTGGATTAAAACCTTCTAAGTGTCATGCCGTCACTCCCTCCTTTCCCAACTGAGAATCAGATGAAGTCTTAGGACCCTTAAACTCTGTACCCACAAAACCAGAACCATAATACTAGGAGGAAATCCAAAGTCTTGATGTCAGGGAAGCTGAGGGGAGGAGAATATCATGAAGAAACGGGTGTGATAAAAATGTTGGAGAAAGTATCAAGCAAAATAGGAATTTAGAGCAGACTTTAATTTAGCAAACATTAACAGGAGTAGTTTAGTTGGGAGCTCAATTTCAGCAGAACTAGTAACTAAGGAAATGGAGATTACTTAAAGAAATTTATTTAGAAAAAGAAGGATGTAGATCTACCTTGAGGTAGATGCAAGGGAAGAGGTATCAGGGAGAATTTGTTGTTGCTTTTGTTGTGTTTTGTTTTAAGATGGAACAGCTATGACCTTATTTTAAAATGCTACAAGAAAGGAGCCACTGGAGGAAAAGAGGGAAGAGAAATAAGGGAGGGTACAAAACGGACAAGATCGGTGCACACAGAAATGCATGAACTCACCTGTGGGCACCCCCTTAGGCTCGCATACTTGTCTGCACAGTAATAACTGTTGATAATCCACCATAAATGTATTCCAACAGAAGTTGTTACTTAAAACACAGCTGAGGTCGCAGAATGCTGCTATTCTAGGGAAGAAAGTCATAGATAGGATTTATTTTCATTCATAGGACTGAAATACTAGGCAGACTGAATTCTCAAAATGGTCTCACAGGGAGGCATATCTATATGTTGATCTATTAAGAGGAAAAACAGGAAGTTATAGAAAAGCACTATCATTTGGGGTAATTGATTGGAAACATTTATGTTTGTCATATGGTTATATGATGGGCTGTCCATGTAAGAATACCCAGGAAACTGCTAAGTTGTTTTCATGGAAGGGGGCTGAGGGTCAGAGTTGAAGGTTGATAGCATCTTACAGCATGAAAGAATACAGAATAAAAAGTGTGATTCTTTTTTACCATGTACTTTTTCTTACATTTAAAAAAAATAGGAAAGAAAGATACCCAGAAATAAGGTAGGGCCAAGTGAAGCTTAAGCTACTCATGCAAATTGTTAAAGTCAGAGAAGATGGTCTGAGGACCTAACCATCTGGCTTTTCTTTGGGGTTATGGAATGTGATTATTCTCAGTGGTAGGTTTTGGTGTTGTGCTTTCTCACTCTCTTAAATTATCAACAGAAAGATGGGAAGAATGGTATGATTGGTACTGATCTACCTTCTCAGGGAAGAAAATTCTCTGGGAACCTTTAAGGGACTGTCTTTTTTTTTTTCCCGCCCCGCCTTCAGAAGAGGAATGTTTATCACTGCAACAAATGCCGGCTGCAGTTTCTTTTTGCCAAGGATAAAATTGAACACAAGCTTCAACACCATAAAACCTTCCGTAAACCCAAGCAGCTGGAAGGCTTGAAACCAGGCACCAAGGTAAAGGATGTGTCATTTCCTTCACAGATGCAAAAGGAGGACTAGATATTTTCAGTATTTAGGTTTAGCCTGTGTAACTAATTGTTCCTTCCCTTGATTCACAGGTGACAATCCGGGCTTCCCGAGGACAACCACGAACTGTTCCTGTCTCTTCCAATGATGCACCTCCCAGCACCTTGCAGGAGGCAGCACCATTGACCACCTCAACAGACCCTCTGCCTGTCTTCCTCTATCCCCCTGTCCAGCGCAGCATCCAGAAGAGAGCTGTTAGGAAAATGTCAGTGCGCTCTCTAGAGGCTGGGGGCTGGTTGGGCGCAATTATTCCTGATAGCCAGTGTAATCTGGTAACTTTTAGCAGTATCTGTCTAAAACCCCTATGATATGTGGGTCCCTGAGACAGTAATGAGAATTTTTCGTGTTTCTTGACAGGAGTGTCATGGGCCGACAAACATGTCTGGAGTGCAGCTTTGAGATCCCAGATTTCCCTAATCATTTCCCTACTTATGTACATTGCTCTCTGTGTCGCTATAGCACCTGCTGCTCTCGAGCTTATGCCAACCACATGATCAAGTAAGTCATGATTAAACAGTGCTTTTCTCTAGCTGAGAGTTAACATTCTCTAGAACCCATTCCATTCCCTCCCCTGCTTGTGGTATGTCCTTCTTCACCTCTTAGAGCTATTTGTCCATCGCTCCTAGCTGGGTCAGAGGCCAAACCCCACATCGTTTGTTTGACTGATGGTCTCTGCTCACATTTTGTCAGACTTTCCTATGAAGTACACCAGAAGCAGCTCTAGATGGCAGCTTGTTAGAAAATGCATACTGTGTGTCCCTAATCCAGGCCTGCTGATTCAGAACGCATTTTAAATAGTTCCCAAGTAACTCATACATATTAATACAATAGTAGAGCTGACTTGGAGTGAGGTTAATATGGATTGAAGAGGCATCTCTTTTGTTGGACCCTTGTCAATGGCTGGTGATCTCTCATTTTGTCAGCAGAACCCCCTGACTCATACCCCTTTTTCTTTGTCTTTCTCAGCAATCATGTTCCACGGAAAAGCCCCAAGTATTTGGCTTTGTTTAAAAATTCTGTGAGGTAAGAAAAAATTTATCAATGGTCTGTTTTTTCAAGTTTTTATGTTAAATCCTTCTAATTATTTTGGAATGGTATGTGAATTAATTTGAGAGAAAAGAGAAGGGGGGTGGGCATGCCTTTATTGAGCCTCAAAACGTCACTCTCTAGTGTCTTATTACATGTTCTTGACTCTCTTTTTCTTAGTGGAATCAAGCTTGCCTGCACTTCATGTACCTTTGTTACCTCTGTGGGAGATGCCATGGCCAAACATTTGGTATTCAACCCCTCTCATAGATCCAGCAGCATCTTGCCACGAGGTAAGTAGAAGAGATAAGAACAGTGGGGCAAGGAAGAAAAGGATATAGGTCATGCTGTATCAGTCACGAACCTAACCACTCACTGTAGGTAAACTTCACCAGCTTAGAAGTGTTACAAGATTGGCTTGCTATTTTGGCTGAAATCCTGAGAGTCTTTGGAGGACTTTTTTCTTCACTGAGCTTATTAACATTTTTTATTATCTCATTTTCTATAGGACTCACTTGGATATCTCATTCAAGGTAACAAACTCACTTCATGGTTTTATTTCTGTTTTGCAGTTTTGGGTCTTTATTGTTATTACTACTATTAGTATTTTATTTTCTTAGTTTAACTGGGCTTTCTCTTCCTCTTTACCACTCTCCCTTTAGGCATGGCCAGACTCGGGACCGCATGCATGACCGGAACATGAAGAATTTGTATCCTCCTCCATCCTTTGCCTCTACAAAAGTTGCCACTGTGAAATCTGTGGGTGCCGCCCCAGCTGAGCCTGAAGAGCTAGCGACTCCCACGGCCCAGGCACTCCCATCACCAGCTTCAACCGCAACCCCACCACCAACCCCAACTCACCCCCAGCCTTTAGCCCTTCCACCCTTGGCTACAGAGGGAGCTGAATGTCTGAATGTTGATGACCAGGATGAAGGAAGCCCAGTCATCCAGGAACCTGAGCCAGCGTCAGGGGGCGGAAGTAGCAGTGGGGTCGGCAAGAAGGAGCAGCTGTCTGTGAAGAAGCTTCGAGTAGTACTGTTTGCACTGTGCTGCAATACAGAGCAGGCAGCTGAACACTTCCGAAATCCCCAGCGACGCATCCGACGGTGGCTTCGGCGCTTCCAGACTTCCCAGGGGGAGAATCTGGAGGGCAAATACCTGAGCTTAGAGGCAGAAGAGAAGCTGGCAGAATGGGTGCTGACCCAGCGTGAGCAACAGCTACCTGTAAATGAGGAGACTTTATTCCAGAAGGCCACAAAAATAGGACGTTCTTTGGAGGGGGGGTTTAAGATCTCTTATGAGTGGGCTGTGCGTTTCATGCTACGGCACCACCTGACTCCCCACGCGCGACGAGCTGTGGCCCACACTCTACCTAAGGACGTGGCAGACAATGCAGGACTCTTCATTGAATTTGTACAACGACAGATTCACAACCAGGACTTACCCTTGTCTATGATTGTGGCTATTGATGAGATCTCCTTGTTCCTGGACACAGAAGTGTTAAGCAGTGATGACCGGAAGGAGAATGCTCTGCAGACAGTAGGCACAGGGGAACCTTGGTGTGATGTGGTGCTGGCCATCCTGGCAGATGGCACTGTCCTCCCCACCCTGGTTTTCTACCGTGGACAAATGGATCAACCTGCGAATGTGCCAGACTCCATACTGCTAGAGGTGAAGGAGAGTGGCTACAGTGATGATGAGATCATGGAACTGTGGTCATCCCGAGTGTGGCAGAAGCACGCAGCTTGCCAGCGCAGCAAAGGCATGCTTGTGATGGACTGCCATCGCACTCACTTATCAGAAGAGGTGCTGGGGATACTTAGTGCCTCTAGCACTTTGCCTGCAGTGGTCCCAGCAGGCTGTAGCTCAAAAATCCAGCCATTAGATGTATGCATCAAGCGAACTGTCAAGAACTTCCTACACAAAAAGTGGAAGGAGCAGGCTCGGGAAATGGCAGATACTACATGTGATTCTGATGTTCTACTTCAGCTGGTGCTGGGCTGGCTGGCTGAGGTGCTCGGTGTCATTGGGGACTGTCCAGAGCTAGTTCAACGGTCCTTCCTCGTGGCTAGTGTTCTGCCTGGCCCTGATGGCAACATTAACTCACCTACAAGAAATGCTGACATGCAGGAGGAGCTAATTGCCTCCCTAGAGGAACAACTGAAGCTGAGTGGGGAACAGTCTGAGGAGCCCTCAGCTTCCACTCCCCGGCCCAGGTCATCTCCTGAAGAGACAATTGAGCCTGAAAGCCTTCACCAGCTCTTTGAGGGTGAAAGTGAGACCGAGTCCTTCTATGGCTTTGAAGAAGCTGACCTAGATCTGATGGAGATCTGAGTGTTGGGGTCATGAAGGGGGTGTGGAGTGGGGTTGGGGAAGTGTTAGGGGGGTAGAGGGGTTTAGGGAAAAGGAGGTATACCAGGTGGGGTATTTGGTTTAAATTTTATGCCGCCCCTCCCCCTGATGTTGACTATACTTCCCTGTGGATTTGTGGGTTATTAGGAAAATCAATAGTGATCATGTCTGAGCCAAGGAGCTGGCCCACTGGTCATTTACTTCTGCTAAAAACTGGTTTTTTGTGACTTTTTTTTAAATTTAAATCACTGTGTTTGGTATTTTTCTGACAAAATCAAGAAGAAAAAATTCTTCATGGGCGAATGTTAATTTTTTTTTTGTTTTCCTTTTACCTCACTTGTATCATAGTATATCTGGATTTGTTTGTTTGACTGTGTGGCCAATGTCTTTGGGCATGATGCTATCTGACCATTGTCAATGTGAGAACATTTCTGAAGATGGGAAAGACAAAAATATGTAGCTCATAAACTGGTTTATTATATATATGGATACACTTTTTTCATTGTGGTCTTAACACTTTTATATAAAAACGAAAATGGAAAAAAAAATCCCACTGAACTCTTCCTTCTCCTTTCTTTCCTTCCCTCTCCAGAGATGTTGGCTTCTACAGCAACTCTAGATATAAAATTGTGGCTTTAAAAATGCATGATGAAACCACCTTTAATCATCCAGAATGAATAATTTGTTATCCCTCACCATCCGCCAACAAAAATACGAGAAAGCTAATATTCTTTGCCCTTGCAATCCTTGGCCCCTTTCCCGTTCTCACACCATCACTCTGGACAAAGGATCATACATGTGTCATTAACAAGAGATAACTGATGTGATCACAGTGTTAGGGTGAAAGCCATTATCAGTGTATATGGGTCTTCATCCTGCAAAACCCCCAGGGGCTGTCCCTGCTTTGTTGAACTTCATCCTGTTGAGTGGACAGCATGCCTGTTCAGGAGATCACATGTCCTACAGCCAGGAGCTAATTGTGCAAGTTAAGTGTTGAACTTTAAAAAGACAGACCACTTGTTGAAACCCTGTTTTACCCTGTGGCTTTCCCCTATCTCTAATGCTTAGAGAAGAATCAGACCTAAAGAAGAAACACGTGGGTGTGCACAAAGACTAAGACATGAGTCTTTATTTTTCACTGCCAGCTTCAAGGAGAGAAAATTTTTTCTACAGTTTGCATGAGGGATTTTTTTAAATTGTATGTACTCATGGTTATATAAACTGAAATGTACTGTAACCTACAGAGAAAAGGAGCAAAAATCAAAGTCTACCTTTCCCACAGCTACACCATTCTTCTGTCCATCCTGAGGCTTTTGGCATTTCCTTCCTGTGAGCCAAGGAGGCACAGGCTTGTAAATGGTTCATCTTAAAGTGTACATAAGTGGAACATTTAATAAAATGAGGGGAAATGGATTTATAAACCAATGTGGTTATTTTCTAGGTGACCCTGTTTTAATAGGCCTTCACAGACTGGGTGATGCTCAAGATGGATGGTATGGGCCTGTTGGTTCAGGTGTGACATTATCACCTGTTTATTCTCACCCCATTTGTTTTTGTTTTTTCGTTATTTAATCCCCAGCACTATAATATAGTGAACTGGAGTGACCCCTCCCAGAGAGACAGCTTGGCCAGCTTTGTGAACCTGTGGCATCAGGAAACTGAACTGAGGATCCACCTGGGCTTCTCTTCCCAGCTTTTTGCCTGATGCCATTTTGACAGAAATGGACTTTCAAGTCAACCCTTTGCCTTTGAGAAAGTTCAAGAACTAGTGGTCAACTCTTATCTACGACCTAATCCTTTTTGGTAGTTTCTGCAGCAGCCCCACCTTAGTAAAGCTGGGTTCCTGGCCTCTGCACACTATATGACTTTCTTGATGGGTAATTTTTTAAAGACCATTAATACCAACAGTGGATCAGCTGGGTTTGGGCCAGGATTATTATCTTTGTGGATTCCGCCTGCATGGCTTAGTAGTAGAAGGAAGTTTTTTGTTTTTGTTTTGTTTTTTTACAATTCAGTTTAATCAATAAACAAGTATTTATTGACTACTTTCTGTGTTGAGACTGAATGTGTGGGAAACTGAAAGCTCATGGTTTGGTTTTCCTTAAACTGACTAGTTGTAATTTTGGATGATGCAAATCAAGGAATTTCTCAGCTTTCTCACATTGCAGAATTTAATTCTTGTGTTTGCTATGCTTAGTTTGCCGAAAGTGTTTATAGAAAGGGTGTACATCAGAATCATGCCTTAGGTGTTCATTTTTTAAATTTGCATTTGAAACAAGTCCAGGAACAAAATCTGGCCAATACCCCCAATTAGACTCTCAGCTACCCTCAAGACTTTTAATAAAAGCACATAATACTTTTTAAGTTTTCTGACAGTGCTAGAAATTTGCATGTTTGAATAAAACATTTAAATGTTGAAATTAGTATTCCCTTTATGAAGGGTGAGGTTGATGGGTAAGGGATTAGGGTGTCAAGAGTTTGAGGATAACTTAATTGCAGCTCTACTAGATGCTATGTTTCTCTCTGTAATGGTGTTTTAACTAATATGTTTGTAGCCACTATTAACCAGAAAACTTTTAGAACCTAGCACATAAGTGGAAATGCTGAAGTAAATGTTATCACACAAAGATTAGGCATGACTTCACAAAGCTGCCTTTAGTATAGACCCAAATAAAGACAATAATAGGTCTCCTATAGTGTCAAAAAGAGAATTCTGTATTTGCTTTAAAATCTCTGCTCACTGAGGGAGACAGTATATGGCCTTACTTGGCAGTTGTGCTTCTTGGTGTAAGCTGATCAGATAGGATCCAACCACGCAGTTAAGTGTTTCACAAGATGTCTTTATTTTACAAAAGTCTACCTTTGACCAGCGGAGCTCAAAGTTAAAAGAAGGGTACAACTTGACTTCTGGATAAATGATGCTATAATTCATTCAAAGCCACTAAAAAAGGAAAAGAGCATAATAAAATTATAAAGCCAGAGAGAGAGGAACCAATATTTTTCCTTACAGCAGCTTTCTCCTCCAACTAAAACCCTCTTTACCCAAAGAACATTTTGCTTGAGAATCTCCAGAAAAAGCCAATTCAGTGTGAACCAAAGGGTGGGCCTCCCAACTTTTCCGTGACCTGTTTTTTCCTAATTAAATTCCAATCACCTGATCATGTGAGCAATATCCCAGTTGGTCTCTGCAGACAGCGGTCCCTCTATTTCAACACCTTTTTCAGTTACAGTTGCAATTTGAAACTGAAAGAAAGCAGAGCTCAGTGAAAATCACATGAAGTCCCTGGGATGTTGTCAAAGAGCAAGCAGAAAGTCTTTAATCTGCAAGTAGGAGACAGGAATGGATCAGTCTGTTCTTCAACACGTAAACCCAGAGAATGCCTGCCAATTAGATCCTATCTTATTCACACCGCTCCTCACCCGGTTGTAAGATCGGGCATCTCGGTAATACAGCACGCGCATGCAGCGCTCCACTAGCTCTCGAGCCTGAGCCTGGCTCAGCACTGGTTGTTTCTCCAGAACTTCTCTCAACAGGGGCTAGAGAGATTGGGGAGAAACATGGGTGACAATGCGTTAAATACAAAGTCATCTGTCAAATGACATTTTTTTTTAAGGCAAGAGTTTAAAAAAAGTCAGTGATGCTTAGTGGCCTAGCAGTTTAAACCAGGCACAGTCTACATACATTCCAAGGTACTAGTTCAAGACCTGGGGCTGGGGAGGCAATCAATGATGAACAACTAAAGTACTTCCTCCTGTTTTCCTGCTTTGAAAAAAAAAAAAAAAAAAAAAAAAAGTGCTGTGGTGTGTGCCCTAGCAGATAAGGCCACAAAATAGTAGTTCATACTCATTCCAAGGAGCCAGATTTGAGGCCCAGGGCCAGGGAAATCACCAAGATGAACTACTAAATAATGTTCCTTCCTCCTCTCTTCTTGCCTGCCTGTCTCTGCTCACCTTCAATCCTGCCTCATCTTTCCTTAAAAAAAATAGTTGACATTCCACCTGTTACCTCACCAAAATGAAGTCTGCTTACTTGTTCTAAGACTTGAAGTTACAGGGCATCCTCTCTTTGCACATGTCTGACTTCAGGACATACCACCTTGTCACTGGAATGCAGACACCAACTATACCCTCTGGATGACAAAACCATCTGCCCAGCAGTAGGACTCCTAGCCTGGTCTTCATGTCAAAATTTCAAGGAAAGAACAAGCAGACATCCACTGACCCCACATGCCTTGTGTCCACTCCCACTTACCAACTACTTACCTGAGCCAAGTATGCACCATAACCAGTAGCGAGCGAAGGGGCTTCATAAGCTACACCAAGCATGTCCACATAACCGAGGAAGCTAACAGGAGGACACAGTAAGTCAAAGAAATTTCGTCTCAGGTTTCTGTATCTTAGCCCAAGAATGGTACCATGGGTTATGAGTAAGAATTCCTCACTCAAGAAGTTCCAGGGCATCCTCTCTTTGCACTTGTCTCCTGACTTTGGGACATACCACCTTGTCACTGGAATGTAGGTACAACTATACCCTCTGGATTACAAACAAAATCACCTGCCCTGCTACTCATGTCAGAATTAGAGATTGGCATAGAGATTGGGTGCTCAATAAATAAATACTTGTATGCAAACCTTTCTCCATCAGCATAGCCTCCGATGACCATGGTGTTCCACAGGGGATTCATCTTGGAACGGCGGCTGTACATAGCCCTGGTCAACCATGAATGAATGGCTCGAGGACTATAGCTGTGTCCATCTCCCAAAAGCTCCTCATCAATCCTTAAAAGGAATTGTTTATGAGAATCGAAGCTGGGATTTCCGTCCGACCCCCAAAAGAAGCTCCCACAATCTTCCCCATTTTACACCTCCTAACGAAGAAAACGACTGCAAATACTCTCAGATCTTCCACCTCCTCTCCCTGTCCTTTACTGAGCTTCAAGATCCTCCACCTCCTCAAAGGTGATTTAAAAAAAAAAAAAAAGACTCGATCTGCCTCTCCTCACTTGGGAACTACTCCCTATTCTCTAAACGACTTACACCATCTGGCCGAGAACTTGTTTCAAATACTGGAAATCAGCATAGTCTCCGGAAGCACCCAGCATAGTGCTGTTGTTGACTCGCATAATGCGAGAGATGTTACGGAATCGAGCCAAAGAGCCGTAGGAGCCCAGCATGTCCGCTGCAATCACCACTCCGCCCTCAAATTTAACGCCGAGGACCGAGGTCCCAGTTACCATGGGGTTCCTGGAGAGAGAGACGGTTTGACGACGCGACGCGGGGAGCGAGGGGAGGGTGGGGGAGAAGCCTGAGCCCCCTGCCCGCGCCAAGGGTTCCGCTTGACTTTCAGCGACTCCTTACAATTACTTGGAGTTCTCTAGGAACTCTGCGCCCCGGGTTCCCCAAACGTTCGCGCGCCCTGGCGTCCCCGCCTCGCTTTCCCCAGTCCTTTCTGAACCCACCGGGGGCACCTGGGCCCACAGACCTTGCCCCAGCGCCGGCTAAGGCGCAACTTACTGGGTGCGCGTAATCGGACGCCCGTAGAGTGCAGACGCCGGGTGCACTGAGGAGCCGGGAGTGGGCGGGATGCGGTAAAACTGCCCCGGAGCCGGACCCCCGGCCCAAAGCCCAGACCGCGACTCCAGTAACGCTTCCATCTTAGTCACGGTAGCCGAAGAAATGAAAGCGCTTGCGCCTCCGGAAGCGGAAGTATCTCCTGCCACACCGTTCTTCTTCCTGCAAGCCACTTCCAGCGGCCATGTTGATAAGGTCTTGGTCGAAGGTACCGTCGTCTTGGGTGACTAAGAGACTAAAAGAATTGGAATTGTCCCACATCCTATCGCATCACAGTAGTTTGAACAACATCACAGAGTTATTTATTTATTCATTTATTTATTTTACCCCAGGCTCCGGGTCTCGAACCCACGTCCTTGAACTTAGCATAGTCAGCACCTCAACTGTCTCAGCCGCCTGAGCAACAAGGGTGCACCTCTTGAGTTAATTTTTGTATATGGTAGAAGAGTCCAATGTCATTCTTTTCCATGTGTATGTTCAGTTTTCCCAACAACATTTGTTGAAAAGATTATCTTTTCCGCATTGAATAGTCTTGACACCTACTCAAAATCATTCATCATATGTGAAAGGATTTGTTTCTGGATCCTCTATTTTATTCCATTGATCAATATATATGTATAATTGTACCACACAACTTTGATTCCTGTTGCTATGTAGTAAATTTTGAAATCAGGGGGTATTAGACCTCCTATTCTATTATTTTTCCTGATTATTTTGGTAAAAAGAAGACAGAAAAATGGAAAGATATTCTATGTTCATGAACCAGTTGAGAATGAAATTCAATATGATCCAGTTCCTCTGCTGGGTATTTACCCTAAAAACCCAACACTTCTTTCTAGAGATATATGTACCATCATGTTCCCTGCAGTATTATTTACAATAGCAAAGAAATGGAAACAATCTAAGTATCCATCAGTAGATGACTGGATAAGAAAATGTGTATGTATACAAAAATGGAAAACTAAGCTATAAAAAAAAAAAGTTAAATTCTGCCATTTGCAGCAACGTGGATGGAGCTAAAGGGAATTCTTAGTAAGATAAGCCAGAGGAGAAAGACAGACATTGTATGAGCTCTCATATGCATGTGGTACATAGAGAAACCAAGCAAACAAACTAAATCAAACAAAAGCAGACTTTTAGTCAATAAAAGCAAATTAGTGGTTGCAGGATGAAGGGGAGTAGGCAAATTGGGTACGGGGATCAATTGTATACTGAGCAATTGAAATGGTGGTGAACTTAATACATACAGATGTGGATTTACTATGATGCACACCTTAAACTTATATAATGTTATGATACAATATTCCTTCAATAAAATTAATTTAAATTTTAAAAATACATGAGTTTTGTAAGTTATCTGGCTGCTTCACATTGTGATAGGAGGACTCACCTGCCAGGACTTAGAATTTATTTGGTATATTAGTTTTATGTGGATGCCATAATAACTAGAATCTTAGGGATTTAAAAACAAAATTTATATTCTGACAGTTGTAGGGGCCTGAAGTCTGAAATCAAGGCCTCATGCTCCCTCTGGAAGGTGTGATGGATAATTCATTCCGTGCATATTTTAGCCTCTGGTGGTCGCTGGCATTTCTTGCTCTTCTTTGACTTGTGGGTACATCACTCTTCTTTGCCTTCATTTTTAAATCCTCTTCACCCCTGGGTCAAATCCCCCTCTGCCTTTTTCTTAAGACACTTGTGATTGCTCTTAGGCTCACCCAGATAGTCCAATATAATTCTTCTATCTAAAGAGCCTTAACTTAATTACATTCTCAAAAAATCATTTTTTCCAAGTAAGGTAACATTTTACAGATTCCAGGAATTAGGAAGTGGGTATATTTCTGAAGGTCATTATCAGCCTGCTACATCTGGAGTCAATTTTTTTACCTTTATAATTGAAAAATAAAACACATACAGAAAATCGCATCAAACACATGTACAACTTAATGAATTCTTATAGCGCAAACACTCTTGAAACTACCACATAGATAAAGAAATGCAACTTCTCCAATTACCCTGGTCCAATTACCCTAATAAAAGGGAGGGAGATATTATAGTTCCATTTCATATACAATATCACAATAGGTTAAGCTTTTACTTAACCTATTCTATATTATATCTGTCTCTTTTCTTGAACAATGAAAAGAGAATTTGTTTTCTCATGGGCACAGGAGGTTGTAGAATTAAAATATCCCATGATATTTATTTATTTCATACCATATTACACATATAACAATCTTAGGATAACAGTATTAATACTTTCATTAAATATAACATTTCTACAAACAGTTCAATTTGAGGGGGTATTTGTTCTCCTCTCATTTTAATAAATGTTCTGTGTCTACATTGTCATGTCATATAGCCCCCTTCCAAAACCCATTCATTTTAGTTCAACGTGTGTGTGTGTCTTTCAATTTAAACTTTTTTTTTTTTACTTCTATTTCTCTTAAGGCAATATCTTTTATATTTATTCAACTTTTTTTTTTTTTTTTTTTTTTTTAAGGAAAGGTGCAGGCAGAAATGAAGGTGAGCAGGCAAGTGGGCAGGAAGAGAGAGAAAGAAGCACTTTTACTTTACTTTTGTTTTAGTTGTACATAAGCGAACCCCGGTTCTTGGGATGTATGTAGACTCTGCAGAGGTGGCAGGCCTAACCACTACTCCACCAGGTGGCACCATCATTCAACCTTATATTCCTTCTAGTCAACTCATTGTTCCTAAAAACATTTTTATTTCCAGTTCTTTCCTGAATTTAGTCACCTCAAAGTCACGTTTTTCATATTCTAATTTAAAGGTGTTTGGGGGTTTTTTATTTATTGTATCATTTTCTTGTTATCTTTCTGCTGTGGGCATATGTCCGTAGGGATGTTTTTCTGCTTTTTATTCCCCCCCTCCCCCTTTGTGTGGGGTTTGTCTTCCATCATTTCCTCGTCTCTTAGAAAAGTTTTCCTGACCTTTAGGAGGTGTGCTTCAGGACAGCTTTTCTACCTTCACAGAGCTCTCTCTGCTGTTGTCTTGGTGTAATGTTTCCAAAACATGGCCCTTGGTCTACATGATTTTCACTGTTTTCCCCTTCTCCATTTTATCTAGGCCTCTTGTTCCTTTGGCTTGGTTGTCCCTGTTAATGTCTGTTCTACATTCTGCCTCTGCTCAGTGTGGAGCTGTTCTAGCAGGGAGCTTTGCTGGTCAAGAGTTCCCGGGACCCAGACTATGCCAGCCCCTCCACACTCCCTTGGCCCCTGCAGGGTCTTTGTCAGCTACAGCAGGTCCTCAAATAACATTGCTTCATTCAATACCATTGGGTTATAACACTGATGAGAAAAAGCTATTCTGACCACGGCTGCTGTCCCAGTGGAGTCTGCACATGCTCCCCAGTTCTCCGTGGCTTTTCTCCTGGTACTCGTTTCCTTCCACTTCCCAAAGACGTGTACATGAGGTTCATTACATGTCTTCATCATTCCAGTGTGTGAGTGTGTGTATGTGTCTGTAATGGAAGGTGTCCTATCCAGGGTTGAGTCCTGCTTTGCACCCCGAGTTGTTGAGACTGACTCTGGTCACCCACAATACTGAACTGGAATAGCAGGTTAGAAAATGAATGAATGAATAAAAATTGTTTAATTTTAAAAGTGTTTGGTGCACCCTGGTGGAGTAGTGGTTTGATCGGCCCCCTCCAGCCGGTACAGTCCACATACATCCCAAGGACCCAGGTTCTGGTCCCATGGCCTGGGGTGAGCAACCAATATGAACAACTAAATAAAATAAATAAAATGTGTCTCCTTCCTTTCTCTCTTCCTGCCTGTCTCTACTTGCATTCATTCCTGCCTGTAGCTTTTTGGGTTTCTATTGGAAGTTTGGTGACATTTATGTGACTGGAAATATGCTATAGGAAATTGATTCCTGTTTATATCAATTAGCCTATGGTAAAGACCTTCTGTTTTTATTTTTTTAAAGGAAAGGTACAGGCAGGAGTGAAGGCAAGTAGGCAGGCAGGCAGGCAGAAAGAAGCACTTTATTTTTATTTAGTTGTTCACACTGGATACCTCCCACCCAGACCCAGGACTCGAACCCAGGGGTACGTAGCTGACTCGTTGGGAGGTGACTGACCTAACTGCTGCTCCACCAGGGCGTACCAGACTTTCTCTGTTTTAACAATTGCTTTCAAATTCACCCACTGTGCTTCCTGTAGGCCCTTGGCGTCAGGTGTGTCAGAGGCCCGTGCTCTTGCTGGGCTCTCCACACAGATGCTGACTCCACACGGGCCTCTCAGCTATTGGGTGTCATGGAATTACCTTGTCATTTAATTCTGATTAACAACACAACTGTTGATTCTGTTGTTGGGATTTTGGTTTTCTTAATTGTTCAGTTTTTATGAGAGAACTTGGTGAAATTCAAAAATGATGCACCATCATGTCCCAGAAATCCTGCAGGTCATTTCTACAATGATACAGCAAAATATACGGTAGAGAAGACTCGCCCATTAGTGAATTTTAATGTGTGCAATTTATACCTCACCAAAGTTGATTTTAAATGTTAACAGACGTTATCCTTAGTGTCATTATCCAGAGGTTACCATTCTTAACATTTTGATATGGTTCCTTTCATGCTATCTATAATGATCATATATATTTCCCTTATTTCTTTATTTTAAGAAAGTGTTTTTACTTCAAATATAAATATGTATTCCAAAGTTAGTACTCTCCTTCTCCTCTCTAATTCCACGTGTCCCATTAGCGGATTTGGGGGGGCCTCTTTCCACTCTTTTCTCTATACTCATAAAAATATAGAAAGTTGGAGGTGCATCCTGGTGGAGTAGCAGTTAGGTCAACTGCCTCCAAAATAGTCCCGTATCTGGGAAAATAACCAGTGTGAACAACCACTTAAAAGTAAAATGCTTCTTCCTCCTCTCTCTTCCTGTGTGTCTGCTTGCTCACCTTCATTCCTGCACCTCTCCTCTAAAAAAAAAAAATTATATGTGTGTGCATGTGTTCACACACATGTATATGAAGAGAGAGAGAGAAAGTTGGCATGACTTCCATTTAAAAATAGATTTTATGCAACTTTCTCTTCAGTGGCCTTTTTGATGTAATAGTGCCCCTCCATATCAAGTATTTTTGATAGCTACATCATCTTATATAGTAAAATTAGAATGTAATTTATTAAAAATTTCCCTTTTGAAAGTTATTCCATTTTTTGCAGTATAAGTTGTTGCAGTAAATCCTTAAACTTGTATTATTACATAGTGATGCTTTTGTTTTTATAGACTAGACTCCCCAAAGTGGAATTTCTGAGTCAAAAGTACTTTAGGGAAGAGGGAAGCACGCAGGGAAAAAAAGGTATGTCTCTTTTTTACTTTTTTAATGGATGTGTCATACATACAATACACAAATCCCAGTTCAACGAACAGTTATATAAATTTCAATAGCAGTGTAACCACTAGTCACATCAAGACATAAATCTTTTCCCAGAATCCTCTCTTATACCCTTTCCAAGTCAATCACCCTTCCAGCAGAGAAACCACTATTCTGGCTCCCATTAACATAAATCTGCCTGTCTGCTCTTGAACTTAACTAAATAGATGATGTAGCACTTGTCTGTGCCTGACCAATCTCTTTTGCTCAACAGCATGTTTTTTAGATTTACCATGTTGTTATATTTAACAATAGGACTCTTTTTTCCTATGTGGATTTCATTGTATAAATTGGAGTACACATAAAAATATTTTTTATTGTAGTAAAATATGCATAACATAAAACTTAGAATTTTAACCAGGTTTTTTTTTTTTTTTTTTTTTAGAGAAAGGAAGCAGGCAGAAATGAAGGCAAGTAGGCAGGCAGGCAGGCAGAGAGAGAGAGGGAGAAGCATTTTATGAGTAAGGTAGTTGTTCACTTTTTGGCTGTTCCCTTCAGCCCCAGAGCCTTGAACTCCATGTGGACTACATCCCAGCCACAGACTTAGCCCTGTGTATGTCCATTCTAACCGTTTTAAAGTGCACATTTCAGTGGGACAGTACATTCACAATGCTGTGTCACTGTCATCACTGTCCACTCACAGAACTCTTTCATCAGCCCAATAGAAGCTCTGTGTCTCTGAACACCTGCCCATTCGCCTTCCTCCCAGCCACGGTAACCTCTCTATTCCACACCTGTCTCTGTATATTTACCTAGTCTAGATATCTCAGACTAGGGAGCATCACGCAATAGTTGTCTTTTTATAACTGTCTTATTTCACTTAGTGTGTCTTCAAGGTTTATTATTTATTCAAGGTGTGTAATATATCAGAATTTCATTGTTTTAAGTCTGAATAATATTCTACTGTGTATACACCCCCCCTCCCCCTATATTTTGCTTACTAGTTCAAGGTTTACTGGTCGATGGGCATTTGCGTTTTTTTCCCTACCCGTTGGCTATTCTGAAAGGCACATTTAAATTTTTTCATATATACTGGCAGATAATTTTTTAAATTGTGTTTTAAACTGAATTTTATCTCTTCTGTGCTCCCCACCAAAATGCTTATGTTGAAGCCCTAACTCCAAATGAGTATTTGGAGACAGGGCCTTTAAAGAATTAAATGAGGTTAAATGATGTCGTAAAAATAGAGCCCTCATCTTATAGAACTGGTGTTCTTATAAGAAGAGAACAATGACCCACATATCCCGGGGACCCAGGTTCAAGACCTGGAGCTAGAGTGAAAACCAAGATGAACGACAAAATAAAATCAAGTGCTTCTTCTTCCTCTCTCTTCCTGCTTCCCTATTCGCTGTTCTTTGCTCGCCTTCATTCCTTTCTTTAAAAAACAAAAAACAAAAAAACAGAAGAGAGATTGAGATCCCAGTGATCTGTCACCATATGCACAAAGGTCATGTAAGGACAGTTGTAAGAAGGAAGGCAGATGTCTACAGGCCAGGAAGAAAGGTGTCACCAGACACCAATCTTGCTGGCACATTGCCTTGAACTTCCAGACTCCAGAACTGTGAGAAAATTAATTTCTATTATTTAAGCTACCCAGTCTGGTATTTTGTTACAGCATTCCAAGCAGACTGAAGCAGATTGTATCAAACTTTTACTCTCATAAATGGTGTTTGACTGTGTAATCAGACTGTCCCATTTCCCCATACCCTCATAGTCACCGGATATTATCAGTCTTTTAATTTTTGCCAATCTCATAGTGGAAAAGATCTTGTGTTCTCTTCATCATGATAATGAAGAGTACTATATTAAATCGTTGGTCTGTATTCTTCCTCTTGTGTCACTTTTAAAATTTGGCTCCTTATTCTTTGGATTTCATTTTTGTATATGGTGTGAGACAATGTTTAAACTTAATTTTCTTCCAGATCAATACACAATTATTTCAACATTTTCCTCTGTCACCTTTGTCAAATTGTAAGTCCTCACATATACTCAAAATCTATTTCTAGGTTCTATTCTAGTGATCTATTGCATAGTTATTTGGTAATAAGTTTTAACATTAAGGCAATAACCTCAAGAAATAACCCAAAAAAGTTTCTAGAACTTCCTTGGCAATTTCCATGTATTTATTCCTCCATTTGAACCTTAAATTATTTCTTCTGTTCCTTCAAATCCATTGGGATTCTTAATTTGAGAAATATTGCCATCTTTGTATTAAATTTCCCCATCTAAAGATATGGTTTACCTTTTTATCTTTAAAGCTCATCTTTTTCCTTATATAGATCATAGACTTTAAATGTATTACTTTTAATAATTTTGTCAATATAATTCAACATTTCATAAAAGTAATGGAGAACCCATATGATTTTATCAGTAGATGCCCTCCAAAAAGCATTTGATGAAAATCGGCAGCCATTCCTAATAAAACTCTATGCAAAATAGGAATATAAACAGAAGACACAAACTTAACTATGCCTATTTTCCAAAATCAACACGTATCAACTGCCGAAGTATTCAAATGAAGAACTAGACAGGGAAGCCCACTATTACATAAAAGTCAACATTCTTTTAAATATTTTATCTCATTTATTTATTCATTAAAAAAATGTTTGAGTGTTTGCTATGAACTGTTTTATACACAGTGGTCTATAGAGAAGGGAGTTAAATTCATCTCTTCATGGAGCTTACAGCAAAGGAGTAAGACAATAAAGTGAAAGTGTGGCATAAATATTTGAAAATTAAAATAAAAAAGTTTTTTTTTAAGGAAAGATGCAGGTAGGAATGAAGGAGAGTAGCCAGGCAGGGAAAGGAGGAAGAGGCACTTTTATTTTCATTTAGTGGTTCACACTGGTTGTTTGTCCCCCAGACCCGGGACTCAGACCCAAGGGTATGTGACTTGCCTTCCTTCAGAGGCAATTGACCTAACCGCTGCTCCACCAGGGCATGCCCATAAAAATAATTTTTACTTGTAGATAGAATTATACTTCTAGAAATCTTGAGATTAAAAACTATAAGAATGTAAAATAGTAGATAAAAGATGAATGCATATAATATATACAGCTTTTTTTAAAAATAGTAACAAATTTGAAATAGACATGACTTAAATGCCCCACCTATGGTGTTTTTTATTCACACTCACAGTTTCACTGCATTTGGAGTCCTCCAGTTTAAAAGAGGGAGGGTGTTCATAGCACATTCTCCTCTGAACCACTCAGCTTGACCATTCCATTCTGAGCATCTCCCACGCTGTGAAAGCTCTCAGCCAGCAGTACCCAGAAGAAAAACAAACTGTTTGCACACCCAGTTCTGTTCCCTCTGTACCTCTTATATCTACTGTCAAGTGTTTACTGAACTGCAGGATTCTTCTAGAAGGGGTGCAGGAAATTTCATACTTAACCTCCACACCCCTCCCAGGGCCATGAACCCTGACTGGTTAGGGGTGTTCAGAGTTTCCGCTAATTCCTCCTAAATCAAACAAAAATCAAAAACAGAAATTGGCAATGAGAAGAAAGTCTTAACATGACTCATGCCCTGGTGACCTCGTGGTTAGATCTGTTGTGTGTAGTCCACATACATCCCAAGGGTCCAGGCTTGAGACCACGGGCAGCAACCAAGATGATGACAACTAAATAAAAATAAATCGTTCATTCCTCCTCTCTCTTCCTGTCTGCCTGCCTACTCACCATCATTCCTGCCTGAACCTTTTTTCTTTATTTATTTACTTACTTATTTAGAGGAGAGTTGTTTTTTGTTTTGTTTTGTTTTTAATTTAGTTGTTAACACTGGTTGTTTCCCTCAGACTTGGGACTTGAACCCAGGGATATGTGTGGCCTGTGCTTCTGTGGCAATTGACCTAATCGCAACTCTACCAGGGTGTGCCCTGAGTCCTTAAAAAAAAAAAAAAGGAAAAAGATGCACCCTGATGGGGCAGCAGTTAGGTCAATCCCCTCCAAAGAAGCACAAAACACATACACACAGGCCTAGGGGAAAACAACTAGTGTGAACAACTAAATAAAAATAAAATAAAAATGCTGTTTCCTCCTCTCTCTTCCTGTCTGACTGCCTACTTGCCTTCATTCCTGCCTGGATCTTTCCTTTAAAAAAAAGAAAAAAATAAAATCTTAACATGTTTTCTACCAAAATTATCCTTGAGAATCAATGTCATTTATACATTGTTGAGTAAATAGTCCATTCACATTAGAGTCAAATTTTAGATCTCTGAGAAAAGGTCACCGAGGCTTGAAGCGGGGAGAAAAAAAGAAAAGAAAAATTTAGGCTTACTAAACATTTTGAAAAACAATAAAATATTAGCAAATCGAATCTCCATTTTAAAATAATACCTCATGACCAATTAGGGTTTATCTTAAAACTTCAGATTAAAGAGAAAGAATTTATAATTATTTCAATGACAGTAGAAAAAGAATTTGATAACATTTAATAGTTATTCATGAAAAAACTATAAATACCTTTTAACAATTTAGGAACAGAGGGGAATTTCTTTAACCTGATAAGGATCATCCATCCTACAATAGCATTCATTAGTGGTAAGACTTTAGATGTAGTCCCATAATCTCCTTAAAGCCCATCGTTACTGTGTCTGATGGACTGTCAGTCCTACTCCCATAAATAAGATGGAAGAAAGGAAAGAAGGAAGGGAAGGAGGAGCAAGGGAAGAAAAAGAAATGAGGCATATGGATTGAGCAAGAAGAACAAATTGTGGATAGGCAATATGATGGCCTATATAGAAAATCCAAGAGACTAAATGGACACGCTGTGAAAACGAGCACCATGCAATTGAAACACAGACTGCCCATTCAGGAAAAGCACAAAAACTCTGAGGGATAAAATCACTATGAGAATGAAATACTTTCAGACTGTATTAAAATTATAGAAAATAACCCATAAATCTAGACAAAATGGTATAATGAAAGACCTCCAAGGAAATATGTATTTTCAAAAGTTTTTTCAGTATAACATCAAAAGTTAAAGGTGCAGGTATTCCCATAATCCTTCCAGCAATAGTTATAGCCACAGAAGGATACAAGAATGATAGTATCTGTGCTCATTTAAACACACAAGGCACTACTATAGCATATAATGGGTGATGAGCTTATGATGGTGGCTGAGAGTTTTATACAATATTACTTGTAATGTCACTCGGGGGAAAACAATGAAGGTAACTCAGCAGTTTTCCAGCAATAAAAAAATCAAGAAAAGTTGCCAAGAGAAATGAAATTAAAGCAAGAACTATGCTTTGATGGGGAGAAAGGGGTAATTTGGTCTCTGAAGTGGAAAACCAGGGTGGGAGAGATTTTGAGGGGATTTTACTATATTTTTAATATCCATAACTGTTGCTTGTGTAGTTTGTTTGCTTGTCTGGGGGAGGGGTTATTTGTCTTTTTGTCTCACCACTGCCCGCAGGCTGTGACCCCAGGTTCTTGGGCTCTACATGGTCTATACTTTTTTTCAGTTGCCTGAGTCACAAGGGTGCCTCTGTGTAGTTATTTTTCAAGATGTACATGAGACTTTGAGTTTTAAGATGATAAAGCAAAGATGCCATTACTCCTTTGTCATCTTGAAATATCTTAGAATTTGGAGGCAGTACCTCGAAAGGCTAGGCTGAGATGGGGGTGTTGAAAATTCAGATCTAAATATAAACAGGACTGATATCAAACCCAGCTTCAACTACTAAGACAATATAGTACGTACATACATACATACATACATACATACATACATGTAAAAATAGGTAAATAAATAGATTTTTTAAAAGATGCTGATGAAAGGAAATCATGTTTATCGAAGAGGTCAGCAACAGGAGGAGATAGAAAATTACTGTCTCAAAGACCAACTCAGGTTTCTCAGACTAGTGGAAGGATATTTAAAGGGGAAAGAGATAATAAAATGGAAAGTGGAAACCTGCAGGTTCTGTCCTGGAACCGTCTGGAATTGTTGCCATTTGGTGGTCTGGTGAGTGGCAACTGCCTGGAGGTTGGAGTCTTGCAGATGAGAGATTGTCCTTGAGATCAGGCTGGTCCACTGGCACCTGAACAAACTGTTAATTACTTTGGGAAAAGAAGAGATAAGAAACAGAGTTTGGGTTAGCAAAACAGGTTTATTTTAACCCATAGGTGCTCTAGCGAGAAGCATTTTAGTTGCAGTTATGACTGTAACAGGATCACCAGGGATCTCTAGATATTTGAGGAAAGTCTCCAACATGATAAGAGACAGAAATTGCCCTCCTGCCTGTGGACATTGACAAAAGAACTGAGGTTACCGGCAGGGAACCTGGGATGGGGTGGGGACTAGTGGTGGCCCCGTTCGATAGACAATGATGAAGGATTTTGGTGATTTGATGGTGGGTAGGGTATGTTGTAATATAGATGAGGCACTGGTAACCTGTGCATATGGGCTTATATTATTTGTAAGTCAAAGTCACCTCAATAAATATTAAATTAATTTAATTTTTTTTGAAAAGAAAGAAATCCCCCTCCTGACATGCATGCCCTGGTGGCTTGGCGGTTTGGTCTGTGGGACATAGCCCATACAAATGAATCCTAAGGACTCTCAACCTGGGGGGTGGGGGGTAGGGAACAATCAAGATGAATAAAATAAAATAAATGTTTCTTCCTTCTCTCCTCCTGCTGTTTGCCTATTTTCCTTCATTCCTGCCTGCACCTTTCCTTTAAAAGAAAATTTAAAAAAGAAAAGAAATGAAATGCCCCCCCTCAAAGAGAAATAGTTATCTCACCACTCCTAGGTTTATATCTAAGAGAAATGGAAACTAGTACAGGGGCATGCCCTTGTGCTCAGGCGATTGAGATGCAGGCATACAGACCATGTAAAACCCAAGGAACCTGTTTCGAGACCTGTGACTGGCGTGAAAAAGCTAAATAAATAAAAATAATCTTTCTTTCTCTCCCTTTCTTCCTTTCTTCCTCCCCTTAAAAATGTTTCTTCCAGGAAAGGTTAGGTCAATCACCTCCAAAGAAGCAGGGCATACACCCCTGGGTTTGAGTCCCAGGTCCTGTGGGAAACAACCCATGTGAACAACTAAATAAAAGTAAAATAAAGATGTTTCTTCCTCCTCTCTCTTTCTGTCTGCACCTTTCCTTTACAAATAAAAATTTCTTTCTCAAAAAGAAGAAAACTGGTATACAGTATTTGTAGTAGCACTTTTCATAATAGCCCCAAAGTGGAAACAACTTACATGTCAACCAACTGATGGATGAATTTAAAAAATGTGGTATGTCCATACAATGGACTATTATTTGGTTATGAAATGAAATAAAGTACCAATATACATTACAATACAGGTGGGCCTTGAAATCATCACAGTAAGTGAAATAAATCAGACACAAAAGGCCACATATTTTATGAGTCCATTTATAGAAATTGTCCAAAAGGGAAAATCTTTGGATGAGCGGTTGCCTAGGGCTAGGAGTGAGGAATGGGAAGTGAGTACTCCTGAATGAGTTTTTGAAATTATGAATGAGTTCTAAATTAGACTGTTGATGGTGGCCTAACTCTATGAATATACTAAACACTGCTGAACTGCATATTGTCAGTGAATATTATGGTATGTAACTTCCCTCTCAATAGTGTGTTTAAAAAAAAAAAAAAAGTGACCCAAGAGGAAGCAAAGGTATCAACAGTGGAAGGAGAAGATTTCAGTCCTCATTTCACTTTTGGAACAAGCCCTTTAAAATAGCCTACCTCGGCGCACCCTGGTGAAGTAATGGTTTGATCAGCAGCCTTTTGCCAAGAGAGCACAGTCCACATACATCCCAAGGTCATGTCCCAGGATGGGAGATGGGGAACAACCAAGATGAACAACTAAATAAAGTGCTTCTTCCTCCTCTCTCTTCCCATCTGCCTCTGTTTGCTTTCATTCCTGCCTATACCCTTCCTTAAAAAAAAATTCTTTTAAAAAACATTCTACCACAGAGAACTTGTCTCTGCTGTCACAGTCTATTTTCATTCTCACCAAGATCATTCGTGATCTAATTGCTAGGTTGTTTTTTTTCCCAATGACTGTCCTTCTCTCTTCTATGCCACCTCTTTTTTAGGGTCCCTAGCTTGACACTTTATGAAATGTTTCCTGTTCAGGTCTAGTCCCAAACATTAGCTTTAGAAGGTATATAAATACCTGTTTACTATTTTTAAAAACATAAATATAAATGTAAAAACTATCCAATTTCACTCTTCCATGAATATCTTTCATGTACATTTGTTGCATCTTTCCAGACTGCTTTTTTCATTGTTGCTTTTTTTTTCTTTTATGTTTTTGTTTGTTATATAGTATTTGTTAACTGTTTTTGAAGAGAAACATCCTCAGCCCAAATATTCCTTCAGGAACACAGGTCAGTGGTCAGCTTCCATGTGACAAACTCGAAGAAATTCTTTACTTCTAAAGTCACTTTGTACTCTGAAAGATTCCAGTCTTCTCACCGCCTCAAAATTTTTCATGGAATCATAATTTCTATAGAAATCTGCATATGCCTTTTTTCTTGGTTCAGGTACAGTAAACAGAGAAAGCTAAAGGCCCCAGGGATATAATGACTGATCCAACAATATGAAATCACAGATGCCTGGCCAGAAGGTCACACACCTGAGGTTTCAACAAAGCGCTGGAGGCCATGGTCGTTCTACTCAATCTGCTTCTAGACTCTGTTGTTTCAAATGAAATCATGTTATGCATCTATTTTGACAGCCCACTTCTTGCACTCAAAATATCTTTTTTTAAAAAAAAGGAACGGTGCAGGCAGGAATGCAGGGAAGGAGGCAAGCAGGCAGGAAGAGAGGAGGAAGCAGAATGCATTTATTTTATTTAGTTGTTCATCTTGGTTGTTGCCTCTGGTCGTTGGGATGTCTGCGGACTACTCCTAGGGGGAGCTCACTCAAAATCTCTTTTTAAAAAAAAAAAAAATGGAAAAGTACAGGTAGGGATGAAGGCGAGTAGGCAGAAAAAGAAAGGAGGAAAAATCATCTTTATTTTTATTTACTTGTTCACACTAAATGGTGGGACCCAGGACTCAAACCCAGGGATGTGGCTGCTCCTCCAGAGGCAGTTGACCTCCTTCCATGCCAGCATGGATGGTCTACTTTCTTTTGGTGTAATACTTTGTTGTTCCACAGCACAGGTATATCATGAGCCATTTAACCATTTTCTTGTTAATAAAATGTCTATTGTTTTTACTCTTACAAATAATGCTGTTATTATTGTTTTGTTTTAAGGTGCAGACAGGAATGAAGGCATAACAGACAGGCAGACAAGAAGAAAGAGGAGGAAGAAGCACTTTATTTAGTTTTCATTTTAGTTGTTCACACTGATTGTTCCCCCTGGGCCCAGGACTCGAACCCTGGGGTATGTATGTGGCCTGTGTCCTTTGGCGGCAATTGACGCAACCACTGCTCCCCAACAATGACTTTTTTAAAATACATTTTTATGCATTTGTTCAAGTATTTCTATAAAACCGAATTTGGCTTCCTCTTCCCATAAGCAGCCTTACTTAACCTCTGAAAATGCTTCACTATTCAGTGAAGCTAGAAAATCCCATGAAATCTTGCAAATCAAAAGTTTTGAATCTTCATATTCATTTGAAGAGCACTCATACAACTGTCCGGTCATCAAGGGTATGTGGATCCCAAAAGCCACCAAGTACCTGAAGGCTGTGCCTTTACAGAAGCAAAATGCACCATTTTGTTGTTGTAGTGGTGGAATTGGTAGGTGTGCCCAGTCAAATGGTGGGGCTGGACACAGGGTTGGTGGCTCAGAGAGAGTGCCGGATTTTTATTACACGTTACAAGTGTAAAAAGTAATGTACCAGGCCTCCAACCCAGGTCCCTGGGCTTCACATGGCTTGTACCGTCGCTGCTGATCTACAGCGGTAGGCCTGGTTCATTTTTAAAATTGAGATTTAATCGGCGTATAACATATTTGTTTCAAATATCAGATCATTATGTTATACATCTGAGACCGTATATTACTAGCTATTTGGGGGAAATTTCAACCACAGTGAGTTTAGATAACATCCTTCACCATCGTTACACAATTTTTTTGCAATGAGAACTTTTTTTTTAAGGAAAGGTGCAGGCAGGGATAAAGATGAGCAGAAGCAGGCAGGAAGAGAGAGGAGGAAGAAGCACTATATTTTACTAGGTTGTTCATCTTCATTGTTACCCCGCCCTGCAGTGCTGGGATGCAAACCAAGATCCTTGGGATGTTTGTGGATGATGTCACCTGAAGGCAGCTGACCAAACCACTGCTCTACCAGAGTGTGCCAACAATGAGAACTTTTAAGATCTACTCTCTTAGCAACTTTTAAATATACAATAACAGTAGTCACTACACTGTACATTACATCCCCATATCTTACTATTTTACAACTGTAAGTTTACATTTTTGACACCTTACCCGTTTTACCTACACCCCAACTCCCCACCTCTGGCAGTCACCAATCTGTTCTCATAATTATGAGTTCCAGCTTTTTGTTCGTTTGCTTGCTTTGGTTGGTTTTGCAATCCACATATAAGTAAGATTATACACTATTTGTCTTTCTCATTTCACGTAACACCCTCAAGGTTTATCCAGGTTGTCACAAATAGCAAGGTTTCATTCTTTTTTAGCTGAAAAATATTCAGTTATAAGTATACATATTTATATTACAACTTCTTTATTCATTTATCCATCATGGACACGTAGGTTACTTCCATGTCTTGGCTATTGTAAATGATGCTGCAACAAACACTTATATCTTTGTGGAATTAGTGTTTTGTTTCCTTCAGAAACCTAGAAGTGGAGTTGCTGGATCAAATGGCAGTTCTATCTTTCATTTTTCAAGGAACCTCCACACTATTTTCCATACTGGCTGCACCAATTTACATTCCCACCAAGAGTGATTTCTCCTTTTTCCATAAACTCGCCAGCAGGCTGTTATTTCTCTTGTCTTTTTGTTGCTGTTGTTTAAGGAAAAGTACGGGCAGGAGTGGAGGCGAGTGGCTGGCAGGCAGGCGGAAGAGAGAGGAGGAAGAGGCATCTTTATTTTTTCCTATTTAGTTGTACAGTGGCTTGCTCCTTCCAGCAGGGCGCGCCTCTCTTGTCTTTTCGAGAATAGCCATTCTATCAGGTGTGAGGTATTATTTCATTGTGCTTTTGATTTGCATCATCCCTGTAATTACTGATGTTGAGCATTTTTTCATGTACCTGTTGTCCATTCGTATGACTTCTTTGGAAAAATGTCTATTCAGATCCTCTTCCCATTTCTTACTTTTTTTTCATCAGCTAGACTTCACAGTTTATATTAGGACTCACTTTGTTGTACACTCTATAGGTTCTGACAAATGTAGAATGACATGTATTCACCATTAAAGTATCACACAGAGTAGTTTCACTGCCCTAGAAAGCCTCTATGCTTTGCCTGTTTATCCCTGATTTCTGGCAACCTCTGATCGTTTTAGTTTCTCCATAGTTTTGCCTTTACCAGAACATTATACAGTTGAAATCATACAGTATGTAGCCTTTTCAGATTGCCTTCTTTCATTTAGAATATGAATTTAAAGATATTTTTACTCTTAAAATCCCTGGAATATCTTTACTGCTCTGATGGTTAATTCTAACAGCAACAATGCTCTGCCCATTTCTTAATGGAATCGTTTGAGTTTTTTGCTACCCAGTTGTATGAGTTCTTTATACATTTTAGCTATCAAGTCCTTATCAGATATATTATTTTCAGATATTTTCTCATTAATATCCTCATAAATACTCTCCTACTAGGTAGGTTGTCTATTCATTATGTCAATGGTTTCCTTTCATTTATTGCTGAGCAGCCTACCATTTTGTGGATAAGCCAGTTTGCTTAATCACCCTCACAGAGAAGGACAGGTAGGTTGTTTCTTTCCAATTTTTGGCTATTACGAATAAAGCTGGTAAAAAAAACACTCCTGAATAGATTCCTTTTCCTTCCCTGTTCTCATTTTTGCAACTGACCATGAGGTTGTTACTGATATTTATGACTTTCTTCTGTTACTTCTCATTCCTTTGCCTTAATAACAGTTGACATTATAGAGTGTTTACTGCATGCCAGACCCTGTTCTAAGAGCTTTACAAGTATTACTCACTTTATTCTCATAATAACTGTTTGAGGTCTGAACTATTATTATCCCATTTTACAGATGTGAAAACTAAAGTAGAAAGAGGAACACAGCACTCACATTTGAACCCAGGGAGTCTGGTCCCAGAGCTCAGTCTCTAAACCACTGTATTATATTTAAGATGGAGTGGCCTAAACTCAAGGCAGATTTAAATTCTTGGTTAACTCCCTTTTGCTGCTTTAGTGTTCTGTTAACTTTAACCACTGGAGATGGAGGTATAAGCTATCACTGGGCTACTTCTATCCCCTTCCCCAGTCCTGTGCTGTAACAGCAGCACTAGTTTCTCTAAACCAACAGGCTCAGTCAACCTAGCTTACATTCTATTCCTCTTTTCTGTTCACTCAGTGGCATAAAAGCCCCAAATAAGTCAAGGCAACTGTGCCAGTTCCAGTTCAATGGGACTATTGGTGTCTCCTCTTTGTGGAAACAAATCTCCTGGGGATGCCAACCTGTAAATCGCCAGAGCCCAGTGTGGTGAGACTGAATGGATTAGTCGGTGCACCAGTGAGAATCTCCATGCCCACCTCCCTCTCTCAGTTTCTGGGCCCGGATATTCTGGCTAAGGGAGAAAACGGTGCCATAGCAGGATTGCTGGTTCAGAACATAAACTATACTCTGTGGTCAGCATTCCAACCTCAGAAGTCTTGGCTGTTAGTGAGTGTTCTACAAGAACAACTCTGTATGAGGGGTGGGGACCACGGTAAGATCTTAGACTCCACTGGGCCCTAATGGGATGATTAAGACCATGAACTCTGGAGCCAAACTCTCTGAATCCAAATACAAGCTTCACCACTCACTTATCTAATGCAGACTGGGAGCAATTTACAGAACATTGCTGTGACTCAGTTTCCTTATCTGTAAATGGAGATCATCGTAGAAAGTAGCTCCATCTGGTTGCTGTGAAGATGAGATGAGTTCACACCTGCAAACAGTGCTGGACAGCATCTTCATCTGTGAAGCAGTGTTGACACCTGGGCTACACAGAGAAGGCCTTGGTCAGAGCGTGTGGTGGGGGCCTCGTGCCTGTGGACCAGGCATCCAGGATGTCTGTGGATGGCGGTGACAGCAGACATATGGGAGGACATTCAAAGCTGAAAATATAGAATTGCCTTCTAGAGAGCACAAATTTCCGGCCCCTCCTTCTTGGAAGAAAGCTAACATAGCACCTTTTACCAGATTGGGCTGGTGTGATAGCTTTCATGGGCCACGCAGCCCTTCGTCGCAGCTCCCACTGGATCTGACTTGGTACGAGGCAGAGTCCATTCCATGATGTCCGTCCTGTGTTCTTGCATCAAGGCCATTTTGTTCATGGACTATCTAGGAGGAAAAAGAACAACATCCACAAAGCAAGTTCAACTCACTGACCTGATTATCAGGAGAAATTTCCAGGAAAAGGGCCTGTGATGGTGAGTGGCTGTATTAGACAAATAACTTTGTGTTCTGGCCCTTCTGTGAGGTTCATTTGAGACAGATGGAATGGGAGCCAGGAACAGGGGGAGCCCTCCACTCATTTTCCCCCTGTACTTTAACCTTGACTAGAATATGTTTTGTTAAAACCACTGACCTTAGAAACTATTAACTTTCCCATTGAAAGTGTCCTACTTGCCAGGGTCCCTTCTTTCTCTCACTGAAATCATTAACTTCCCGTCTTCCCTAAAATTGTCTATAACCACTACTTCCTGCTCCCTAACCTAATTAAAAGAATAAAGTAAGAAAGAGAGCTGCAAGCTGTAACATGACAAACTGTGATTAATTAACATTGTGTCCCTGAAAATAGCACGAAGTATCACTACCAGAGATGGCACCTAGCAAAAGAGAGACTCCATCTTACTGACTGTTGCCTTCAACGACCCTCTCTCAGGCCAGATACCTGTACTGTATAATCTTCAAAGGGACAGTGTGGGCTCTCTGACCTATGACCTATAGGAATCTGCAGTTAGGGTTGGGAAATCTTATCTGCCCCTGGCATCACCCAATACCTAACTAACCATCTCAACCCCATGACTTGAGAGCCCGTTTAGGGATGGAGATATTGAATAACTTGTGTTCTCAGCATTTTTCTCAGCTTATTATACATTCACAAACCTTCCACCCAAACCCCTTTCTCCAGTACCCTTTGAGTAGATTTGTTCTACTCAAGTCTGTCTGCCCAGCCAAAACACTGACCTTGCCCATGCATCAGTATAGATCCTCATGCTATCTCCTTCCAACAGTGTCAATGACTCGATTGTGCTGAAGATATTCTACTTGAAATTTTACCCACTGGAGAATTTTCCTACTTGATTAACTTCTAAGACCATCTCCCTGAGATCTTTTGTTCTTAAATAAAGAGCTTTATTCCTTAAAAAATAAAGAGGCCCTACACCCTAGGGGCTCAAGTGCTGAGGAATAGGCAATGTAAAGTCCAAGGACCCAGGTTTGAGACCCAGGGTCATGAAGGGAACAACCAAAAACAAACAAATAAATAAAAAGTGCTTCTTTTCTCCTCTCCTCTCTTCTCTCCTCTTTTCCCTTCCTTCCTTCCAAATGCTTCTTCCTCCTTTCCTTTTCTTCCTTTCTTTAAAAAGTAAATAAAAATAAAGAGGTATTTGTTATCTGAAATTTAAGAAAAGAACCACTGATTCTCTAGATTTGAAAGTGACTATTTCCGGGCACATCCTCGTGGCTCAGGGGGCTGAGATGCTGGTGGGCAGACCACAAACAGTCCAAGGACCAAGTTTCAAGACCCAGGACCAAAATGAAAAAGCAAAAGCAAACAGCTAAATAAAGATGTTTCTTCCTTCTTACCCTTCTTCCTTCCTTCCTTCCATGCTTCTTCATCTTCTTCTTTCCTCTCCAAAAAAAAAAAAAAGGGGCACCCTGGTGGAGCAGTGGTTAGTTAAATTGCCTCCAAAGCAGTGCAGGCTACACTCCTCTGGGTTCCAGTTCCGGGTCCAGGAGACCAACTGCCAATGTAAACAACCAAATGAAAATAAAATAGAATGTCTCTTCTTCCTTCCTCTCCCTGCCTGCTTGTCTACTCACCTTCATTCCTGCCTGTATCTTTCCTGTTAAAAAAAAAAAAAAAAAAAAGGAAAGTGAATATCTCAGTTGTAAATTCCATGTTAAAATCTTTGTTTTCATAGATTTTATAATATTTCATCATGGTAAGAAGGGTATTTATCATCTGAATCAGTTTTAAATGCACAGGTCTGAAATGCCACCTATCTGTGAGCATACACTGCTGTACAACGGAGCTCAAGTATTTGTTCTCAGAGGACTTTATTGCTGCAATAACAGTAACATTTAATGCATGCTAAGTGCTAGCCTAAGACCTTTATATGCTAAGCTGAGGGAAGGCATTTTTATTCTTTCTTTTAGAGATGAGGGAATTGAGGCACAGAGAGGTTAAAAACTTTCCCAAATTTATAGTTAGTAACCAGCAGAACCAGAATTCAAACACAGTCCACTTCTAGAATTCCTACTGCTAATTTCTTTTCTTTTCTTTTTAAAGGAAATGTGCAGGCAGGAATGAGGATGAGTAGGCAGGCAGGCAGGCAGGAAAAGAGAGGAGAAGGAAGCGTCTTTATTTTTTTATTTTTATTTAGTCGTTCACACTGGTTGTTTCCCCCCTGGACCTGGGACTTGAACTCAGGAGTATGTGGCCTGGGCTCCTCTGGAAGGATTGAAATAACCACTGCTCCACCAGGGCACGCTGTTAATTTCTTAATAATAAGCCATTTCAGGCTGATGACAGTGAATGGCAAAGAGCCAGCCAGCTGTAACCCATTTATGTTTCACACATACCTTCCGAAGCCATTGGAGTGGACTGAGGAACGGGAGGCTCTTTGACAAGACAGGGTGAGGTGGGGTCCTACCTGCACCTGTTCTGATTCTTTGTGCCTTTGGGCTCCTTCAGGTATTACCCTACTCTACTTGCGCTCTGGGGCTTGTGAGACTCTGAGCTGGCAAAGTGGGTCAGACAGGTGATCATCAGCAGTTCATGAGGCAGTTTGGTTCACAAAGCCACATGGTGTTCCATGGTCCCGTGTTGAGTTGCCGTTGAGACCCAGAAGCTCACAAGAGGGTATTTATCAAGACATCATCACCCCCATTTGTCAAGCACCATTGACTCCACTGAGCCAGAGGTCCCAGTGGCAAGTGTTCTTGAATTGCATCCAGGAGTAAAGAGAGCGCCTTTCCTTGTGCAAGACTCCACTCTCAGAATATGCTGCCTTTGGTCCTCACATACCAAACGCAGCCCTGGCACCACCAGCAGCACTGGGCCCGTGAGTCTCTGCCACATTGCTTACTTGCACACTCTCCTGCCCCTGGAGTGACCAAAGTCCACCCCGCTTGGTCCCTGTTGCACACACCTGGCCATCCACGACCAAGTCACATGCTTGCTCCTAGCTTCCAGGGAACTTGAGAACCTCTTTTGCTTCCTATAGTGCTTGAGATATTCTGTCTCCTACCAGACATAAAAAGAGCTATATTTGCTGTGCAGCCCCAAACAATAGAGCACAAAAACCATCTCTCTAAAGGAGCTGTTGTGAAGATTAGGTGACTTACCACACACAGGCACATGTCTGCAGCCAGCGACCTGGATTCAAATCCTGGGCTCTGCTGCTCGCTAGCCATAGACTATGACTTTAAGCAAATCACTTCCCTTTTGTATACTATGACCTCCTGACTGGTAAAGTGGGCATAATAAGAGGGCCCACTTCATATTTTATAAGGATTAAATAAGATGGAGCAGGTGAAAAACCTTAGAGAAGTACCTGGCACCAGTAAACTTTTAGCTGAACCACACCCTCGTGTGGTTCAATTCTTTGTCTTCACAATACGAAGGACAGAATAAGCCTTTAATAAGTGATAACTGCTGCTGCTGCTGTTATTTTCACTATGACCTGTTCTTGCCTACTTGTCCAGGTGTGTTTGTGTCTGGAAGTGGAAGCCCTAGTAAAATGGCACGCACAGTTTAACATTCAATAAATAGCGACAAATTGCATTTGTTAATAAAGCATCACAATGTATCACTGATCCTGAGTGAGAGCACCCACTTCCTTATATTCTCACCAATACTGAACTTTAACTTTTAACATTTGTGTTCATCTAAAAGGCAACAGCATTACTGAATTCTTTCACTACTTCAGTATTTAAGTTATGCATGTCTTTCAAACTCACAGTAAAACTTTAAAAAACATAATTGATATGTAATGTGAAAAATAGAAATTGTTACCCAAAATTCAAGTCCTTAGCAGTAACCACTGTTAGCCACATATGGTAGGATTGGTAGGATAAAGGAAGCTTTATCTCTATAAATCCTTTTCTATAAACATATAACCATATATAATTAAATTAGTTTCATGTATAAATTACTCAAATTAATTAGCAAAATCTCTGGTTTCACTAATTAATTTTTTTTAAAGGAAAGGTACAGGAAGAAATAAAGATGCTCAGAGTCAGGCAGAAAAGAGAGAGAGGAGGAGGAGGAAGCACTTTATTTATTTCAGTTGTTCATCTAGGTTGTACCCCCAGCCCCAGGACATGAACACAGGTCCTTGGGATGTATGTGGACGGCACCCGCTGAAAGCAGTTGACCAAACCACTACTCACTAATTAGTTTTATGTTTTAATTAAATGGGATAATTCTATTTCTTGGCTTTTCCCCCCTCAACTATAGTTCTTGAATATTTTTCCAAGTCAGTAGATACAAAATTCTAAATTATGGTTGCTTGGTGTTTTATGTTATTGATCTTCCCTTATTGGTTCACTATTCCACATACTGTTGCAATGAATATCCTATCATATATCTGTATACTCTTCTATTTCCATAGAGTAAATCACTAGAAGTGGATTTCCATTTAAACTGTTGCTAGGTGCTGCTAAATTGTCCTCTTAAATGCTCTTTGATTTTATATCTTTGTCATTAAAAGATAGGAGTGCCCTTTTCTCCACACTCCTTCCAACCCTGAATATTATCATTCTTTTTTGTTTTTTGAAATCATATCACATTGCTGTTTTAACAAGCATTTCTCTGATTACTAGTGAGACTGAGTAACTTTTCTTAAATTTATTAGCCATTTATCTTTCATTTTCATGTCCTTGAAATATTTCTTGTTTGTCAACAATTTGTTTTTGTTGTTTATCTTTTTCCAATTGATTTGTTGGATATCTTTGTATATTGGGAGCAATCATTACTTTTCAAATTAAGTTTTTTTTTAATTTTTAAAGTTTTTATTGAAGTAACTTTGATTTTTAAAATAATATATATTTACATGTGCAAGTTCACTGTTCATTAAGTACATGACAGCACACCATACCCACCACTAAATTACCAACAGTCTTCTACCTTTGTCCCCACCACCACCGGCTCCCATGCCCCTTCCTTCCCCTCTGGTAACCTCAGTTCTATGTAGTGTCTAAGGGTTGGTTTTTGATTTGTCTGTTCACTAACTTGGTTTCTTTATACTCCACATGAGTGAAATCATCAATTTAAGATCTTTTAAACTTGGGTTTCTAAGCAATACGTTAATCAGCTAAGACTGGACAACCCATAATATTCATTTTCCAAATAGCATTGTTAGCATTTCTTCACATGGCTGTAACCCTGGGGAGAACTAGTGACGAGCAGGTTAGATGTAGTGCAGGGAGGACAGAATCAGCTTGCTCCCAGGCCTCCCTCGGATTCCATGTAGAACTGAGTCTCTAAGTCCCCCAAAGCCTCAAGATGCTTGTCCCTCTGGGACACAGAAGTATCCCCTGCCTTCTTCCCAGGCAGCATCTCAGTGCTGAGGTGAGAAGGTGGAGGACCTGAGCTCCCAAGGGAAGCAGGGGATTTATTCCTGCCCATCCTGAGCTTTAGCAGAAAAACTGCAACTCAGATATAACTCCAGGAACCAAAGCTCTTTCTGTCCTCAAGTAGAAGACCTTTTATTTTCCTTTGAATATTTAATTTACAGTATTTTAACATGTCCAAAATGGAGACTTAACTAAGGTTTTGATGGCTTAATTTGTACCATTAATCAAAACTGATGCAATTCTTTCTTCCCAGGGCTCTTAACTGAGAGGTTGTAAGCCAAGTGTGTCTCTAAAAAGATGAGGGTGACCAATAAAAGCCTTTTTATGGCCTTTGTCTCAGCTTTTCTGGAGCCAGACTTGGCACAGGAGAAAGGCTGGTGGTGGTGTGTGTGTGTATAGAGGGGGGAATTGCTATGGCAAACTTTTACCTGTGTCCCTATAGCCAACATTGCTGTTACCTTTTCCAGATTATGTAATTAGTTTTAGAACCCCCTTCATCTTTTCTTCTTGTAGATTAGAACTGGAACTAGGGAATACTCTGTTCTAGTGAAATCCTTCTTCATTTAAACAGAAACCAAAGTTACAACAGATACCACAGAAATTCAGAACATCATAAGGGATTACTATGAACAGCTCTATGCCAACAAAATGGACAACTTTGAGGACATGGACAAATTTTAAGAAAAATATTGTCTACCAAGACTGAACCCAGAGAAGACCTGGAAAACCTAAACAGAACAATCACAAGCAACGAAATTGAAGGAGTAATCAAAATTTCCCCAAAAAATAAAAGCCCAGGACCAGATGGCTTCTCTAATGAGTTCTACCAAAGCTTCAGAGAAGAATTAACACCTGTTCTTCTCAAGCTCTTCCAAAATATTGAAGAATAGGGAACTCTCCCAAATGATTTTTATGAGGCTAACATTACACTGATACCAAAAGCTGATAGAGACATCACTAAGAAAGAAAATTACATACCATTATCTCTAATGAATATAGATGAAAATTTCTCAGCAAAATATTAACAAACCAAATCCAATGATGTATTAAAAAGATCATCCATCATGGCCAAATAGGATTTATCTCAGGGATGCAAGGATGGTTCAACATAATAAATCTATTAATATCATATACCATATCAATAAGAGCAAAGAGAAAAACCACATGATCATATCAATAGATGCAGAGAAAGCTTTTTTACAAGATCCAACACCCATTTATGATAAAAACCCTTCATAGAGTGGGAATAGAAGGTATACGCCTCAACATAATAAAGGCCATATATGAAAAACTCACAGCCAACATCATAGTCAGTGATGGAAAATTGAAAGCATTTCCTCTAACGTCAAGAACAAGGAAAGGCTGTCCACTCTCACCACTGCTATTTAATATTGTACTGGAGGCCTTAGCCTGAGCAATTAGGCAAGAAAAAGAAATAAAAGAAATCCAAATTGAAAAGGAGGAAGTAAAACTATCATTATTTGCAGATGAAATGATTATATATATTGAAAACCCTAAAAACTCTTGTCAAAAAACTTCTAGAACTCATCAACAAATACAGTAAAGTGGCAGGCTACAAAATCAATGCACAAAAATATGCTGCATTTTTATACACAAACAATTTGCTAGACAAAAATGAAATCACAAAATCACACCATTTAAAATACAAGTTAAAAGAATAAATACCTGGGCATATATCTAACAAAGGAAGTAAAGGACCTATACAAGGAAAATTACTTGTAATTTTCTTAAAAGAAATAGAGGAGGACACAATGAAATGGAAAGACATTCCCTTTTCATAACTGGGAATAATCAACATCATTAAAATGACCATCTTACCCAAAGTAATATACAGATTTAATGCAATCCCCATTAATATCCCACAGGTTTATTTCTAGCAAATAGAAGAAAAAATTTTTTTTAATTTTATGGAACAACACAAGACCCTGAATAGCCAAAGCAATTATTAGAAAAAAGAACAAATCTGTAGAGATTACACTCATAGACACTGAACTATGTTATAAAGCAACAGTGGTCAAAACGGTATGGTACTGGAATAATAGCAGAGGCATAGATCAGTGGAATAGAACTGAATCACCAGAAAGTGACCCACTCACATACAGTCAGTTCATCTATGACAAAGGAGCCAAAAGCATACACTGGAGAAAGGAAAGTCTCTTCGATAAATTGTGTTGGGAAAACTGGTCAGCCACATGAAAAAGAATGAAGCTAGACCACTCTCTAACACCATTCACAAAAATTCACTAAAAATGGACTAGAGACTTGAACATAAGACCAGAAACCATAACGTTCTTAGAAAACAGCACAGGAAAGCCTTTCCATGACAACAGCTGTAGAGATGCCTTTGGGGACTCAACTCCACTATCAAGGGACACTAAAACAGAAATAAACAACTGGGACTACATCAAACCAGCTGCATTTTCAGCACTTTCTTTCCTTTCTTTCATGTCTCCCTTACTCAGCATTAGGCCACTAGCCACTCAGCACTGCCCACTGTGGGACACACATCTGGTAAGACTGAGTGTGTGAGGGTGCTAGGATCTTAGCACCCAGGGATAATCCCTTCAGTAGGAGGTGAGGAGAGACCATTATGGAACACAAAGAAACCACCAGTGGTGAAGTTTCTAACATCATTAGACCAGAGGATATTTCTGGGTAGGGAAGAAGCCCTGTAAGTCCTCTAAGCAACTCTCAAATCCTGGCCTTCATAGGAAGCCTAGAGAGAGGGCAATTCTTTTTATTTCTTTTATTTCGTTGCTGCCCTGAGCAGTAGACTCTGAACTCAGCATTATTCAGAGGTGGGTGGTGCTGCAAGATGAGCATGATAGCAGGGCAAATTCATAAAACTCTTTCCTTGATGTGAGATGAAGAAAAAAAGCTATTACTTCTCCAGGTTGGCCGTGGGCAGTGCCCAAGTTAATTGCTGGCATGCAGGGCCTGGTCTGGCACCAGTCACACCCGGTAACAGGTTTTTAGGAAACTGTATTCTCTTCCTCTGAGGCAATGTAATTGGTCTATTAAAACAAGGAGAAGTGAGCAGGACAGGGTGCAGAAACTCTGCTTAGCTGGTAAAAACTCGAACATGTCCAGCCAGCCTGCTTCAGGCCTCTACAAGTCACCTTATGCTCTATGGGCCTTATGTATATATTTGCGTTGTTGGAGTTTTTGTTTTATGCTGTTCATTTGCACACAAACTTGTGCCTGGATACACCAGACAACCCTGTCTAGTGTTGCACTATCAGTCACCGACATCGTCCAACCTCCTTCATTACACTTATAAATGATCTTATTTATTTATATGTTGACTTGATTATGGCTATCTCTCTTAGAATGTCATCTCCATGAGCATCATTGCCTTGATCATCACTTCGGCCATCAGAACAGGTTTCAATGATGTTTATGGAGTGCAATGAACAAATGTGTAACATAGGCAAGATATCCCAGGACATCAGCCTTAGAGAGTATTTTGTGGACTCAACTCCAGCAGTAAGGGAAACAAAAATAAAAATAAACAAAGGGGCTCACATCAAACTGAAAACTTATGCACAGTGAAAGAAGCCATCACCAAAATAAAAAGACAACCACTGACTGGGAGAAAATATTTGCATATTATATATCTGACAAAGATTTAATATCCAATATGGACAAAGAATTCATAAAATTCAACAATTGAAAAATAAACAAACCAACCAAAAAAGGGCAGAAGAATTAGATAGATACTTCTTCAAAGAAGACAAGAGATAGCCAACAGTCATTTAAAAAGATGTTCTTCCTCACTTGTTTTTAGAGAAATGCAAATCAAAATAAACAATGAGATATCACGTTACACCTGTAAGATTGGCTACTACTCAAAAGTCTGGAAACGACAACTGTTGGTGAAGAAGTGGAGAAAAGGGAACACTTACACTGTTGGCTGGAGTGAAAATTGGTGCAATCCCTATTGAAAACAGTGTGGAGAGTCCTCAAAAAAATGAGAATGGAAATTCTATGTCTGCTTCTAGGTATTTACCCAAAAGACATAAAAACAGTAATATTCAGAGATATGCCCACCCCATCTCTCTTACAGCATTATTTATAATAGCCAAGAACTGGAAACTACCTAACAGCCCGTTGTCAGATGAGTGGAAAAAGGTGTACTATATATACACAACAGAATACTACACAGATGAAATCTGTGACAACATGGATGGAACTAAAGGGGATTATGTTAAGTGAAATAAGTCAGAAGGAAAAAGACAAATACCAGATGATCTCATTCAGATATAGAATATAAAAAAACAAAGCAAAGGAACAGACAAAACAAAAAAACCCAGCTTTGGACTCGCCCTAGTGGAGTAAGGTTTGGGCTCAGGCCCCAGGGCCAGCAGAAACAACCACCATCGACAACTAAATAAAATAAAATGCTTCGTCTCTCTCTCTCTTTGTCTACCTGTCTGCCTCTGCTTGCCTTCATTCCTGCCTATACCTTAAAAAATAAATGAGTGAGTATATAAATAAAAATAAAAACCCTTAGACATTAGCAACAGAACTGAGGTTATCAGTGGGGAACAGGCTAGGGGGCAGGAGCAAGGTGTGGCAGCTTCAAGGTGGGTACATCTTTCACCAGTGGTGAAGGAACTTCGGTCATTTGGTGGTGGGCAGGGTGTGTTGTCATAGATTTGAGGAGTGGGGCATCTGCACACATGGGTTTATATTATTTTGTAAATAAAAGTTACCTCAATACATTTCAAAAATGTATTTATTTGTTTATTCCCAGGCCCATGGCTTTCATAGCCTGTACCTTCACTGCCTGAGCTACAAGGGGTATCCTTTTTTTTTTTTCTTTCTTGTAATATCTGTACTTGGGTTTTGGTTGCAAAAGTAATACAACAATACACACAAGTATATGAAGTCAAATGGAAAAGGAAAATCATCCTCTGCCTGCCCTTGTCTCTCTCCAAAAGTACCCATGATTGGCACCTGGATGCACTGTATGCCCTCCAGTGAGTGCTCTGTACACACAGGCCCACCACTCCCCTCATCTCCCAGTCAGCAGACAATACTGCACTCCTCTCCCCATTTCAGAAAACAGTCTCTCTGACCTGAGCCTTCCAAGAAACCAGATACCACAACTTTCCACATTCCTCCTGGTCTCCTCTCCCTACTCCCCCACTCCAGAACCAAACAAAGCAAAGCAAACCAGGAAAAAGCACGGATGATGGGGAAACTGTGAGCTCCCGAGTCAGAAGAATCTGGATAGAAATCCTCAGTGGCCATGGTGCCCTCTAAGCCTCAGTTTCTTCATGAGTTAGAGGAGGAGGACATTACCTACAAGACTGGGTTGCGGCAAGCCCTAAATGGAGTTGCTGCGGGCTAGTGTGGGTTAATCCTCCTTTCTCCCTAATGTCACTCCCCTGGCTGGACTTTGGTTACTTCCTTGTCATTTTTGTTTGGCTAGAGATAAAGAATACCAAGCTACTTAAAAAAAAAAACAGTAAAAACATTCAATTATTCTCAGAGACTCCAACTTTATCATCTCCCCTTCCTTTCCTTCACTGGGTTGAGGCCTCCTTTCCTCACTTCTCCAATTCACAGATCAATGGTGTCAGGCTGTTTAAAGTGCCTCAAAGAATCTGACTGAGACTGGAAGGAAAAAGGGGGAAAAACCCACACCATCCCCACCAAACTTCCTCCCCCACCCCCAACTGCCCCCGCCTCCAGCCCCAGCCTCAGTCCTCCACCCCACTTCCTGTCTATAGAGGCCAAAGCCAGAGTCCGTGCTGCGATTACACAATCACAGTCACTTGGCCGCCCAGCTGTCAGCCCAATAATCCATCTTCACTAATGATACTGTGCTTTTCTGCTTTCCAAAACCTCAGGAACCAACGTGAGTCAGACCTATGTTGCCTGCCTTCCTACATACCCTCCTGTGGAGGCGGGGGTCCCAGCAAGGAGGTGCACCGTCTCCCAGATTTAGCGTACCCTGGCTGAAGTGCACCTTCCTAATGACCTGCCCAGGACTCAGATGGAAGGGGAGGATGGCCCTCCATGCGAATCCAAGAGTCACCCAGTTGTGGCTGGCCTTGGGGACTAGGGCAGCCCAGATTAGATAGGTGAGAGAGCCCTTAAACTCCAGAGAAACAACATTAGGGATGCTTAGGGGACAATTATGCTGATTCGGGTGCTTCTGCCATGGAAACCCAAGCTCTATCTGTGCCAGGAGCAAAGATGCCAAGGCATATGTATGCTTCTCAGTTGGCAGCCTGAGCCCCGACCTTGTACTGCCTCCTCCTGCAGCTCAGATGGGGACAACTTTCCCCAGCCACCTGCGGGTTCTGGAGCAGGAATTCCACGAAAAAGCAAGTGGAAGTCAGGTGCCCTGCAGGAGCCACAGAGACTCGCCAGGTCAGAGCACAGAGCATGAAAGAACTCGCATCAATGACAGACTCCAGAACAAGGAGTCAATAACAGACTCCAGAAGCAGGTTTACAGGTTTTTTGGGAGTTGCCGATACAATGACTTTCCATAAGAGGGTGGAGATGGGGTTTCTTTCTCTTTTAAATCTTGGAAGTTGGGCTACCTCAAGCCCAAAGGATGGAGGCAAAAGGGGTTCAGGATGGGAGGAGGAGATGAAGACAGGGTGTGTGGATGCAACCAGATGAGGAAGGTGGCAAAGATGCCAAGGTGTGGAACAAACAGCTGCACCCACAAGGCTCACTTTGATACCTGCTCTGTGGACACTGCAGGGTGATAATGTAGACACCAGCAGAACCCAGGGGCTGAGAGACATTGGGAAAAAGGCAGGACCCCTGTCCTGACCAGTCAGAGGATCCTCCCTCACCCCTGGGAACCAGAGGGTAGATACCCATCACACTGAAGTTCAGTTTTGCTCTCATTCCCACCACTATGGTTTGAACTGGGACTTGTCCCACTGGCAGTCTCAAGCCCAAACTTTGTCCCTTTCACTATCTAATAAAAACTTCTCTCCAGAGTTGATAAAAGTAGTTTCTGTAGACATAGAGTCAGCAGGTTCCCAGAAGGGTAGGACAAGAGTTACCCTGGCCAGGATAGGGCTGTGCCTTTTGGAGCACAGGTGTCTGAAATGAGAGGACACTCTGGAAGAGCTGCCCCTGGCTGTGGAGATGGGAGCCCTATTCACCCAAAGACAGCTCACCCATATCTTCCTGCCACCGATGCTGTCCTGACAGGAACCAAGGCTAGTGGTATGTCTAGGTTTCATTTTCTCTAGACCCAGTCATTGTCCTAGAGCTCTGAAGTGGGAAACAGTTGGTAATGACCATGACCATGATTACCATCTTACCCTCGTAAACTTCCTGAGGTAGAATGAGCATACCTCCCACTCATCTCTCAGCCTGCTGCTTCCACAGCTCCCCAGGGCAGGGTTGCAGGCCCCAAGGGGAGCCTACATGGTGCCTTTGTTCCTAGCTGACCAGTGACAAGTCATAAAACTTGCAGGGTCCATCTATCCAGCCAGAGCTGCTGAGCTAACCAACAGTGTCCCCAGGACATACCATGACCTTCAGGCAAATGACAACTGGGGTGCCCCTAAATACCAAGAAACAGGTTCAAGTACAGAGACGGACATGTGCATGGACAGTCCCCACCAGTACACATTCACTACCACACAAGGGCACATAATCACATGCCCATATGAGCATGTACATAGACACACAGAAGTACACACACACACATACACACATACATACATACATACACAAGCACAGATAGTCACACTCGGGCACAGTCAGACACAGACACAGACACATACCATGCAGGCACAAACCCAAAAGCATACAGATGGGTAACACACAGGTACACAGGAGCGTGCACATATGCAGACACAAACTCACAGGACCAGCACCCACTACAGGGATACATGAACAGGCATAGTTCATATCCACATGTGCACAGGCTCCTACACACGTATTTACACACACACACACACACACACACACACACACACAGAGTAACTCAAATTCCAGGGGCCCAGTCACTTGAGAAGGCCTTGGCCAGCTGCCCTTGTCTTTCACCCTGGGCAGGAGACCAGACCCTCCTCCTGCCCCGCCCCAACCCCCAAGTGGTTGTATAAATTCCCTCCCTTTCCCCCTTCCTGACACAGTCAGTCTCTGACTACAGCTCAGCTTTCTGCCTCTGCCCGCTCCTGGCAGGCCTGTCAAGATCAAGACCAGCGAGCAACATGGGTAAGGAGGGGTGGGGTTTGGACAACCCCCCACTGCCACTCCTGGCCTGCCCTATAGGAAATGACTGAAAATCTGGATTTGCTGGTTAGGGAAGACAGCGCTGGACTCTGCTCCTCCCCGCCTCCCCTACCCCTGCATTTCCGGGCTTATCCAAAGTTTCTGGAGGTGCTTGGGAAGGACAGGAGGGGACTGCTGGGCCAGTATTTAGCTCCCTGGCTGGGACCTGGGGCCAGGGTGCCTTTTGCCACTGAGAAAATCAGGTGTTGAGAGTATTTTGGAGGAATCTCTATGTCCTTGACTATGACTACAGGAGAGAGACAAACCTGATTTCAGCTCTGAGACAGCTTCTTACTCAAGGGAATAGGGAACTCAGGCTTTTGGTGCTCGGATGGCTCTCTAGGTACCCCACATCACCGGTCACTGTGGGAGGGAAATCAGGGAGCAAATACTCACTCACTGAGGACCTGATTCAGTATCCCCACCCACTCAATCCTTGAAATTCTCCTAGTCCCCATCCATGGGAATGGATGTCAGGCTGAGGAAGAGTTTGAGTGTGGGTGTGAATATTGAAGTCCTTGTCACCTAGGATCTTTCCTGGGCTGGCAGAAAGTCCAGCAGCCAGCCTGGCATTGTAAAAACCCAATAGCTTTCCCTGGCTTTATCTCAAAACCCAAAGATGCTCATAGATCTTGCTTGAGATGTGAAAACACGGAGCTGTGCCCCCAGAAAAGAGCACTGGTGCTCACTGGGGCCTTAAATGGCAAGCAGTTCCCAGCTCTGAAAAACACTCCGGGTAAAGGAAGCAGGAAGATAACGCTGAAGGCAACACATGCTTTGCACCTTTACCCTCTCATTCTCCATTTGGCTCTGCCCGTTTTCTATCTGCCCTGACGTCCCAGCATTTTTGCATCTCCTTCCCCATCTGTATCTAGCAACCACCCTTCCCTCCTGTGCCTAAACCTGACTAGATTGATTGTATAACAGAAGTCTCCTTAATTCTTTCAGATCAGACCTCTCTTACTTGCCTGACACCACCCCTAGTCCTCTCTCTTTGGGCACCAAGTACTGCCTGGGCACCACCCCCCAGGCCCCACCCATATTTATACAACACTTCTCCTTTACAAAAGCACGTATTTGACCAACATAGTCACCTAGAGAAGGAGGCAGGATATTATTAACCTTTCAGCAAATAAAGGAAAGTGAAGATCAAACCTGGAATTTGAAACCGGTTTTTAGACTCCAAAACACTGTGCTCCTCTCAGTCTGCTGTGAGTAGAGGAGCCCGGTTCCCTGGGTCCAGGCACCAGCAGAGGCTTGACTCTGGCTACTCCTGGCTCCCTGCTTGTGGCCCCCGTCAGTCTAGGCAATGGCCAAACTGGCCCTGGGACAGGCCAGGGAGACAGTGCCCAGTCCTGTGTATTCCACTCCAGGGTTTCTTTCGGTGTGCAGCTCCGCCTCTGTAATTCCTCAGTCCTTTCTCTTGCTCAGAACCCAAACCCTGACACCTGGTTCTGGCACTGTGCCATCTCAATCCACCTTCTCAGTGACCCTGTAGATCAGTGTGGCTTTTCTTGCCAGATTCAGAGGACAAAGAAGGTCACTTTCTCTAGCGCTGATGGGTGGGTTTTTTGAGATCTCCGGAGTTGGGGCCAAATACCTTACTTTACAGATAAAGGAGTAGGACCCACTCTGGGGTAAAACCGGCCTAAAGACCTCCAGCTGGTGTTAATCCTGTGGTCTTGAACTTCAGCCTCTTTCTTGTCCCTTACCAGGTCTCACTTTTACGTAATCCATGCTCTGGCGCGCAGGGGAGGAAAGAGGAAGAGTCAGCCCCTTGTGCAGAGCAGGCAGTGCCCTCGCTCCCCAAGGCTGTTCCCCAAGAACAACCAGTGTTTCCTGGCTCCTACCAGGCAAGCACGGAGCTGTGCTCTTGACAGCACCATCTTGTGTAGGCCTCATGAAAACCCAGCGCAGTCTTATTCCGTGTTTTTCACAGATGGTGTGGAAACTGAGACAGGGAGGTTAAGTCATTTGTCCATGCTCCCATAGCTAGTCAGTGACCTGCTGGCATTGGGACTCAAGTCATGCCATAGCCACCAATCCCTGCTGCCCTGGGCCCTTCTTCCCTCCCCCACGGCTTGAGTGTCTGCCCACCCCAGGTCAGATCTCTGCAGCTCTGTCTGACACACACGCACACACACACACACACACACACACACGTTCATCAGGACTTTGAGGGCGTGGGGAAGATGGATGGCAGTGAGGATGATCTGGGACAAGACAGCATCTTGGCCAGCAGTGAGGCAAGAGTGTGGAGTGGGTTGGGGAGTGGGTTTACCGCACACAGGGAAGGAGCCTTCACCGTCTAGAGCTTGGCCTCACCAATATGCTCCCTTGTTTCCACAGCTACGAAATGTGGAGAGTGTGGACCTGGCTACTCTACCCCGCTGGAGGCCATGAAAGGTAAATGGAAAGGCTGAGCCAACTCCCCTGGGAAGGAACTCTGTGAGCCAGCACCCTCTGTTGACACCATGACTGGCAGGGGTGGGAGACACATACCCCAGCCTCCACCCTCAGCCTCACCCAGGGCTGACCCCAACTTTTCTCCCCACTCTGCCAACACCCCTGCCTGCTTTCTACCCTCTAGGACCCAGGGAGGAGATTGTCTACCTGCCCTGTATTTACCGAAACACGTGTACTGAGGCCCCAGATTATCTGGCCACTGTGGATGTTGACCCCAAGTCTCCCCAGTATTGCCAGGTGAGGTGGATTTTAGGCATCAGAGTAGCCATGACCCCTTCTCTATCACTGGTCAGGGATGCCTTCCCCAGCCCCATACTTCTTTACCCTCCCTGGGGCTGGTTGTGCTGGCTAATCACTGCACAAGGGCTCCCCTGGGGGGAGGGGGGGCAGGGTGTTCTGAAATCCAAGCAGAAGTGGAGCCAGGGGGCACCTTTTTCTGGGCAGAGTCCAGGTGAGCAGCGCTCCCTGCTTCCTCTCCCACCCTAGGTCATCCACCGGCTGCCCATGCCCCACCTGAAGGACGAGCTACACCATTCCGGATGGAACACCTGCAGCAGCTGTTTCGGGGACAGCACCAAGTCGCGCACTAAACTGGTGCTGCCAAGTCTCATCTCCTCCCGAATCTATGTGGTGGATGTGGGCTCAGAGCCCCGCGCCCCGAAGCTGCACAAGGCAAGCTCTCTGCCCCTGCCCTGATGTCCCCACCTTCACAGGCAGCCTATGGCTACAGGCAGCCAAACCTAAACCAGCTTCCTCCGGTGGAGCTCAGCAGCATAGAGGGAGGTTTACCAAGGGAGAGTCACCTGGGGGAGCTGAGTGGTCACTGGAAGGGAGGGAAGAAGCTTCTGGTGTTAATTCTGAGAAGGAAAAGGGGTAATCTTTTCCCAGGTACTTAAAAGCCTAGTGCTTCCTTTCAGTAGGAGCCTCTAATCATTCCTCTCACAATGTTGGTGATTTTGGTGAGTGCCCTTTTGGTGCCAGAGACTCAGTGTTGGCTACTGGTGATACAAAGCTGATGTCAGCATCGGCCCAGTCTAGAAGTTGTTTATGGTCTTATAGGGCTGTGGGTGCCTTCCAGACAGATGGTGGGGAGAAGTCATTGCTTTTGTACCTGAGGAGTTAGCCCTCTCTCTGACTCTCCTTTGCTTCTCTGCAGAAGTTACCAGACTCAATTTTTGCCATTTTCCTGCAGGGAAAATTGTGCCCAGGTTTTGAAGAAAAAGAAAACTGGATCAGAGATAGAAGTAGGAGTATGTGGGATTAGTGAATGGGGGGTTCCTTGCCCTTTAAGATTCTGACACCTGGTGAGCCCTAGTGGCTCAGGAGTTAAGCCTGCACCTAGGGAGCAGTCCATATCCAGCCTAAGGACCTGGGTTGGCACCTAGGCCTGAGTTGGAGGAACAGTTTAAAAATGAACAACTAAATAGAATGCTTCTTCTTCCTCTTGGTTCCTTCCTTCTGCTGTCTGCCTGCCTTCATTTCTGCCTACCTGCCTTCCTCTTTAAAAAAAATTGATGTCCTTCCCCATCCTTCTCCAGATCATCGAGCCCAAGGACGTTCATAGCAAATGTGGCCTGGGTTACCTTCACACCAGCCACTGCTTAGCCAGTGGGGAGGTGATGATCAGCGCTCTTGGAGACCCCAAGGGCCACAGCAAAGGTACCTGCTGGCACTGTAACTCTAGTCGGGGAGCAAACTCCAGGCCTGAGGAGGGATGAAATGACCTTCTGGGGAGATTCAGGGTGCTGGAGCTCATCCAATATTTAAACTACATCTTTATAGTCAAGTAACTTCAGTTGTTTCAATTATTTCTGATGATGAGCCTTGCCTGGTGGATTCACTTAAGTTATAATCAGAATAGTCAGCTGTGGGCGAGCACAGACCTTGTCCCAGAGAATAGTGCCTTTAATATCGGCCTTCGTGAATTCCTGAGCAGATCTCACCATCCCTGGGATTCCTAATCTTCCTATTTGCTATTTCATTTAAGCTATGATCAAAGCTGACACTTAAAAATGGTTTACTGTGTGCCAGACCCAACTTATGAGGCAGATGGTACTAGGATCCCTATTTTACAGACAACAAAGCTGGGGCACAGGCTGGTCAAGTCATTTGCCCAAAGTCATACAACTAATAATTCATAGAACTGGAGCTCACCGTCAGCAATCTGACTCCAGTGTCTCAGTCCTAATCCCTGCACTGTATTGCTTATCTCAGAGGCCTGTCTATTTCATCTGAAGGCCTATCAAAGAGCTTGAAGTGGGTTATCAACTGAGGTCACCCAGTTTAGGTTACTGCACTAGAATCCACTTAACTGCTTTCTCCCAGAGACAGGAGGAGTATGACATTTCTTGATTTAATAACTCTTAGGAGTAGACATCTAATTATATTTGCAAAGAAATGTCAAGGTTTCATAATATTCTTAACAAAGGAAAAGCATGTTGGGCATTCATGTTGATTACAAATAAATATAATTTACTTGCTCTATTAAAAAGATGTAGTGAACAGAATAGAAGGAAGACTTTAGGAGGAATCCTCCACCTGAACAGGGAGGCCAGGCAAGAGAAACACAGGGTGCAGAGTTCCAGATCACTTAGCTCAAGGAAAGAAAAAATTCCCCTGTGGGTCTGGGAGAGGGATGAAGTTGAGGAGCAGTGGGTACTTACCAGCCACCTCTGGGTGAGACCCTTTGGACATCTGAATTTGAGAAGCCAGTAAGCCCAGTGGGAGGAGGCAATGAACTTGGAGCCTCTTAGACATGCCTGGGGTGAGGGCTGGGTGGGCCTGGTGTCTCTACTGCCTCTGCCACCCTACTTCTTTCCCTGCTCAGGGGGTTTTGTGCTGCTAGATGGAGAGACATTTGAGGTGAAGGGGACATGGGAACAGCCTGGGGGTGCTGCGCCTATGGGCTATGACTTCTGGTACCAGCCTCGGCACAATGTTATGATCAGCACCGAATGGGCAGCTCCCAACGTCATACGTGATGGCTTCAACCCCGCTGATGTACAGGCTGGTGAGGATCCCCACCCCACACCCCACCAGGGCACCCACTCTGCTGCTTTCTGCTTCCAAACTCCATTCTCCAGCCCTCTGGGGTCCCTCATATGATTACCAGACTCTTGCGGGTGATGGGCTAGGATGTGCCTAGTGCTCTGACTTGCCCACTTGTCTTCTGATCTTCCAACCCATTTTCAATTTTCTGTCCTGGACTGCGCCCTAACCCTTTCCCCACCTGCAGGGAAGTATGGAAGCCACTTACATGTGTGGGACTGGCAGCGCCGTGAGCTGGTGCAGACCCTGCCTCTGCAGGATGGGCTCATTCCCCTGGAGATTCGCTTCCTGCACAACCCAGCTGCAGCCCAGGGCTTTGTGGGCTGTGCCCTCAGCTCCAACATTCAGCGCTTCTACAAGAATGAGGTGACAGAGGCCCTCTGGCACTTGTCTCCCAACAGCCCTGTCAGCAGCTGTGAACAGGCTTCTGTACACACAAAGCTCCCCTCCCCCTTGGGGCAAGCCCAACCCCCTTGCCTGGTTCCCACCAGACCAACGTCTCCAGGAACAAAAAAGCAGGGCCACCAGCCTTCCCTCTTTTCTCTCAATTCTAGGCTAAACTCTAATCAGCCACATTTATTCACTTATTCAGGCACCACATGTGAGCTTCTCATTAGGCACAGGTGGGCTAGGTTCTGGGCACCCGACAGTGAAGCTGACATGAGTGCTGCCTTAAGGGCCTTGCATAGGATTTAGACCCTAATGGCAAAAAGCCCAGTATCTACTCTCTCCCTCCCAGGCTCTGGGGAGACCCAGATCGACCCTATCCCCCAACTCTGACAGGTTCGACTTTCTGCCTCCTAACCCCACCCCACCTCCCAATGCAGGGAGGTAGTTGGTCTGTGGAGAAGGTGATCCAGGTGCCCCCCAAGAAAGTAAAGGGCTGGATGCTGCCTGAAATGCCAAGTAAGTGCCCAGGGGAGGTGAGAATCGGAAGGTTGGTTTCTGACCTGGATAACAAGAGTCCTTAAAGTTTCCGAACCACATACCCCAGGCCTCATCACTGACATCCTGCTGTCCCTGGATGACCGCTTCCTCTACTTCAGCAACTGGCTGCATGGGGACCTGAGACAATATGACATCTCTGACCCTCAGAAGCCCCACCTCACTGGACAGGTGGGGGAGAGGAGGAAAAAGGAAGTGTGGGATGAGGGATGAGGATATGAAGTAACTGGGGGTTAATGAGAGAGGTACAGAGAAAGTAAAAATGCACATGGATGTATATGCAGGCCAGGGCTGTGGGGAGCTGTGGCTGACATGAGGGAGTAAGGGATTCTGACTGAAGCAAGTGGCTCTTCCTGCAATGTCCTCACCTCCCCGTTGCCTACCTTGATGCTGTGTGCCTCCCCACCCAGCTTTTCATTGGGGGCAGCATTGCCAAGGGAGGCCCGGTGCAAGTGCTGGAGGACGAGGAGCTAAAATCCCAACCAGAGCCCCTGGTAGTCAAGGTGAGGATCACCCTGCACCCCCTCCATCCCCCCCACCCCCGCTCATGGGCTCCCCCTCAGATTCCAGCTGGAGAAGTATGGGGGCAGGGGCTGGGGACCATCTGACCTTGCTCTTGGGGTACAGGTGGGGCCTATAATCCCCTCCCACTGTTTATATGTTATTCTGAAATCTGACCCTTGGTTTTCTGAAGGGGAGACGGGTGGCCGGAGGTCCTCAAATGATCCAGCTTAGCCTAGACGGGAAGCGTCTCTACGTTACCACATCACTGTACAGCGCCTGGGACAAGCAGTTTTACCCTGATCTCATCAGGTGAGAAGCAGACAGCTGGGTTTCCCGCCCTGGTCCTCCTCTCCTCATGGCTCCTTTGGCTTTCTGAGACTTCCTGGGAATCCCACCTGTCCCGCAACACACAGACCCTCCTCCCTCATCAAGAACTCACTCCCGCACTCATGTCTTAGGGAAAAGAAATGGCCACCTCTGATCTTACTCTTATTTCCTCCCCATTTCCACCAGGGAAGGCTCTGTGATGCTGCAGGTTGATGTAGACACTGTAAAAGGAGGGCTGACATTGAACCCCAACTTCCTGGTAGATTTTGGAAAGGAGCCCCTTGGCCCAGCCCTGGCCCATGAGCTCCGCTACCCTGGGGGTGACTGCAGCTCTGACATCTGGCTCTGAGGCCATTCCTCACAGCCCCACTCCATATTCTGAGCCCTCACTTCATAGGGACCTGGCTTTACTCTGTTCTCTTGCTCACACCTTGGCAACTTGTCCTACTAAAGCCAAAGTGACATTGTAGGAACGCATGGAATAGTGTCTCCATTTACTGACCACTGTCGTGTGTTGTTGCTCACTATGCTATTTTTACATGAGCTCTTGGAAATTATTTTACAAAAAAAATAAACTGCTAAACCCACCTCTCAGATTGCCTTGTCCTTGGGGGCATGAGATCTGCACCCCTCTTCTGTCAATTCTTTATTTCTTGAACAGGAAAGTCCTGAAGAAGATCCAGGGGGTTATGGTGACTAGTTCACAACAGCGATTATAACATGATGCTAAAATATTACTTCTATGGCCAGAAAAACTTGAATATTGGAGGTGGTCGTACTGAGGAGATCTGGGGGAAAAGAATGCTAACCGATGTCTCTAAACTTTTTTTTTTAACTCTAAACTAATTTTTAATGAAACTAAAATCTCACCACCACCAGAAGAATGTAATGTGCCTCTTCTACACAAGAAACACGGTAGATACCTGAGGTAGAGCGCAGATCAGTTCCCACTGCTGGGAGACTACTGGGAGGACATGCTGATGTTGGAAGGTGAGGTACACTACCTCCTACCTGAAGACAGGAGCAAGGCGCCAGGAGGGCTAGGAGCATCAAGATGAACCAGCCCAATAGAGCAGGCCATGGCACGCCTGTCTCCTCACTTGGACTGGGTTTTAGTACCTTGTCCAAATCGGAGTTATCTCTTTTCTCTGCACTAGGTTATTGATTCTTTTTAAAAGGAAAGAGACAGCAGCCAAACAGTAATTCTACTGGCTCTTACCAAGACAATACAAAATATTCAGACATCACATACATTCTGTGCAGTGTTCTGCAAAGACATCTTTGTTTTAAACATTGGAGAAGTCTAGGACCCCCAATATGACCAGGGCACTCCAAGAATTTATCACATCATCTTTCACTTGGAGGTCTTTAAGTATGCTCCCTGAAATATCTGCTTCTGTTTGACTCCTGAGTCCTTCCTCCCACTGTCGAGGAGGATGGCCAGTTTATCATATCCTTCAGTAAGTCTCCTTCACACTGAATTGTAACTCTGCTTATTCCCAGCACATAGCTTGGATAATCACACATGCTTTAATAAATAAATGAATATAAAGGAAGGCTTGGATGATTAAATATAGTTAGAGGAAGCCTTAGAATTTCCTGGGACTTACCAAAAGTTTCTCACCTCCATTTCTGTCCTTTTCAATAACCAAACGTCTTCAGAAATAGAAAGGATCATATAGTTTTACATCATTTCTAAAAGCTAAAAATTCCATTCAACAAGATGGACCTTGAGCATTTGTCATGCCAGAAAGCAAGAACACTACTGAAGACTACAGAGGTAATGCCTAAAGGACTGTGATATGTAAGACAAGGACTTGCATCTAGAATACATGAAAAACTCAACAGTAAAAATTTTAAAAATCAAATTGTAAGGGAAGAAGCAGTGACTTTTTTGGTAATTAGGCTTTTAAAAAGTTTTTTAGACTTTTTCCATTTCCACTCTGGGCAGACTATTCATCTTTCATCATATAACCATGTCTTTACTGAGTTTATGTTACCTACAGAGAGCCACAACCTTAAAATAAAACGCAAATCAAAACAAACAAACAAAATTCAACAGTAAAAAAGTCAAAGATTCTGATTAGAAAATGGGCAAAAGGCATGAACAGACACATCAGCGAAGAAGACATACAGAGAACTAATAAGCACATAAAGAAACGGTCAACATCATTAGCCATCAAAGAAATGCAAATTAAAACCATGTCTTATCATTAGACACCTCTCAGAGTAGAATAGAAACACACTGATAACATGAAATATTATCAAGGATATAGAGAAACTGAATCATTCAGACATTGCTGGCAGAAATATAAAATGTTATAACCATTCAGAAAGAGTTTGACAGTTCCTTATAAAGACTAAATGCTCACTTATCACATGACCCAGCAGTTAATTTTTTGGCATTTATTTATCCCAGAGCTTTGAATATGTATGTTCACATAAAAATCTGAATACAATTTTTCATAGCAGCTCTACTCATCATAGCACAAAACTGGAAACAACCCAGAAGTCTTTCAGTGGATTAATGTTAAACTGCAATGTCCATGAACTACTACCCAGCAATAAAACAGGAAGGGCTACTGCTACATGCAACAACTTGGAAGGATCTCGAGAGAATTCCATTGAGTGAAAAATGTCAATCTCAATAGAGTTTTGCCCAGGTTTCAACCTATCAGTAACCAGTGTTGTGGTTGATCAACCTTTGTGGTTCTTATTATGATTATAAGATGCCCTTCAGCAAAAACCATCAGGAAACTTTGAAAAAAATTAATTACTAACAAGATCTGGAAATTATATTGCACAGTGGGAACCACAGAGTGAGGTCACAAAGAGAGCACACAGGGGCCTGGGGTTCTATTTTTATTGGGGTTGAGGGTGGGGGCCGGGCCTAGGATTTCTTGGTCTCATTTTTTATTGGTAAATTTAAGACACAGGAGTGGGGATTTAAAGATGAGGAAGAGAAAGGAAGGAAAAAACCACGGGCCCTGACTAGTTACCTGTAAAACAAAGGAAACTCAGGATGGGGAGGTAGCTTGGCTCTTTATCTAGTTATGTGGTTGATAATGTGTTTATTCAACTTTATTCTCACTTTGAAGTCCAAATTTCAGCACCAGAGCTTAAGTCAGGCATCTGCAATACAAAAAGAAAAGACAGCTGTCAGGGTTTACTCTACAATTACACATGGTTTGAATCTATGTATAGAACATTCTTGAAATGACAAAATTATAGAATCGGAAAAAAGATTAGTGGTTTCCAGAGGTTAGGGATAGAGGTGGGGTGGGGAAAGTGGTTATGTCTAAATGAGATCCTTGTGATGAAACTGTTTTGTATCTTGATTGTGGTGATGATTACACAAATCTATAGTGTCACAAAATTGCATAGACTGGCATTCCCTAGTGGCTTGGGTGCCAAAAATACACTGGGGTGTAAACCATGTAAAAAGCTCAAGGATCCAGGTATAAGACCCAGGGCCAGAGGAACAACCAAAATAAATAAATATATAAATAAATAAAAAGTGCTTCCTCTTCTTCTGTCCTTTCTTCTTTAAAAATGTCCCTTCTGGCACACCCTGGTGGAGTAGTGGTTTGGTCAACTGCCTCTGGCTGAAACGCAAGCCCCAAGGACCCAGGTTTGCATCCTGGGTCAGGGAGAAGAATAAAGATGTACAACTAAATAAAAATAAAGTGCTTCTTCCTCTTCTCTCCTCCTGCCTGCCTGCCTACTCACTTTCAATCCTGACTGCAGCTTTCCTTAAATAAAGTAAAATGAAATAAATGCTCCTTCCTCCTCTCCCTTCCTCCCTCTCTTAAAAAAATTGCATAGACTATATACACATACATATATATATATGTGTAAATCAATGTATGTAAAACTGGTGAAATCTGAATAAATTTGGTGTATTGCATCACTGTCATTTTCCAGATTGTGACAATATGGTACTTCGCGTATATAAGACGTACCCTGGAAGAAATTGGATAAAGGATATATTACATCTCTCTGTATTAGTTTTTTGCAACTGTGTGTGACTCTACAGCTATGTCTAAATGAAAAATAACACAGAAAGCATACCCTGGTGGCCTCGTGGATAAGGACACCAGACATAGTCCACATATATCCGAAGGACCCAGGTTTGAGTGTTGGGGGTGGGAGAGATGGCAGGGGTAAGGGGGCAGGGGACAATGAAGATGAATGACTAAATGAATAAATAAAATGCTTCTTCCTTTCTCTTCCTGCCTACTTGCCTTTATTCCTGCCTGCACCTTTCCTTTAAAAAAAGAAGAAAAAAGCCTTTTAAAAAATTCTCTTCACTTTTATTTTAATCCTGGCCTTATCTCATAGTTTTACCCTATACCACTTCAAAAACAAGAGAGGCCCTCCTGTCATAGATATACCAGGTACCAGCAAGCAATCTGTGACCCAATCTTCCCCAATCCCTGCCTGCTATATCCACCAAGACAAGACTACATGACTGGTCTCTCTCTCTCCCCTCTCCCTTCTACCCCCTCCCCTCTCCCTCTCCCCCTCCCCTCCCTCTCCCTCTCTCATTCACAAAGTTCTACTCCATGCTAGATGAGCAAGATAGCAAGACTGAGAGTGCCAAGTGAAAAGTTCAGTGTTTTAGCCAAGATTACCTGCCAGCACCATGGTCAGCTCCACAGTTGGTTTATGAGACCGCTGGGGAGGTTTGAGTTTGTTGAACTTAAGGACACCCCCCAAAAGTTGTAGCTCAAGTCCACCATGACAAAGAATATAAGAGAATATCAGGAGGTGTCCACCTACCTTTGGTCCTTTATGTGTGATTAGCCCTCCCTCACACTGCAATTGAGTAGTCTTTAAATTTAGCTTCAGACAATCCAATTAGCTCAACAGTTAGTGAGAATTATCCTCTTTCCTGAATCTTCAAAAAAAAATTTTTGTCACTGACAAATGTTATATGAATTTAATTAAAGATATACTATTTCCGGCACACCTGGTGGAATAGTAGTTATGATCACCACCTATGGCTGACTATAATCCACATACATCCCAAGGACACAGGTTTCCATCTCCAGCCCAGGAGGATCAGCCAAGTGTTAAGTTCCCCCAAAGATTTAGGGGATTTTGGGGTTTGGTCCAGGAGCATGGAAAGGAGTGACCCAGAGAAACACTTCTGAATCTTCCAAATTTTTGATTACCTGACTCCACGGTCTAAATATCTACTTCTGGGCACTCTCTGACATTCTGTTAGCAGTCCCTTCCCTGCCTTAGTGATTTTGGAACCTAGTAGATTCTGTGCTAAACACTACTTAGAGGAATATGTATCACATATTACTATAGGAAAAAAGTCATATATATATATGGAATTTTAAAAAAGAAATTCAACAAAAACCTGTGCAACATGGAAAATGAGTATGTCTGATACCAAAACACGTACCTCAGAGGGGTAAGGATTTTTTTTTTAATGTAACTTGACAAGCTGTTTCTAAAGCTAATCTAGAAATATAAATGCAGAGTGTTCCATTATCTATTGATATGTAACAAGACACCACCAAAATTTTGTGGCTTAAAGCAATGGCAACATTTTTGCACACAAGTCTGTGATTTGGACAGGGATCAATGGGAAGTTTGTCTCTGCTGCACTCAGTGTCATTTGGGGCTAGGGGTTAGACTCATCTGATGGCTCACGCATTCACTTGCCTGGTGACTGATGCTGGTTGTCAGCTGGGGCCTCCACTGGAACCAGAAAACCTACACATGGCCTTCCAGGGGGCTGCCTGGCTTCTTTACAATATGGTAGTTGAATTCTAAGGGTGAGTGTTCTGAAAACAAAGAGGAAACTATCATCTATTATAACCTGATTTGGAAGCCATACAGTATCACTTCTACTGAATTCCATTCGAGGCAGCCACAAAAAATTTCCCAGTTTCAAGAGCACTGGAAATAGACTCAATTTCTTGGTGAGAAAATCGCAAGGTTGGGGAATAGTAACATGGAACTGGAGACACAGCCATATTTAGAAAATACAATCTTCTATACAGTGGAGTCACTTTTGAAAAATTAACATAACTAGTAATTGAAAACATTCAGCATTAGATATCAAAATATACTATATAATTACATTTAAAACAGTTTTGTTATGAGTGGAGGATTAGACAAATAGAATCCAGAAAGGAGAATAAACAGACCCAGTTACAAAAGGGAACCTAGCATATGACAAAAGTATATGATAAGGCGCGCCCTTGTGGCTCAGGTGTTCGGATCACGGATCACTTATGACGTAAAGTCCAAGGATCTGTGTTTGCCACCCAGGCGATGGTTGAAAAACAAAAATTAACAACTAAAGAAGCTTCTTCCTCTTCTGCTTTCCTTCCTTCCTCTCAAAAAAAGGCATATGATAAAACTGTAAAAAGATCAACTATAACAACCAAGATGAACAACTAAATATTTCTTCCTTTCTTTAAAAAGAAAAAGTTCTGGTGGGCATTCGGCACCTCCTGGCGGAGTCAGTCAAAATCCCGGTGCTTAGAGTTCAAAACTATAGGGGTGCAAATACATCAGCAACTTTTGGGAAGAAGTTAAAATACACACAGGAAACAAAAAACACTGATCGGTTTAGCTTAACGCGATGCAGCTGCTGAGCTCTCCAGGCCTCCATCCAGGAGGAAACGCGAGCCGCGTCGGGCGGTAGCGAGTGTCCGCGCACCCCGGGTGTTGGGAGGGGAGGGAGGAGGAGGGAGGAATGTTTCAATTTGTTTTTTATCAGGAGGGGGTTATGTGAACTTACAGCCAACTTCCATCATCACTACTACTCATCGTTTTCTAGTTATTTTATCATCCACTGATTCTTCTCTTCCAGTATCTCTGGTGACCGAAGGTAAGACTGAAACATGGAAGGAGAGCTAAAAAAAAAAAAAAAAAATGAAAGCTCCAAAAGGAATCAATTGCCCGGCCTTTCGTTCTGCGGTCCCTTTAAGAAAAGAACCTCTAGGGACCCGCAGTCCCAACCCACCTCAGCTTTAACCGAAACCTAACCCGGACTTCCCCCTCTTGACTCAAATACGACCAACTTTGGATTTTCCCTCTCCTATTGACCAATCATATTCTGTTACCAGGCAGATTTTAGCTGCCGCCGGCAGGAGCCCGGCGCCTTCTGTCTCCGGGTGGCAGGAACAACCAATGATAGAGCAGGCCGCCCGAGTAACTGGGCAGATCCGGGCTGCTCCAGCCATTCAGAAAAAAGAAAATAAAGCAACGCAGGAGCCCGCTGAATCAGGACGGTGGGGCTGGGCTGGAGTGAAGGTGGCTACGAGGTAGTTTCTCTTTCTCCCTTACCTTTATTGTTGCTTGTGTTGGAAGGCGACTGTTCAAAGGTAGGGAGGGGGCAATTTGAGTTGGGAGGAGAGCAAAAAAAGATTTGGCTGTATTTACAACAGCTTCTTCACCCATGTGCACGTGCCCTGAATCTGGGACCCCCATTCCCCCAACCGGAATCCTGCCCCCAGCCCAGGAGTTCCGCTACCCTGAACCCCCGACTTTGCAGCAACGCGGGATTGATTGGAGTTGGGGGGAGGGGGCACGCACTGGGTGGGATGTAGAGGACGATGACGTAGGGGCTGGCAACGTGGGGAGGGGGAGCTGCGGGGGAAGCCGTGCGAGATTAAGTAATGAGAACTTGGGCCCCGCTTTTTCCAAGCTTAGAAGGGCAGACTGTGTTCGTGGCTTTTCTGCCCTCCCAGGCAAATGCAGTGGTGGTGAGGGGTCTGTTAGAAAATTAGAGAACTTTGCTTTGTGATGGTTGTTACCGTTTTTGAGGGGGAGGCGGAAGTATAGGGTCAGAGGCAGAAATGCAGATTTCTTTCTAACGTGAATTCCCAATCCCTCTATCGATTCCTGTCCAGTTTTCCACCTTTAAGAGACTGCAGAAAGGTGGGGGGGGGGGCAGATAGAATGAGGATAACAAAGATCTTCGATTATATCTGAGCCTGGAGAAGTAATGAGATAAGTTTCTAATTTTTGGAAAAGGCAAGTGGTGAGAAAACGACCACTAGGGAAACTCAGAGACATGCCTTTTCTTTCTGTCTTTCCTGGTAGTGAGATAAGGAGGAAGGGAGGTTCAAGCTTCATGTCCTGTCTCCCCTCAACTTTAGCCCTCATGCTGGGATGGCAGAAGATGAACCTGATGCCAAGAGCCCCAAGACGGGGGGAAGGGCCCCCCCAGGTAGTGCTGAGGCTGGGGAACCTACCACCCTTCTTCAGAGACTACGAGGTACCATTTCGTAAGTACCCATCACAACTTCCAAATCTTGTTCCAGACCTGTGTATAGATCCCCATAGCGCTTCACTTCCTCTGTGATGAACTACCTCTCCCAAACAAGTGCATCCAACCAGCGGAAAAGTCTTCTTCATGGTAGCAGATCCTGAGCACCTGCTAGGCATATTAGTTCTCTTCCTCTCCCCTAGCAATCACACAAAGGGGTGGGGAAAAATCTTATAGATTGTCTCCAGCTTTTTCCTCTTCCTTCCACAGCAAGACGGTGCAGAGCAAAGTAGAGGGGATCCTGGTAAGTATTTGGGGCAAGAGGGGGCAATAAAGAGATGGATTTGGTGGGGAATGAAGATGGTGAGATTTATATGGGAGAAGCAGTCTTCTACCTGTCAGAAGATAATTGGTTTTGTAACTTGGTTACCAGTTTGATCTTGAGCATCTCTCTTCATCTCTGTGATCTCTTGTGCTGAAGCCCAGTAGAAATAAGTTCAGAGCTGATCCCCTCCACTCCCCTCTCACTATGGTAGCCCATAGGGCTCCTCAGAACACAGTGATCACCCAGCCTCAACATTTCCAAGGTTCAAGGTCTGACAATCTCTTAAGTCAGCTAGACTTTTTGGAAAGGATCAGAGGGTTCTATCTTTGGTCCTTCTTGGCCTTATTATGTCTCCTATCTTTGTTCCTCCCTCCCTCAGCAAGATGTACAGAAATTCTCAGACAATGACAAGTTATATCTTTACCTTCAGCTTCCCTCAGGGCCCAGTACTGGAGAAAAAAGGTAGGTTTGGTGGTAGAGTTTTTGATGTCAGAGATTCTGATTCTTAAAGGGTCACTGGGAAGGGGTGGGGTCTGAAGAAATTCTCATTACTGCTATCCTTTCTCAAGAAGAACAGTTCCTGTCTTACTGGGTTTACCAGGGAAAGGTAGGTTCTGGGTGAACTTATTTGGTCTGTCTAGCACTACTGAAGTGGTGGTCTGAAGAGAACAACTGTTGAGGTCTTAGTCATGCTTGCCCCTTTTCTTTCTTTTGCAGTTCAGAACCAAGTATACTCAGCAATGAGGAGTACATGTATGCCTACAGGTGGATCCGCAACCACCTAGAAGAGCATACGGACACCTGTCTGCCAAAGCAAAGTGTCTATGATGCCTATCGGTGGGTGAATTGCCGGGGCAGAGGTTGATGGACATAGGACTACTCCTTCCCTGGAGAGCTCCCTGACCTTAATAGAGCCTGACTTCTTACAGGGTTTCCCAAACTTGCTCTCCAGGGACCCCATGGCTTCCTTCTCTGAGTTATCCTCTCACTTTGCCCCCCACTTACTCAGGAAGTACTGTGAGAGCCTTGCCTGTTGCCGTCCACTCAGCACAGCCAACTTTGGCAAAATCATCAGAGAGATCTTCCCTGACATCAAGGCTCGAAGGCTTGGTGGCCGGGGCCAGTCAAAGTATCCTTGATGGAGGAGGTTGGGTCTGGAGGATCTGGGTAGGAAAACTTGGGATGCGGAGAGCCAAGAGTGGAGACAGCCTAATCTTCCAGAGAGGCTTGGAGAGCCCCAAGTATTGACAGCTCCTTAACTTGCATCAGATATTGTTACAGTGGCATACGAAGGAAGACCTTGGTATCTATGCCACCCTTACCTGGACTTGACCTAAAGAGCTGTGAGAGTGTAAGTAACAACCTTCTGACTGCACCCTTCTCTCTCAGGTAGACGTCAGAGATCTTTGAGACATGTTTTGAAAGCTGACACAGCCTAGGTCATTACACACAGAGCTTCTGGGTATAGAGGACATGCCCTTCTACTTATCCTGTCTGAGACAGAAGATGAAGAAGAGAGTTTGTAGGTTTATGGGACAGGCTGCTAGAGGCTACTCCCATCCCCAGGCTGGTCTTAACTGTGGTCAACATTGGTGTCTGAGAGGGGGACAAGGGTCCTTTAGTTTGGAGTGTGATTGGGCATGTTCTTCCCCCACTGCAGCCAGAAATGGGCCCAGAGGTAACCCCAGCACCTCGGGATGAACTGGTCGAGGCAGCCTGTGCCTTGACTTGTGACTGGGCAGAGCGAATCCTGAAACGGTCCTTCAGTTCCATCGTTGAGGTTGCCCGCTTCCTGCTACAGCAGCATCTCATCTCTGCCCGATCTGCACATGCCCATGTGCTCAAAGCCATGGGGCTTGCTGGTGGGTAGACCTTCTCTATGTCCTGAGAAACCCTCAACCACTTCTACTTTCACTTCAAAGGCCCTCCCATGTGCTAGATTAAAGATACCATGGATACCTCTGCTTTAGCCTTCTATTCCTAGAGACCCTTCTATGACATGCCTTAGATCACCTCATTACTAGGCTGAGGTCAGTCTCTACATCCAGTCAGTCAATCAGAATCTTCTCCATTCTGTCTTCTCACCCTCACCTTACTGCTTTTTTTGGCACCTCGCAGAAGAGGATGAACACGCCCCTCGAGAACGGTCATCTAAATCCAAGAATGGCCTGGAGAACCTAGAGGGTGGAACCCTTAAGAAATCAGAGAGACCAGCCCAGGTAAGAAGGTGATACTCCTGACCCGTTGCCCTGTGTTGGGAGTTTAATATAAACTTCCTGTGGGTTCAATATTTTTTCTGTCTTCTATGTGTGTTTCCTCCAGTGTCTAGTCTCCCTACTTACTGGCTCCTCTCTTTCCTTTTTAGCCTCCTAAGGAGATGGAGCCCCGGACTGGGGCTGGTCCCCCAGTACGCGGAGAAAGGAAGAAGAATATAGTGGAGAGCCCAGCCCCAGTAGCCAGTAATCCACAGGTTAATGCCCTGGTGGCTCGGCTGCCTCTGCTGCTCCCCCGGGCCCCACGCACCCTTATTCCACCAATTCCACCAATTCCACCAATCCAAGTCTCTCCACCCATCCTGGCCCCCAAGCTGTCTTCAGGCACACTGAAAGTGGCTACGCTGCCTCTGCCCAGTAGGGCTGGGGCCCCCCAGGCACATGTGCCCATCATTAACATGATATTACCAACTGTTCCTGCTTTGCCTGGGCCGGGACCTGGACCTGGGTCTGGGTCTGGGTCTGTACGAATTCCACCTGGAGGACTCACTCAGCCGTGGGGCACTGAGAACAAAGAGGTAGGCATAGGTGGTGAACCAGGATCCCATGACAAGGGTGTCAAGAGGACAGCTGAAGTATATGTGAGTGAGGCTAGTGGGCAGGACCCACCAGCTAAAGCAGCAAAGCAGGATATAGAGGATATAGGAAGTGATGCCAAAAGGAAGCGGGGGCGCCCTCGAAAAAAATCAGGTGGAAGTAGGGAAAGGAATTCTACCCCTGATAAATCGGCAGCTGCCATGGACTCTGCCCAGTCCTCAAGGTTACAACAGGAGACATGGGCTTCTGGTGGGGAAAGCAACTCAGCTAGAGGGTCAGAGAGGCCATGGCCAATGGGGGAGGCTGAAAAGGGGATGGTGCTTTCCCAAGGTCAAGAAGATGGTGCTATTTCCAAAGGAGGAAGGAGCCCCAGTTCCCGCCATGCCAAAGAAGCAGAAGATAAAAATCCTCTTGTTACCCCAAAAGTGAGTGTCATCAAAGGCAGAAATCAAAAGGAGGCTCTTCATTTGGTAAAGGGAGAGATAGATACCACAGCACAGGGTAACAAGGACTTAAAGGGTTATGTGCTTCAAACATCCTTATCCCATGAGAGAAAAGACCACAAGGCCACACCCCCATGATAGGAATGTGGGGAAGTGTTTATATCCATATGTTAACACCTGTCTGCCTACTAGATGCCCTTCTCTGCACTTGCTTCTCATTTGGCTCTTTCTGAAGAGAATACATTCTCTATAGATAGCTGAGGCACCCCGTCTTACATAGTGCCTGGTTCCTGCTTCTGACCTTTCCAGATCAATACCCTGGCTTAAGAGTCACTAATAAATCTGTAGTGACTTTCTGACCTGGATCCCTGTGCTATTCTGTGAGAAGATAGGGATGCATTGAGTATGATGAATGTATAGGTTAGGAATATTTTGGTTTTAAATCACTGAAAACCCAACTCAAACTGGCTTAAAAATAAAGATTTATTGGGTCCTGTAACTGGAGAGTCCAGAGGTAGTTCTGTCTTCAAGTAAAGCTGATCCATTGGCTCAGTGTTTAAATACCTGACTGATTTTCCTCACTGGTCTAACTTCCAGTACTCCTAGGATTATGCATTTATATAAGCACCTATGTCCAACATGAAAGAGAGGGCCAGGAATCCTGGCAAAGGGCCTGATACTCTAATTGGGCAAGCTTTGGTCACATGTTCACCCCTAACCAATCACTGTGCCCAGGAGGATGGTTTATGTTAATTTGTTTTTTCCACACCATGAACTGCACCTGTGGAAAAAGGTAAGCCCAAGCCTCCTCGGAATGCCTAAATCCTGGAGGGAAAATGACAGGAGACAGTTGCTGGGGAGCAGCTGACACCTAGCTGTTACATGAAGTACAAGTGGTTTTAGCTAGCTAGGTTGAGATTAGCTTTATCTGCTTCCTTTTTCCTCATAGTCTTGTGTTTTCCTTATTGCAGCTGCAATTTCCTTCTACTTGTTCTAGTCTTAGAAGGAATGAGAGAGAAGTCACTCCTTTAGGGACTATCCCTTTAGTCTCACTTAAATGACAATCCTTTTTCATCTATGTAACAGAGATGGAGAACCTTCCTTTTCCTGTTCCAATTTTAGTTTTCTCATTCCTGCTTCCTTATCCCCTCACCTACTGCCACTTCCACCAACAGTCAGAAGAATTACTTCCTAGTCACTTTATTCAATTCACTCTGAATCCACTAGGTGTCAGTCTCTTGTCATACTACATGATGATTTAGCCAGGATTTTGGGGTTTAGGCTTGATACATGGAAGGTAGTAGTGCTGCATATCAAGGAAGGTAATCCAGACCCTCCAGGTGTGTCCTAGGGAAAAACAGTAAGCCAGCCAGTATTTATTAAGGATCTACTTTGTCTTCTGCATAGGGTAGCTTCTATCAGGGATTCTTGGTTCTTCCCAAGAAATAAGAGATTTTCAGGGAGAACTTATTTGTTCATTGCCGCCACAATAGATTTTTTAAAATTATATGTAATATTTGGTATCTGTAAAGAATATATTTAACATGAATAAATTATGAAGTGTAATAATTAAATGAGTACCTGTGACCCATCACCCAACTTACACATTAAAAAATTCGAAATACCATTGAGTTTCTTGTGTTTTCCCCTATCCTCTTGCCCTGCCTCTCCCTAGTGGCAAACACTCTTCTTAATTTTTGCTTAGTAATTGCTGTCCATATGTGTGTATGTGTGTGTCCTTAAAAGTGTTACGTTCAGCTTTGATTTTTAGGTTTATAAAAATCTTATACTCTAATAGACCCTAGTAGTTTGGGCATTTTTCACTTAACATTTCCAAGACCCATCTATGCTATTGTACATAGCTATGATTCATTCATTTTCATCTGTACAATAGTCCATCAAATGCATAAACTACAAGCTACCCATTCACCTATCAATGGACGTTTAGTTGTTTCCAGTTTTTTGCTATTACAATGCTGCTATGAACCTTCTTAATGCATGTCAGCGCCTCTGTTTTTAGTAGATTTCTAAAAAGTTTTTTAAGATGGTCCTTCTGGTCTATATACTTCTGAATTGGGGACTGTTCCCTTGCACCTTGTTCTCTGGAGGCACTTACAGATTGAAATGAACTGTCTCTTGAAAGTTTGATCAACTCACCTGTTAAGCCATTAAGTCTGGTATTTCTTCATGGGGAAATTTTTAACTATTAATACAATTTAATAATTATAGGCTATTTGGACTTTCTATTTCTTCTTGAGTCAATTCAGATGAAGTGTTTTTCTAGGATTTTATGAATTTCATGTCTTTATTTTTAAAGAAAGATGTAGGCAGGAGTAAAGGCAAACAAAGGAAGGCAGGCAGGAAGTCTGCATTTTTTTTAATTTAGTTGTTCATCTTAGTAGTTCCCCCAGCTGTGGGTCATGAACCCAGGTCCTTGGGATGTATGTGGATATGCTCTTGGTCAAAGGCAGCAGACCTAACTACTACTCCACCAGAGCATACCTAATTATGCATCTTGTCTATATTTCTTTTCTTCTGATTTCTTTAGTTTTATGTTCTTTTATAACAGCTTAATTTTGACACCTATCTGATTTTTAGGCTTTTTCTACTGTACCTACTTTTCTACAAGTACTTCTCTACAGTCTCCCAAGTATTTCTGTTGTATTTAGTATTTAAATTACTTAGGTCTAAGAACATTTAAGTTACTTCTATGACTTTCTGTGTTTTTTTAATTTGGTTATGATTTTTGCCCCGATGGCTGTGAGTCTTGATCCCAGGCCCACAACTTTCCTAGACTGTGCCTTAGCCACCTGAGCCATGGTGTTGGGGACTTCATGACTTTTGACTCATAAATTATTTGATGTATCAGGTGTTAAGTCTGTGGCTCGAATGCAGTCTACATAAAGCCCAACAACCTAGGTGTATGACCAGGGGCTGGGTGGGGGTGGGTAGGGGAAACAACCAAAATGATCAACTAACTAAATAAATAAATGCTTTTTCCTCTCTCTCCTGCTTGTCTACTTGCCTTCATTCCTGTCTGCTTCCTCTAAATTTTTTTTCCCCAAATGCCTGGATATTTAAAATTTTCTTTTTGATAGTAGTCTTCAGCTTAATTATTTGTGCCAGAGAATGTAGTTTCTATAATACCAATTCTTTGAAATTTTTCAGAATTGTTATTTTATATTCCATAATTTATTTTAGATGTCTAAATGTGTTCTTATTTTCTGTTGATTCATGCCCTTGATAGCTTGTTACTTGGTATATTTTTTAGTTTTAGCTTTTGAGCTCTTATTTGTTAAGATAAGTCTGTGAGAATCCAGAGGGCCCAAATTGAAGGGTACTTTCCTCCACAGATTTGCATTTGCTTCTGTCAGGAGTCAAAGGGTGCTCCTGACCTGGCCACGTCAAGATTGCAGGTTTAGTTCAGAAGTTCCAGGTTTTCTCCTGTTTAGACTCTTCACAGTACTAATAATTGGCATTTGTCCTCAGGGCAAAACTATTTTTCCTACTGCATATGACTCATTCCATCTCTTTTTTTTTTTTTTTTAAGTAAAGGTACAGCCAAGAATGAAGGTGAATATGCAGACAGGTAGGAAGACAGAGGCAGAAAAAGCACTTTGTTTTATTTGGTTGTTTCCCTGGCCCCAGATCTTGAACCAGGGACCTGGGGATATATATGGACTGCACCTGGTTTAAACTGCTAGGCCACCAGGTCGTGCCTTATTTTTCATCTTAAGCTTTCATCTCTTTTTTTCAAGGTTTCATCTCTCCACCCACCCACCCCCCCCCTTTTTTTCTCTTTTTTTAAAGGAAAGATATGAAGGAATGAAGGTGAGCAGAGCTAGGCAGGCAGGCAGGCAGGAAGAGAGAGGAAGAAGCATTTTTATTTCTTTAATTGCTCATCTTAATTGTTACTCCCAGCCCCAGGACACAAACCAGATCCTTGGAATGTATGTGGACTGTGCCAAGCAAAGGCAGTAACCACTAAGGCATGCCTTAAGATTTCATATTAATGTGGTTTTTTTTTATTCGTTTAGTGACTTCTCATATTTTCTAATAATCCCAGTAATATGCTAAGAATCCTTGGCTATAATTTAAAAGTTGGACTTTAGTCAGAGAGTTCCTTCTCTTATCCATGCTGCTAAAAGTGTGAGTCTATTACTGATTTGGTATCGTCCCTCTTGCTTTTTAAATACTAGGCACTTGTAGAAGCTGGTTGACTTAGACTTTGCCTTCAAGTCAGTAATGCTCACAGCATGGTGTGCGTTATGTTAGTAGTAAGCAGAGACAGCTGTAAATGGCAAAACAATATATTGGTCAGACGGGGATCAGGGATGCCTTCACAATAAAGGTGAGCCAGGAGTTTTTTAGACAAGTCAAACTTAGAAAGCAAGTACAGAACAATATAAGACATCTGGTTAAAAAGCTTAAATCATGACATTCATTCTATTGGATAAGAGCTATAAATTCAGAGACCAGTTTGTGCTATTTGAAGAAGAATTCATGGAAAAGGTGGGCATACATTAAACCTTCAGTGTAAGTAGAATTTATGTTTAAAAAAAAAAAGGCATTTCAGGAAAAGCAGAGGCTTGTGAAAACAGAATGTGAATAAAGACAGGTCAGAACAACTTGTTAGGTAGAAGAGACAGGAGGAACAACAGCAAGAAATAAACTAAAACACATAACCTATACAAGTATCTGTTGATTGAATAAATGAATGAAAAATACAAAGTTTACATTAGAGGATGGAGGAATGGGAGTCAAGGGAACATGCTAAACAGTTGTTTCCATTATCTATGTTAAAAGAGATGAAGGACTGCACCAAGCTGATGATACATTAGAGGTAATAAGCATATAGAAAAATAAATCACTGGTGATAGAAGAGATAGAAACATCCAAGGAAATACTGTTCTCACTATGACTGGGTTTACGAATGGATTCATTCACTCTAGGAAATAAGGCGACTGAATAATTTTGAGTTTTACACAAATGTTTTTAGTAAACTAAAATTTTAACCTATTTTTAAAAATCTAACATGAAACAAGTTCTTCTGCAGGAAATCTTCATTTTATTAGATGACAGCCTAAACCATGATTTGGGGGGCTATCTATTGATTACTCTCTACCAGTCCTTATTCTGTCTCCAGTCCCTGTTTCCCACTCTTATTGCCCTTCCCTACAGTGTCTTTTTACATTTTCTTCCCTATCAAAAATTAAAATAGGTGATTTACTAAAACTTGAAAGCTTTTATTATTAAGACAAAGTCTACATGTCTACTCTGTAGTCCCAATTTATGAATTTATTGGGTTTTTTTTTTTTTGGTTAAAAATCACTTTAGAAATAAAGCAAATTCCACATTCACATACAAACTAAACAGGAGAATTAATATCATCATACAGGTATCTAAGTGTTTTGTCTCATGCTATGCTTCTTCAGGGCTTCCCTCAAGGATCATCTTGCTGCTCAATCTAATGAGATCAAACTAAGCACACTATATATATATATAAAATGCAATATTTCTTAAATGTTCACAAGGGAGCATTGGTTTAACCAGAAAGAGTATAAATTAAGTTCAAATCTTTACCATGTATACCATAAAACTTCAGTAAAGTTTTTTCAAACTGTAGGTTGCACCCATTAGCAGGTTGTGAAACTGACTTAGCAGAATGCAAAGCAGTGTTTTGTTTTTATTTTTTGTTTTTAAAGGAAAGGTGCAGGCAGGAATGAAGGTGAGCAAAGGCAGGCAGGCAGGAAGAGAGGAGGAAGAAGCGCCCCCAGCCCTGGTCAGATGTATGTGGATTGCGCTCTGGGCCAAGACTGGCTGACAACTGCTACTCCACCAGGGTGCACCTCAAAACAGTGTTTTTTAAAAGTGAAATAATTGTTGTGCCCTGGTGGAGCAGCGGTTAAGTCACTCGCCTCTGAAGTATTTAAGTCACACATCCCTGGGTTCAAGGAGTAGGTGGTGGGGAGTGACGACAGACGACAACCAGTGTAAACAGCTAAATGGAAATAAGATGAAAATGCTTCTTCCTTCTCTCTCTTCCAGCCTTCCTACTTACATTCATTCCTGTCTGCACATTTCCTTTAAAAAAATTTTGAAATAATGGAATCTTGGACATGTGTTCAAGGGGTAAATAAATATATAACTAAGTGAAATAAAAATATCGGAATGCATCGTACATGGTAAAGGTAATTTTATATAAATATATAAATATTTCATGAAACTTTTCAGTGAAGACATTTGTGTTCCTCAGTTATCATGTTATCAAATGTATTTCTTATTGTGGGCTGAAGTAAAGCAATTTTGAAGAACAATAATCATTTTGTAGTTCAGTTTCCATAAAATGTGATAAAAGCACATTCACAGGATTGTAATGAGGAATAAATGAGGTAATGTTTGTATTCACACACAGTAGAGGCTCATAGCTTTTTATTTTTTCTGAAAAAAACAAAACACTAAAAACCTATAGTATCTATGAGTCAGAAATATCACTTCATAATTTATTCTTTTAGAGGAAAGGTACAGGAAGAAATGAAGGTGAGCAGAGGTAGACACAAAGAGAGAGGAGGAAGAAGCACTTTATCTTATTTTAGTTATTTATCTTGGTTGTTACCACCAGCCCAGGGATAAAACCTGGATTCTTGGGATGTGTGTAGACTGCACCCAATCTCTACTCCACCAGGGTGCACCTCTTTAAAATTTAACACAGGGGTGTTTAAAATATAATTGGAACTGTATTGCCTGGGCTCTAGTTCTACCAACTTTTGATGAATAAGTCAACTTTTTCCCCAATCTGATGAACTATAAATAAATGACATTCCCCTATCTGTTGGTACTTTCCTGCCTTCCTCATGTCCCCAATGTGCCATACATGTATATACTTTCTCACCAAAGCAAGAGGCTTCACATACACATAGGACACTGGGTTGTCCTGGGATCACATGTCATCTGTTTGCAACCTGCAGGTAAATGATATTTTTTCTATCAAAGAATTTTTTAGGAATAGGTTCAGTGTGGTGAGGAATTTTAGAGAATATCAAACATGTTATACTTTTAAATTTAATATGGGAAACACAAAGAACAGTATTCAAATTTCTAATTTGATAAGGAAACAGTACAGGCTAATTGGAAGAGGGGGGGAAATGTTTAATCAAAATAAAAATACTTACAAATAATTTATTAACTCATTTATGAAGAAATTATTTTCTCAAACCAAAAACATCAGTGAGACAGCTGGCATTGCTTTACATTTTTGGAAATCTCTTCAGTGTCTGAGTGGATTCTCCTGTATCTGCATTTAATCTGTTACTCTATCAACAAATACAAACTTGCCCCCCACCACCCCGTAGTAATTGAGGATACAGGTAGAAATTGAGGATACAGGTAGAAATTGAGGATACAGGTAGAAATTGAGGATACAGGTGGACTACAAAGAAGGAAATTTTCCGGTCTTGAGAAGCTCGGACTAAAAGGAGTTGCACACTAAGAGGGTAAAAACAACAAAACCTCCAGAAGGCAAAAAGACAGTCAAAAGAGATGCAAAGAATGATACACATGAGTCCTTACAGCTATAAACAGACAACTTAAAACAAATTATCTCATAGTCTGTGAGTATTGGGGTGTCTCACTCAGTTACTAAAGGATTTATAATTGCCTGTAGCTAAAAAAAGTTCTTAAAGTTTGAATAGAGATGTGCCTGAAATCTTGTCTTTTTAACAGAGGGGAAAAAACAAAACCAACTTCTTCCTATAAAAGGTAGAATTATATACATTAAAAAAAAAAAAAAGAAGGCTGACATATCTTTTTACAATGTTTCAAAAGTTAGTCTTATGGCTCTTTGAACCCTATCCCTGGTGGGAATGGATGTGCAATATTTTAAACTCTAGGGTAAAGCAAGTTCATCACCTTTTGCTTCCTGTCTGTCAGCTGATTGGGAGACCACCAAGAACTGCTGGCCTGACAGGTGGACTGACAACTCCCCACTCTAGATCAGTGGTGACAAATTTAAACTATCCTTGCATTATTGGCCTCTTTCTCTTCTCGTTACTGGACTCCTACTTTATTCTAGCTTATCCGCTTGCTCTCTCGTGATTTAAGCACATTCCCATTTCCCATTTTTTTTTAGCAGTCAGAATGCTCTCTTCTCTTTTGTTCTGTGGAGTCATATACAGCAACTCTCCTAAGACCTGGTTCACAATATTTATGAGAAGTAAAGACCTATTGCATACTTCCATAATGTAAATTTACTTCATTCAGTATATCCTGAGTAGCTAGGACTTCTCCATTAATTAACCATAACCCTCTAAGTTCCTTCAGCAATTAGGTACCCCATTTCTTCTACTTTTGTATATATCTCATGTTTTATAGTTTGGGTTTTTGTTTTCTTTTTTTAAAGGAAAGGTCCAGGCAGCAAGAAAGAGGAAAGAAGCATTTTATATTTTTTAGTTTTTCACACTGGTTGCTTCCCCCTGGACCTGGGATTTGTACCCAGGAGTAGGTTTGTGGCCTGCACTTCTTTGGAGGTGATTGACATAACTGCTGCTTCACCAGGACGTGCCTATCTATATAGGTATTTTTAAGCTATTACTCTTCATTTTCTCTCCCAATTAAACACTGACACAGTAAACTTATTTTCTTTAATCGTCTCTCTTATATTATTGCCCCAATAATAGTAATATAGGACTATGGCAGTAAACTGTATACTTTTAAACTTAAAGTCTTGTAAACTGTTACTATTCCTGGATCCATTTTGCAGTTATGGTAACTGAGGTTCAAAGAGGTTAAGTCAGACATCCCAAGCCAAATAGGCTTTAAGTGGTATGGAAAGTGGTATCCAAGATCTGGGCTAGAATAACAAGTGTTGGCATAGAGCAATGCCCAGTTAGGATGGCACACAGGTTGTTAGGACAAAGGTTCTGAAAGAGAAGGCTCGCAATCAATAATGCTAATTGACAAAAACAAAACCAACAGCAGAGGTCCTTTTGCAAGGTTTGTTTTTTAATAGCTTAGTCCTATATGGTTTTTGTTTGATTTGGTTTAGAAGGGATTGTGGCCTTCAAGTCTTCGTCATTTCACTCACCTCTACCGTCGTAGCCTTGTTCAGCCCCTCCCTTGAGGGGTCAAAGTCCGGAGGCTGGAGGCCAAAGGCTGTTCAGGCAGGTAGGCGTGATCTGGGAGGCAGCAGAGGCGCGGTCTCAAGCGGCGCCCCTAGCCGCGAATGATTGACGTGATAGGACCGCGCCATTCTCTAAGTGACAAAGGGCGAAATTTTGACACCGTCCTTAAAGATGAGTTAGAACAGTGAGAGTGACCACCTTCCCGGCAAGCCTTCTATTTCCTCTCTCTGATGGGCGACCAGCGTCCATCCCACCTTTTGATTTACTAAAGGTGTCACTTGGAATAAGAGAGGAGGGAGTCACTGAGTTGGTTAACTCAAACGGGCTCAGTTATATGTAATTTACATGCTGATGTGCTGACGAAAGTATGCAATAGGTCCTTACTTCTATAGCAGGGAACTCAACGCCCGTCTGTCGCTCTCTGCTCTTTGTGAGCCGCCCAGTATCCAGCAAATCTTACTTCCCTTTCGGCTTCCTTAGCCGCGTAAAAGCTACCTCTTAGGCCCGCCTCCCAAAGATTGGCCCCTCCTCCCGCCCGTAAGCTCCTCCCACCGTCCTTTCCTCCCTCCTCAGCTTCCAAATATCTTCCCCGCCCACTTTTCTATTTCTGAACAGGCATGTTTCCGGGCAGCTCACCCTGCTCCTTAGATTACTATGGGATCGGTTGGGTCCTGAGCGTAAGTAAAGGAGGAAAGCACGACCCAAGAAGGAGGGCTTGGACTCAGAAGAAGAATCGAGACCTACTGGGGAATTTTTTCTTCAGTCTTAACTGTGCGACGGGAGGAAGAGGAGATTGTGTGGCCTGGTCGAACTTAAGGCAACGCGAAGGCCCCCTCAGGCGGTGCCAAGGGCAGCCCCGCAGCCGGGGCCTGGTGCAGCCGCCGCGGCCGCTGTCAGGGAAGCGCAGGCGGCCAATGGAACCCGGGAGGGGCCGCTGCTGCTGAGGCGGCGGTGTCGGCAGCCCGCCCCCGACCGCCCCCACCCCTTCCGCGGGGGTCCCCCGGAGGTAAGCGACTCCTACCCGGTGAGCTCCCCTTGCCCTGTGTGTGGAGAGATCCCTCTCCCACCCTATCCCGCACAGCCTCCCCCGCCCCCACACTGATGTTCGACTACAAAACTGTCCTCCCGGTGGCAGCTGCACCCTTGTATTCCTTCTCCACCTTTTTCCTCTCAGGCCTGGGGTCCCCACTCTGCTTTTTGGCTTCCTCTTCTGTTTAGCTCCTCCCTCTACTCCGGGGATTCCCTCCTCCCTTCCTCTGATCTCTGTTGCCTCCTTCCCGAATTATTTTCTTTTAAGTCATGAACGCTTTCCACGTCTAGACGCCTTGTATAATGTCCATGCTTGTTTGTCCTTCCTCGTCTGTGCCCTGCTGCAGACCTTTCCTCGGACTCTTTATTCCTGTTCCTATTTTGTCCTTTTCCTCCGATGTTTCTGTGCACCCCCAGCACTGGGCTCCCATTCCCCGACCTAAGCATTGTAGCCCTCTCTTCCTCTGCTTCTTCTATTATCTCACTACCACGCACCCACCCAAGAATTGCCTGTGCCTCTTTCCTTAAGGGATCTCAGACCCTTGTCATCATTCCCAGAGTACCATGTGCATTCTCCGTTGACCTTAATCGTTCCCTTCTTCTCTGGAGTACTTTAGGATCCCTGTAACATTTTTTATCCACTCTTTCCCCTTCCCCAGTCCTTCCAAACCTTCTTCTGGAGGTTTTTCCCGAGGAGACAATCTGAGTGCCCTTCCCTATTCAAGATTTCCAACTTCGACACCTCCCTGAAGTTTCAAGGATTCTGCTGATCTTGTGCACTTGTTTTCTTTGTCCCTGTGACATTTATGTGTTCTCTGTCACATTCTTTATCTCCACATCCACTTATTTCAGGATCAGCTAAACCTTGAACTGAGAAGAAAATATGTTGGGAGGAGGGGGAGCCTCAGCTGTCTCACACAGGCTTTTCTGGACAGAATGGTGTTTCTGAAGGATGGAGCAAGTTTTGAAGAAGTCCCAATCAGATTACCCTTGTTGACTACTCAGAATCAGCCCCTAGGAGGGATGAACAGGCCTTTGTGGAAACGGAATGAGGTTGTGAGAAATTTTACTTTAAATTGTTTAATTTTAGGATTGTCCTAAATGGATCACAGGTAGAGTATTTTTCTCACCCTGACCATATCCAAGAGAGGAACCCCTTTACTGTCTTTGACGTACTAGAATAGTTTTGGTTGCATCTGTAAGTGCTTAGGCATGGGGTGGGATAATGGGGTAACTGGGAAAAGAAACATGAGGAAATGAAAAGCGCTTGGATTCTTCAGAATCAGGACTCATGATTTCAACATGCATCTTCCTCACCTGACCTCTAGAATGACCTTTGTGGAAAAATGGCCCACTCTGTAGGCATCAGTGTGATAATAGACTAATAGCAGGATGTGGGCTGAGGGAAAAATTAGACTTCGATTTATTTGTTTACAAACATTCTGCATTCCTCACAAAAAAAGGTATTTATTATTAGTGGTTTAGTTATCCTAAGAATTTGCTTATATCTTGGTCTCTCTATTGGGTCTTTCTAGTCTATAGACATGGGAGGAAATCAGTTTAAAAGATGGGCTCTAGGCCTGCTTCTATCATCTGCCTTGCTTTCCCCATCACTGCATTATTTGCTGACTACCTGTGCTGTTTCTCTTGTACTGGATCTGTAACTCCACATTCTAAAGGTGGAAAGTGTGTGGGAAAGCCCTTAAAAAAGCTAACTTAAAAAGAGAACCTGGACTGAGTTGGGACTTAGGAAACTAGTGTGCCTTGTCTCTCTTGGCCCATGATGGGGAAAAGGGCATGATGTTTCATTTATCTTCCAATGCTAAACCTACTGGAAAATAACCATGCAGCCTTATCCCACTTCTCCCTTTTCTTTCTCATTAACTAGAGTTCATGTCTTCTCATAATCTCCATTTTTAAGGAGCAACTTCATTTCTTGGAAGCATCCCAAGAGAAAAATCATATTTCTCCTGTTGTTTTTTTTTTTTTCTTTTTTTTTTCTTTTTTTGTACTTCCTTCTCAGCTGGGTCTACACTTCATGAGAATATGTTTGCTGAATGCCATCCAAAGCAGCAAATTGAGATTCTTTGATTTGGGAGGAAGCTTTCAATAATTGACATGAAACAAAAGAGGGCCTAGTCCAAGTGTGTTTGGGACTTTCAGCAAGGAGGAACAGTTCAGAGAGAGGTGAGCATACAGTTTACTTTCTTTGCTATCCGTCTGTTTCAGCAGGGGCTCCCAGAGCTGGCTTGGGCTGTCTAGCTGGAATCTGTTTATACCAGCTCCATGACCCTGCACAGAGTTCTCAGCCTGATTCAATATTGACTTAATTACTCTTAAGACCACTGCCCTCCTTACCCTTTTGCTAGTAGCCTGAGAATGTCCTCTTTCCTGATGCTAACTCTCTTGGGTAAGCATTTATCTGTCTCCTGGTAGGACTTGAGCCTACTTGACTGCTCAGCCTTGAGTTTTTCCAAGGAAAAGGAATACTCGGTCTCAAGGGGACAAGATGAACTGAGACTTCCTAAAGAAAGATTTGAATTAGACTGAAGACATGAGGAGGAACTTCTCAGCTGCAGAATAGGCAGCCTAGGGTGTTGTGAGTTTCTTTTGAAGAGCAAATCCTTTTTAAAAGAACTCGTGCACGTACATTACACACTCTCTGTCCTCTATCACCGCTGCTCTGCTCTGCTCTGCCCCTGAAAAACCCTCTGATACTCAGATTAGGATTTACCCAGACATAAACTATGGAGCTCTATCAGCTCTCAGCACATCCTGTTCCTGCCTCCATTCCTAAAGTCAGCTAGGCTAGGGTAGGGGGAGCCTAGTCACATCCCTTCCAGTCTCACTGGAAGGCCAGTTTAGGTTCGTTCCCAATATGAAATGTGGAGTCTCAGTGTCTGAACTCCTTGAGAACTGAAGGAGGCATTACCAAAGGTATTAAAGGTTTGGATTTTCTTTTTGTAAATTTTCTAATCTCTTTTTTTTATACAGAACCTGTTCTTTCCTTTTTCTTTCACTTTCTAGTCCTTTCACTTCTTTGCAATCGTTACTTATCAAAATTTTATTTTCTTTGCATTTGAAAATGAATGAATTGATACTGAGATCCATATATGGATTTAGGTTTTGGAAAATCTCTTCCTATCTAAATAGCCAAAACAACCTAAATTTCTTTCATCATCTCCTTTGCTCCATTACTTGCTTCTGATGTAGGCAGAGGTCAGAGATGGAAGGAGGGCGGCCCAAGTCCAGTTTGGAAGTTTCTATGAGAGAGCTGGCTGTATAGGAGAAGAGGCTGGTTTTCCTATATCTCTTGACATCGTCGGGTTTCTTGGGAGAATAAAAGATACTACTAAAAAGGCTATTTAGTGGGGAAGTCCTGGGAATACTGTGATGTGGGAATCCTAACTGAGCCCAGGGTTTAAAGAAATGCTGGTATCTTTACCTCTATTCCTGGTGCTAGTAATGATCTCAGTTGCATCAGTTGGGGCAGGCGTCTGCTAAATTTCCTGTGAGGTCTCAAACACTGAATTTGGAAGATTATCTGAACTTTGTTTCCCTTGGAAGTTTTGAAAGTGGACTTTAAGGAGATTCAGGTGACTTGGAAGTCTAGGAGGAAAGGGAAAGATGTTCAAGCATAGGGTGGTTGAGGCAGAATAGTTGGTTGCATAAAATAATTGAGGTTGCCACGTGAGTTTCTAAGCAGACCCAAGAGGTAATGGTCTCAGCTGAATTAGAACGACCCTCTGGTTTGGTGTCCTATAAAGGCGTGTCACGGATGAGTAAAGTTTCCTTCTTTGTGTTCCTGTAAAACCTATAATTGCGAGTAGAGACAGATCCACACAGGTAGCCATGCTGGTTCTACTGCTCAGAGGGCATTGCCTAATTTGGGAAAAGAGCATATTGAAAGTGTTGACACTTTGTACTGATATTAAAATGAAGGTGCATCAGAGGAAATAAATAGGAGAAAGAGTAACTGAAGTAGCCTTCTTTTTGGTGATCTCTGAGAAATGAAGAGTTCATCTCTCTTCCTTCAAGACCTTAGTGGTGACTCCTGTGAGGCAGGGAGCTAGGCTATATAATTTTAGGCAAATCAAAGTAACTTGACTTAACATTTCAGAAACACTGGAAAGATAGCAGTGGAAAATGGGCTTCTCAGTAATTTTAGAATTTATATTTCAGGCCTTCCACCTACCCAAAGTATATCTACCTGGATTCACTAGGGTCAAAGATGATGTCATTAGTAGTTGGAAATTACCTGCATTCCAGCTCTTATCACCTACCTTCCTTTTGTTCATGCTCTTGAGTATGTCTGGACTCACTCTCTTTATGGTTTTATAAAGAGGTCTCTGAGCCCATTGCTGACTACAGTCTATTGCTGATTACAGTTCATTGCTGACTCTGGAAGTAGGTTCATCTGACATTAACATTGTGCCTCTCCTAGTCCTTGCTCTGAAATTTCCTCCTGTTCTGAACTGATTCTCCTGATCCATATGTGATAGGGCTCTCAAGAATCATTCCAGGAGGCCAGCGACTTTTGTCAGCCATATTCACTCACAAAATTTCCTTCTGAGAGTCTCACAGGGAAGGATTCTTAGTTATGTAATTCCTGTTCTTGTCTGTTCTTTGGACATTGTAGACCCATGAGTGCTAGCCTTTCTTTTGGCCTTCTCATGGCCCATCCAGCTCTTGGAGTTTGTATATGATAGTGGGAAAGTGGTGTTGGTATAGGAGAGGGTTGTCATAAATTTGGGGGAGATTCTCAAATAATAATTGTAGCTAATTTACTTCCTTTATAAACACCATATGCATGTGCATACAAAGACACATACATATACTATTTACTAACCTTTCAGGACAATAAATTCTGCTAGCATTTATGGTTACTGTTAGCTGCCAGGAACTGTGTTAGATCCTTTTATGCACATGAAGTTCTTTATTTCGCACGGCAACAATGAGAAGTAGATTTGTCTTTTCCCATTTTGCAGTTGAGGAAACTGAAACTCAGAAGATATATGACTTGCATAAGTTTACACATCTCATAATGGCGGAGCCAGAATTTTGAACCCCCGCCTATTTGACTTCAAATTCAGGACTCTTTCCACTATACTTCAGCTGTACAGCACTGGAGAAAGAGGGAATAATGTCATGAAGTCAGACAAGCAGAGAAATGGCCTAACTTCAGCAGGGTTGACGAAGGTTGTTTTAGCGCTGTTTTCTTCTAAGTGAAGCCTGGCATGATATTTGCTGGCCCTTATTCCTTGGGAGCTTTGAGTCTAAAAGAGAAGGTAAGAAAAGTGTCTGTAACTAGAAACATATAATTGAGACTTTAATACTCAATAAGGTTGAGATGCTTAGAATTTGTGTATGGAGTGTTAGATGAGTAAGGAGATACAGTTTAAAGAAGAAAAGAAAAAGGTTACCAGCAAGCATTTAAAGGAAGACATTAAGAGAAATCTGAGCAAAACATTTGAAAAGTTAGGGATAAGGGAATAAGACCAGAATTGCTTCCTAGTCTACCTGGAGAATTTATAAACCTTTATAAGTCTGAAATATACAAAGCAACATTTTTCAAATACAAGTTAAGAACAGAAGCTAAACTGAGTAAGTACAGAAGGAATGAAGAGTAAGGCAGTGATCAGAGGTGGAGGTGGTTGGGGCGCTTCCTGGGGGAGATGACGTCATCTGGTTCTGAGGTAGCCCGGGAAGACGAGAGGGTTTCAGGGCAAAGGGGAGACCTGAGTTTGGCACCACTAACCGGTGTGCATGCATATCTCCCTTTCTGTTCCTCTCTCCCCTGTTCCTCCTGTAGCTTGGAAGCTCAAAAGTCTGGCTTTGGCCATGGGAGACACAGTCGTGGAGCCTGCACCCCTGAAGCCAACCTCTGAGTCCACTCCTGGCCCACCAGGGAATAATGGGGGCTCCTTGCTAAGCGTCATCACGGAGGGGGTCGGGGAGCTGTCAGTGATTGACCCTGAGGTGGCCCAGAAAGCCTGCCAGGAGGTGCTGGAGAAAGTCAGGCTTCTGCGCGGCGGCGGGGCCGTCTCTGACAGCGGCTCCCCGCTGGACTTGGTCAATGGGGACGGTATGCACAGTGAGATCCGTTGCCTGGATGACCCACCTGCCCAGATAAGGGAGGAAGAAGATGAGATGGGGGCCACTGTGGCCTCGGGCACAACCAAGGGAGCGAGAAGGAGGCGGCAGAACAACTCAGCCAAACAGTCTTGGCTGCTGAGGCTATTTGAGTCAAAACTCTTTGACATCTCCATGGCCATTTCATACCTGTATAACTCCAAGGAGCCTGGAGTGCAGGCCTACATCGGCAACCGTCTCTTCTGCTTTCGAAATGAGGATGTGGACTTCTATCTACCCCAGTTGCTTAACATGTACATCCACATGGACGAGGACGTAGGAGATGCCATTAAGCCCTACATAGTTCACCGTTGCCGCCAGAGCATTAACTTTTCCCTCCAGTGTGCCCTGTTGCTTGGGGCCTACTCTTCAGACATGCACATTTCCACTCAACGACACTCTCGTGGGACCAAGCTGCGGAAGCTGATCCTCTCAGATGAGCTGAAACCAGCTCACCGAAAGAGGGAGCTGCCCTCCTTGAGCCCAGCCCCTGACACAGGGCTGTCTCCCTCTAAAAGGACTCACCAGCGCTCTAAGTCTGATGCTACTGCCAGCATAAGTCTCAGCAGCAGCCTGAAACGGACAGCCAGCAACCCCAAAGTGGAGAATGAGGATGAGGTAAAATTCCTGGGAGACAGGGGCAAGGTGGTGTGGCGACAGGATGTCTACATAGGGTTACGCTGTCCTTTTCTTTCCTTCCCTCTGTCTCATTTCACTGATTAAAAGCATGGAATGTTAGAATGGAAAAAGACCTTAGAATTCATGTATTCAAACTGCCTCATTTTACAAAGGAAGAACACAGAGATAAAGTGACTTGCTTCAGGTCAAATAACCAATAGCAAGCCTGATACTCCTGACCATCCAATGTTTTGTCTGTACTTAACTACACTGCCATTCCATTAACTAAGTACTTACCTATAACCGTGGCAGAGCCCATCCCCTCCTGGATAGAGACCTAGGACCTCTATCGGAACTTCTAAAGCAGCAAGCATGGGGGAGGAAGAGGGACTATGTGAATGATTTTGTATGTGCTGGGGAGGGGAAATGTTAACTAGAACCTCAGCTTCATTCTCCTGGCTACTCCTCTTCATACCTCCCCCCACTCCTGGAGAGCCTTTTTGTTGACATAAGGGTATGGTTGCTCCCTCTCACAGAGGCATCTACAGAATGCTCTCCTGCCTGTCTTTCCTTGGGGGAAGGGATGTCTTCTGGTATCTTCCCCATATCATTTGGGAGAGGCACTGAGGGAAAAGGGAAGCAATCTTGGTATAAAGTAAATCTCTGGCATTCCCAGTGTCAAGCAAGGACCTGAAGGCTAGAAAGAAAACTCCAGCACTAGTTGGGGGAATCCAATTTAGGATACAGAGCAGAGGAGATAAGCACATGAGTAGGTTGTACCCACCTCCTCATTCACATCTGGACACATAGCAGGGGAAGTTGCAGCCAACCGTCAGTGACCTGGTGTTCCAGCAAGACAGCGGTGCCTCAGTACCCTGCAACCCCAAGTGGCTCCCATTGTGTCTGCTGCCCAGCCTAGGAAAGAGAAAAGAACAAGGAATTTGTACTTGTTGGAAAATGCACACAGCCTTGGTGCCAGCATCTGCCTCTGTGGAGCACATAACCTACCCACATTTTTGATACAATGGGACTTCTTTCAAGAGTATGGGGAAGAGAAAAGGCAGGAGGGAGGGAGACAACAGAGCCTGCTGTCTCTGGAAATTCAGTATTTTATTACAGTATTTTAAAAATAATGAAGCTAGAAGAGCTAACATTGAGTCCTTACTATGTGCCGAACATCATATCAAGGACTTTACATTTACTCTTCACAACATCCCTAAGAGACAGGCATTATTTTACTATTGAGGAAATAGACTTAGAGAAATTAGGTGATTTTCCCAAGGTCTCAACTTCTGAATGTCAGGCCAGACTTCAAAATTCACAGCCGTAGCGCCTAATAATTCAGTTGAGCTGTCTTATCATCATCTACTTTCCCAGGTCCTCAGCTGTCAGAGTCTTCTTGGAGAACAATGACTTAGGTCTTAGCCATCAAGGCTTTTACGTCCGGGTACAGCAGAACCCAGCCGTTCGCAGAACTAGAACGGATCATTTTCATTCCTGGTTGAGTTTCTCAGAGAAGCCCCTGCAATGCAGAGCAAGAAGAATTGTACAAATCTGGTGGGAATACGATCACGAAGGGTTTTGGAAGTGCCTTTTGGGGTCAAACCTGTAGCAGTATGAGTGTGGGCAGCTGGAAGTGACTCCCTTGTGTGCCTTGCCAGGCTTGGCTTCTCTCTGTTGCATTTTTGCAAGCCTCCTTTTAGGACCAGAAGAGCTGAAACCTCAGGACTTTTCTTATTCTGTGCTGGTTTTTGGTTCCTCTTCCTTGCTTCCATCTCCTGCCCAAGATTATGGGTTTCACTAAGCAAGTATCCTGTGAGAGTTTAAATCCTCTAGGATGGCTTCTCTAGCTGCATTTTTCCCAGTCTGGCTCTTTCATCTTGGGTCACTAGATCCAGAAAAGGAAAGTGATACTATATCCCAGGCACTCCTGGTTTATCTGATGCTGGCAGAATGGAACTCCTGAGTCCACTGTGGCTCCTCAGGAAATATGAGAGCAAGAATGAGAGAGAATCACTATGAATATCGCTAGAAATTTAAGCATTGGAGTCTTCAGCACAGAGATCTCTCCCAATCCTTTTGGCATTTTGAGGCTACCAAATGCCAAGAGACAGGTTTCTTTCTATTCCTCCTCCCCCACTGCCATACAACATTTATCCATTAAACAAATGGTTACTGAGCTTGTATGATGTGCAAAATCCTCTGTACGAGGCCATGGAGGGTAGAGGATGAAATGCTGTCCTTCCCTCTAGGAAACTTTAGTATGTGATTCTTCCTTTTATATCCTGAAACTTTGCTGAATTTATTCTAACAGTTTTTTTGGTAGAGTCCATGATATTTGAAAAGTTGTCTCCTGCACACTGGAAAGTATACAGCTTACTAAAATGAATCATATAATTATCTAAGATTGGAGCAGAGATTCTCTTGGAGAGTTTCCAGTTGGGACCCCATCTCTTGCTTTTCCTTTGGGTTCTTAGTTTTACCTTATGCTCTTACCACCAGTAGAGGAGCTCTGTGGGGCTGGATGAGGCCTCAGATGAGTGACCCTGGGGTTGTTCTTTTCTTGCCTGGAATCTGCCCAGCGATAACAGAGGTTCCATTTCCTTTTTAAAGGAAAGGTGCAGGCAGGAATGAAGGTAAGGTAGGCAGGCAGGAAGAAAGAGGAGAAAGAAGCCTTTTTATTACATTTTTAATTATTCACACTGGTTGCTTCCCTGCTGAACTGGGGATTCAAACTCAGGGGTGTGTGGCTTGCTCCCTTGGAGGCAATTGACCTAATGGCTGCTCCACCAGGTCGTGCCCCATTTTCTTTTAATGAGGAATCCTTTATACTCTTCCCTACAGTCTAAGGGCTCTCGTACCGATTCTCCCATTTCCCACCAAGAACCGCCCCTTCAAAGCAGTTTTTATCAGCCTAGTCAAAGCACTCCGCTCAGGCAATTTTCCTTTCCATTTGTAATCAAATGGTAAATATTTTGGCCTAAGGTAGGGGTACGGGGAGAGAGTGATTTAGATGCCACCCCCACTTGACATCCGTAGTAGATTTGCTCTCTCTTTTCAGGACTGCAACCTTTATACAGAGAAATCTGCATGTCTCACCCAGTGGTCCTTCCAGCCTGATAGTGTGATGTAAGCTTTTTGGCTTCAGCTTTTCTCCTTGGAGCTGACTCTGTGTGAGTGACTCAAGCCCACAAAGGAGAGAGGAAAGCAGGTCATGATATACCTCCCTTCCCCCAAGGCTGTTACTGGGTCAGACAGGACCTGTCTGTGGGAGAGTCAGCTGAAGTGCTGCTCATAAGCCAGTGTCCTGCCTGCTGTCCTTCCGCAGCCAGATCACGGGCAGAAAGGAAGCCACTAAATCTAATGAACTCTGGCATCTTCACTGCCTCGATTCTTCCTCCCACGGAAGAAGAGGTTTTGCCTTGAAAGAGTGTTTGACTTGGCTTCTCCCTCAAAGTCACCCTCTCTCAGACTCTGTGAGGAAAGCCTTCCAGCTGGAATAGAACTTGGACAGGGAACTGAATTAAGTAAATGCTTGAAATGCTGATTGTGGTGCAGAAGCTTCAATGACTGCTTTCTGCCCTGGGGACTCCGGGGACTTTGTCTTTAAGTCCAGGCCCTTCCCTCCTACAGTTTTATGTGCCCGTTGTGGCCCTTTTCCCTGCCATGGAAGACCTTGTTGGATACAGCCCAGGATAGGCCCTGGACACCAGCTCTGCACAACTGATCAATGAGAGTAGTCTCCCCTGATCCAGGCCCTGTTTTGCTTCATAGATAACCAGCAAGACACGGCACTGGGATGAAGTTTAGATAAATCCCCTGGGCTGGCACTAGAGCAGCTACTACTCAGCTCCTCAACTTTCCCAGGTAGATTCAGCTAGTACCCAACTCCCCAACTTATGTGCAGAAATGTTAATTTACTGTCACATGAAATAATAATAGCATGGCAACAGATTTTGTAGGTAGAAGAGATATTTATCCTTGACTCCCACCAATGTCCAACCCTTCATGCTCATAGATCTGTAGCCCTGTTCCCACAGATTCAAGGTTATCACACCTTCCCAAGGTGATGAGACTGGCTAGAGGAGAAATACCTGGCACTAAAAGTTTTGTTCTTCTGCTTGCTCCCTGATGTTTCCAAGACACTGAAGGAACCTGAAGGAACCAGGACACTGAAGGGTTTTCATGTGGAGGCCTTGCAACTTAAGTTTTTTGTGTTTCTTTTTTAAAAGGAAAATTGCATGCAGGAATGAAGGAGAGCAGAGGCAGGAAGAGGGAGGAGGAAGAAGCACTTTATGTATTTATTTTACTTACTTGTTCACATTGGTCGTTGGCCCCGGCAAGAGTCTTAAACCATGGACCTTGGGATGTATGTGGACTGTGCCAAACCTCTGCTCTACCAGGGCACGCTACAGCTTTGTTAAACTGAGTCCTTTGGTCTCCGTGGAGCAGGGTTCAGTTCAGAGCATGTGTGTGGTTAGAAAGAAAGCAGTGGTTTGGCTGTGCAGAGTTACCTCCCTCAGAGCCCCTACTTTAAGATTGTGTCCTGGAAGGAAAGCATGCAGATAATCATAGAAGGGAAGAAAATGAAAAGCAAGAGGCCATGGTCTCTTTAACCCTCTGAAGTCTGAGCTAGCCTTCCAGCATCTCCCACAAATGTCAAGGATCTGGGCAAGTAGCATTCCTGGGTTGACTTTCTTTCGTTAAAGCAGAAAGTTAGAAGCAGTTATAAATTTAGGTGGAGCTAAATTCTTTGCCTTTGTCTCTCTCCCCTCCCTCCCTGCCCCCTCCTCTTCCCTTGCCCTCTGGCCCTTTCCCAGGAGCTCTCCTCCAGCACCGAGAGTATTGATAATTCATTCAGTTCCGTAAGTGGGGCCAGGCTGGGACTGGGTGGCAGGCTCCCCCCATGGCCGCATTTCCTCTCCGTCCCCAGGTCTTGTCAGTCCCCAGGCCAAGGCTGGAGTTAAAAGGTGCCTTTTCTTCCTGGGAGGTCACCCCTCCCTGGCTTCCCAAACCTGGAGGAGTCTTCTGCCCTTTGCCAATGCCCTGAGCCCTAAGTAGAGTCAGGGCTCAGTTGACTGTCCTCAGGGACAACTGGGATGCATCGACTCAGCCCCCAGCTCCTGAGTCTCTAGGGCAAAACAGCTGGGAGAGGTAGAATTTAACCTTGGACTAGAGCCAAAAACTGCTTGGCAGAAACCCCCAAGATCCTGTTTCTCCCACCCAGTACCCTGGCCCCAGGCTTCTGCCATCAGACCATCAAATATTGATTCAGTGTCTTCTAAATGCTAGACCCTGTGCTGGGTGAGCTATTTCCTAAAGCAAACAGGATTTGACCTGAAAGAAAAGTTTTACCTCCCCACAGCTTGTTTTCTTTTTTAACCTCACATTTCTTCCAGGTCTGAATTCATCCCCTTTCCCAACTCACTGTCCCTGTCCAAGATGTTCCTCAATCCTCATTCTCCTTTCTTGTTCCTCTGGACTAACCCTTGGCCCTCTGGTCCCACAGGGTCTTGGACCTTGTTCCTGGGCAGAGACGTGAGAGGAAATGCTGGACCCTCTGGGAGATTGGATGATTTTTTTTTTTGGTCTACCCAATCAGTTTTCTCTGTTCTGTGCTGATCCCCTTTCAATCATGATTCCTCTCTCCCATGTGGCAGAACCTCTCTTGAGGCCTAGGGGTTACATTTTCAACATGTTCATGTAATGTAGGGGCCCCTGACCCAAATGCTGATTTGAGGATGGGAAGGAATTCTGCCTTTTCTAATCTGAGATGGCTATGGATTGGTTGGGGTGGAGGGTCCTTGGGACAGTGACCTTGCCACCTGAGTGGATGGATTAGGTGATCAAGATGACGGAATGAGTCTTCAAATTTCCTCTTCCTTTTTCTTTCTCTGTTAGACCCTTGGGATCTTTCCAGGGACCACAGAAACCTAGTTCTATTATCTTCCTTTCTTTCTCTTTTCAACCCTGCCTGACGTGTTCCTAAATGATTAAGAGACCCTATTTCACTATTAAGTGGGGACCTGAGGCCCCCCCCCAATTCCCCCCCACCCCATGGTAGTGATGTGACGGAGAGACAAGCTGTCCCTTTGGACCCTGGCCTTGTTGCACGTGCAGCGGAGTCCTGGAACTGCCCAGCTTTCAGAAGCAGCTCATTTTTGCAGTGTAAGGGGATGAGGGTAGGAATTCTCAGTCTGAAACTAAGCAAGGCACAGGGAGAGAAAAACCTAGTGAGTAAAATACTGTTTTTATTAAGATGAGGAAATATTGTTCTTATTTAGCTGAGGAGAGATGGGACAGGGAGCTGGGTGGGTATTTTAATAAAAGACCCCTTGTGGTAGAAGAACTTAACTAGGAAATGAGCTCTTCTTCATGTTTAGCTGAGTCCCTCTTTTTCCAGACTTATGCTGCTCCCCAGATGGACTTTGTCCTTCTGGGAATTACTGAAGTGCCCAGCATGAGGAGTCAGGCTCACAGCAGGGAGTAATCTGGACAACCTAGTCCCTGAGAAGTAGGAGAGGAGGATGCAAGGAGGAATCACTGAAAGAGACTGGCCTTCAGGGCCATCATCAAGGGCTGAGAAAAGCTATTGCTTTCCACACCCTCATACCCCCACCTCCCTCCCTCCCCTCTGGTTTTACTTTCCCTGTTTGCTTTTCCCTGGTTAATACCAAGTCCGCTCATCCTCATCTCATCTGCTGCATGTGTATTGATCTCTTGTAAGAGATTGTGGGGTGGTCAAGGGGATGCCATGGGAAATGATAGCAGTCATTTGAATGGAGTCCTTCGAAAGAGGAAATATTGCCTCCAGAGCACTCCCACTCCTGCCCTGCCAGCCTTGCAGGCCCTGGCAGAACCCCTTGGCAGAGACCCCACCCGAGGATCCAGTAGGGAGAGGAACCATTCTTCCTGAGATGGGTGAAGCACTTCAGATGTGAGCAGCCCTTCTCTCTGGGGCCCTGGAAAGTCTCAGGAAGTTGTCCCTTGCCTATTTTGAAGCATTGAGACAGCTCCTGAGGAACCCAAGTTCAAGAGAAGAGAGGAGCCAGGGTTCATGCCTACCTTGACGTCAACAGCCTGTGGAGAAGGCTGGTCCCAGTAGAGCTTGATGATGGGATGGGATTCCTACCAGGGCCAAAAGGTAGTTCCTTCCCTGGAGATCTCCAGACACTGGGATCCTGGCCTGTGTGGCAAGGAGTGACTGAGTGGGTGGGCCACATTTTCCTATGATTTCTTCACCGTCTTTTACTTCACACCAACCCTCTGTAGCCCATCAGACTGGCTCCTGAGCGAGAATTCATCAAGTCCCTGATGGCTATTGGCAAGCGGCTGGCCACACTCCCCACTAAGGAGCAGAAAACACAGCGGCTGATCTCAGAGCTCTCTCTGCTCAACCATAAGCTCCCTGCCCGAGTCTGGCTGCCCACTGCTGGCTTTGACCACCACGTGGTCCGCGTGCCTCACACCCAGGCTGTTGTCCTCAATTCCAAGGACAAGGTAGGTGAGCTCTGGCCCAAACCCTCCGCCTGACCTGACTCTGCTTCCGTGATTGTCCAGGGTTTGTGTATGCCTGGGATGCCTCACCAACATCTTAGGCTCCTTTCAGTGTTCCTGTGTGTATGTCAGCCTTGACTTTACCTCATTAGTGCCAGTGTGATTGTGAGGGCCCTCTCATCCCCCTTCTTTAGTGTTGTTTCTCTGGAGCCTAATATTTTCAGTTCATGTCTCACCATGTCTCAGGAGAAAGTCAACTCTCTACCCTTCCATACAGTCCTTTTTTTTTGAAGCAAGGGAGAGAAGGAAGAAGCATTTTATTTTATTGTTTTAAGGAGGTAAAAGTATCTTTATTTATTTTAGTGGTCCACATTAGTTATTTTCCCCTAGACCTTGGACTCAAAGAATTTTTTTACGGAAGGAAGAAGGGGAAGAGGAAATACCTATTTATTTAGTTGTTCATTCTTGGTTTTTCACCCCATCCCCAGTTCTTGAACCTGGTCTGTATGTGGTCCCCATGCCTGTGTCTCAGCCCCTTGAACCACAAGGATGCACCCCTACAGTCCTGGTAGATATTCTCTACCCCTTCTATATCTTATAGACTGTCCAGATACAGTAACAGTGAGAGAAGGGCAGTCTTTTGTTTCTAAGACCTTTTCTACTACAGTGAACAAGGAGGAGGAGAGAAGGATGCCCAACTTCACATTGCAGAGTATTAGCTGAATTGATCTGCTGGTTGGAAAGAAAACTAATGGTTCAGGTTCTTCTTTCATAAGAACTGTTAGCGATGAGAACCCTGCTTGGAACAGTGGCCAGCTTTTCCTAGTCTTTTTGTCAGTCTTTAGAACAAGCCCACAGAGGCTCCCAGGTTTCTCTGATAGGTTGTAAATGATAGTTTGGAGTGGTTTTTCCCAAGTGCATCATACATACATTTTTTAACTCAGATGAAACATTTTTAAGACTTGTGTACTTTTTCACTTAAATTCTTTTTTTTTAATTATTGATACTTATTTTCTCTTTTGTTCACAGTACTGCATTCATTTTTGAATATTGACGTTGTATCTCAATCTATATTTCACACCACACCCTCCACCAGAGTTCCAGTGTCCTTTCCACCACCTTTTCCTTTCTTTCCTTCCCTCCCACCTCCAGTTCCTTTGAAGTCATCATCTTCTATCCTGAGAGGTTTTTCTGGTATTTATCTGTTTGTTTCATTTCGTTACTTTCCACATACAAGTAAAACCATTCTGTATTTTTCTTTTTCTTTCTGACTTATTTCGTTTAACATGATCCCTTCCAGTTCCATCCGAATTATTATAAAGGACACAATTTCTTTTTCTTTTTTTTTTTTTTTTTAGTAGCTGCATAGAATTCCATTGAGTATATACCACACAGCTTCTTTCTCCAGTCATCTGTTGTTGGGCATTTAGGTTGTTTCCGTGTCTTGGCTATTGTGAGCTTGCTGTTGTGAACATAGGGGTGCAGATATTTTTTTCTGATTAGAGATTTTATATCCTCTGGATATATGCCCAGGAGTGGGATAGCTGATTCAAATGGTAGATCCATCTTTATTTGTTTGAGGAATTTCCATACTGTTTTCCAAAAAAGGTGCACCAATTTACATTCTCACCAGCAGGGTAGGAGGGCTCCTTTTTCTCCATACCTTCTCCAGCACTTGCAATTTGCAGTCTTTTTGATATAGGCCATTCTCACTGGTATGAGGTGGTATCTCTGTAGTTTTTATTTGCATTTCCTTAATGATGAGTATTGTAGAACATTTTCTCAGATGTCTTTTGGCCATTTATGTGTCTTCTTTAGATAGGTGTCTGTTCAGTTTTTTTCCCCATTTTTTGAGTGGATCATTTTCTTTTTTATTGTTGAGGTGTGTGAGCTCTTCATATATTTTTGAGATTAAACTCTTACTGATATATGTTGTATGAGTATCTTCTCCCGTTCCCTAGACTGTCTTTTTGCTGCAGCAGTGATTTTGCTCTATAGAAGCTTTTCAATTTGATGTAGTCCCAATTATTTAGTTTCACTTTGGTCTCTTTGCCATAGCTGTTCCTTCCCTAAAGGTCTTTTTGAGGCTGAGGTCTTGGAGTGTTTTTCCCACATTGTCTTCTAGGTATTTTATGGTTTCTGTTCTTACGCCCAGGTTTTGTGTTTTTTTTTTTAATCCATCTTGAGTTAACTTTTGTGAATGACAATAATGAGTTATCTAGTTTCTTTTTTTTTTTTTTTTTTTTTTTTTTTTTTTTTTTTTTTTTTTTTTTTTTTTTTTTTTTTTTTTTTTTTTTTTTTTTTTTTTTTTTTTTTTTTTTTTTTTTTTTTTTTTTTTTTTTTTTTTTTTTTGGCAGGTATCTTTCCAATTTTCCCCACACCATTTGTTAACAGACTTTCTTTACTCCATTATATGCTCTTGGCAACTTTGTCATACATTAACTGTCCAGATAGGTGTGGCTTTCAATATAATTCCACTGATCAGTGTGTCTGTTATTCTAGTACCATGCTGTTTTGATGATGATCGCTCTTTAATACAGTTTGAGGTCAGGGAGTGTGATTCCTCCATTGTTCTTTTTTCTCTTAAGATAGCTTTGGCCATTTGAGGCCTTTTGTGATTCCATACAAACTTCAGTATTGTTTGCTCTATTTCCTTAAAGAATGTCCCTAGGATTTTGATGGGAATTGCATTAAACGTATATATTGCTTTGTCTAGAATGGCTATGTTTACTATGCTGATTCTTCCAATCCATGAACATGGAATGTTTTTCCATCTCTTTGTGTTTTCTTCTATTTCTTTTGTTAAGGTCCTACAGTTTTCATTATACAGATCTTTCACTTCGTTAAGTTTATTCCCAAGTATTTGATCTTTCTTTGTGTTATTATGAATGGGGTTTCTTTCTTAATTTCTTTGTCTTCTACTTCATTGTTTGTATATAGAAATGCTACTGATTTTGTGTGTTGATTTTAAATCCTGCCACTTTTCTCAAATTCTTTATGTTGGTGTTCATATAAACACTTGCCCTGAATATGCTATTCATGACATCAGGGACTGATGAATGAGGGTCAAAACTAGGAGCAGTCATCAGGAAGAACTGTATTCATGGAATTGAGATTTGGAGGACAGTGGTGGAGATAAGTTGCAAATACCATTCTCACTTTCCCCCAGGCTCCCTACCTGATATATGTGGAAGTCCTTGAATGTGAAAACTTTGACACCACCAATGTTCCTGCCAGGATTCCTGAGAACCGAATTCGGAGCACACGGTCTGTAGAGAACCTGCCTGAATGTGGTATCACCCATGAGCAGCGGGCGGGCAGCTTCAGTACTGTGCCCAACTATGACAATGATGATGAGGCCTGGTCGGTGGACGACATTGGCGAGCTGCAGGTGGAGGTGAGAGACATCAGGGAGGTGATATTAGGGTATAGACCTATTTGCCCAGAGCCATCAGTATATTGGAAACAAGACAACACATCTTGATGCAGGTGACCAAATGGTTAGTATAGGTAAAGGGCATGCGAAGGAAAAGCTCTGAACAGCTGTAGTAGAAAACAGTTAGTGCTCATTTTCCTGCAGGAGGAAATTAGGTTAAATGTACAGAAGAACTCCTAGCCCAAAGGAGTGAGGGAAATGTAATCAAAAATATTTGTTGGGGTATATGCCCTGGTAGCTTAGCAGGTAAGCCTGCTCTTCTGGCTGGTGTAGTCTGTGTGTATCCTAGGGTTTGCACCTGGACCTAGGGAAACAACCAGAAAATAAAAATAATGTTTTAAAAATGTATTGAACACCTGCTATATAAAGTTGTCCAAGGTAAGTAGAGAACAGTACGTCATCCATCCACCCATCCATTCATTCATTCATTCAAGAGATGTTTATTGAGGGCCCTGTTTGTGCCAGCCCTCTGCGCTGCCTTCTAGCCTCTGCCTGTCAGGAGTTAAAGGCCTGACAGAAGAAAACAAAACCAGTTAATGCATACCTGCAGCATGGTGAAGCCTGGGTCATGCTAGAGAGGATGGGTCATTATAGGAGCACTTGAGGGTGAGGTAGCACTTCTACAGACTTGGGGTGGGACACATCCCAAAAGATTTCCTGGAGAAGTTACTGTCTCAGCTGAGAACGGAAGATGGGGTAAGAATTTGCTGGACAGAGTATTCCAGGCAGAGGGAATAGCCACGTGCAAAGACTGGAAAACAAGAGAAAGTCTGACCTGTTTTAGGGACTGGAAGAAACTTTGTATGACTGATGTGTGTGTATAAGGTGAGAAGTACTGAAGGAGGCTGGAGAGTCTGCACTAGTGGTCAGTATGGTGTGTAATCCGGGGTGGCGGTGCTTTTTGGAGCAATTTGGAAGGGAGGGATGATTGTGACATGGGGCTGGCAAGCACACAGGAGGCGATCCAAGGAGGAGGTGAAAGAAGCGCTTCTGACCTGCAGTCCCCTGCCCTCCCAGCTCCCTGAAGTGCACACCAACAGCTGTGACAACATCTCCCAGTTCTCTGTGGACAGCATCACCAGCCAGGAGAGCAAAGAGCCTGTGTTCATTGCAGCAGGGGACATCCGGTACGACCCAGATACAGTGTCCTCACTCTTCATCCCTTCCAGGCACGGCCTGTCTCTGTCCCCTTCCCCTCAGTCAGCTTGTCTGTCCCTTTTCTTCCTTACCTCTGTCCTTGTCCTGAGGCTCCCAAACTTAAGATAGGCTGAATGATTACCGGGCCACTGCAGAAGGACTTGCATTGTTAAAAGTACTCCACAGAATGAAAAGCACAAGATAAAGGAATTAGAATAACATCTCATAGAATCACGGGAGAGGGAGGAGATTTTGTTGGACATGCAGATGCTGGAAACAGAATCTTGGTAGAAGAATGGGGAGAGCCTGGGCATCTGTTTTTAACAAGATTGCAAACTACCAGGTTAGCAAATAGGTGTCAGTGGTTTATTTCCTTCCACAAGTCTGTCTTAACCCCGGTTTCTAGTCCTGTGCCCAGAATCAAGGGAACAGTGCAGTAAATGCTGCCATAGACAGGGACATGAGGCTCTGGGGTGACTCCTCCAAGCAAATGATACAGTTTCTTCCTGCTAGACGGCGCCTTTCGGAACAGCTGGCTCACACCCCCACAGCCTTCAAACGAGATCCAGAAGACCCTTCCGCAGTTGCTCTCAAGGAGCCCTGGCAGGAGAAAGTGCGGTGAGTTAGGTGGCAGTGGTCGCAGCCCCCTCTGAAAGCTCAGTCAACTACAGTTACTCACTATATCATCATATTGTCCACCAGCCTCCTCCAGAGTCCATCAGGCCCCCAGGCTCTGAGTCCTTGCTCTGTGGGGAGTTTGATTGGGACTTTTGGTAGAAACTATCTGTCCTCACACTGGTGTGATTCTTTGATGCCTTTTGCTGCTCTCTTCACAGGCGGATAAGAGAGGGCTCCCCTTATGGCCATCTCCCCAATTGGCGGCTCTTATCAGTCATTGTCAAGTGTGGGGATGACCTTCGGCAGGAGCTGCTGGCCTTCCAGGTGTTGAAGCAACTGCAGGTAAGAGAAGGGAGGGAGAAAGAAGGGACTGAGCCCGGCTCCAAGCCACCTGATGTGCCCACACAGGCTCTTCTGCAGGTGGCTCCTGCCCAGGTCTAAATTGGATTCAGATTACTGCAGGTGCTCCTTCCCGGGAAGTACTCACAGGCGCAGCTCCGCAGCGACCTCTTGTGGCCCTTTTGTGACCTTCCGCCACCTGCTCTACTCACTGATATTTAGGGCTCTGGCTTTGTCCTTCAGGCCAAAGCTCCAGGGGTTTGCAGTAGCTGCAATGTGCTGAGATGCTGCGCCTCTGAGCTGGTCTCCTTCACGGAGCTTCACCTGCTTAATTCAGCTCTTTTTATTAAGTATTTTCATTTTCAAGAAGCTTTCTCTGGACTAAAATCATTTTCAGCTTTTTCCCTATTCTTTTAACTTAGTAGCTCCTGCCCTCAGTGCTTGTGAGGTCACAGTGAGCAATTCTGTTGTCCCTGCCTTTTTTTAAAATTTCACCTATAAGATATCTTTCCCCAATTCTAGGAGTGTGGTTTCCTGTCTTATTAGGCCCTGGACTTCCTTTCAAAAGTCCCTGGTCCTCAGTGGGATCAGTGCTTTTATTCACTGAATGACCAAGAGGCCACCAAGGAGGGGAACTTTCCAAAGTTAGGTACAGAGGGTGACTTTAACCTCTCACTCCAGTTTGGAAAAAGATATAGTGGTGCCTCTGTGTCTCTTCGCAGTCCATTTGGGAACAGGAGCGAGTGCCTCTGTGGATCAAGCCATACAAGATTCTTGTCATTTCGGCCGACAGTGGCATGATTGAACCAGTGGTCAATGCTGTGTCCATCCACCAGGTGAAGAAGCAGTCACAGCTCTCCTTGCTCGATTACTTCCTACAGGAGCATGGCAGTTACACCACTGAGGCATTCCTCAGTGCCCAGCGTAATTTTGTGCAAAGTTGTGCTGGTTACTGCTTGGTCTGCTACCTACTGCAAGTCAAGGACAGGTAGGTGAATTCCTCACCTCATCCTAACTTTTCTCCATGGCGCCCTCTGTCTCTTTATATATAATTTTTATTTAATCATCACTATATTCTATTGCCAAGATATAAAGAAAAAACAAACAAAATATTTTAAGCAGAGACAGCTGTATTCATGCAACATTAAGCCAAGGAGGTAAACTGACTAGGGTAAAGGGACATTGAAGTATTTCTGAGAAGAGAGGGGTTTGAATGATCAGGGACTTAAAGGACAAGGAAAAATGAGGAGAAAGCTGTGGTAGAAGGAGGTTCCAGGCAGACTGTGATTCAAACTTGAACTGCACTGCATGACAGAATAGTAGGCAGACACCAGGCAGGTAAGTTGAGACCAGACCAGAAGGACGTCATTATGAAGCTGAGGAGTAGTATTTTGCAGAGGAGTGACATGATCCAGTCTATGACTAGAGAATGCGCCTGTGGCACCCGGGTAAGGTTGGATGTAATTGGGACAGTTACAACAAAGCAAGAGGTAATGAGGCCTGCCAGCCCTGCAAAGTAACCCAGTGGAGACTGATTGAGGACTGAGGGAAATATAATTATTTCTAAGGACTTTGGTTGCAAAGCTTTTAGGCGGTCCCTGAAGAGTCAGGATTTTGAACCTGGGGTCCAGAGAGCCTAAGGCCTAGCCCAAATTGAGTAAATGGTGGCAGGAAGGCAGGTGCTTGTCAGGCTTCTGGGCTTTTAGGAAGTTAATGATTTATTTGTTTTTGTTTTTTAAGGAAAGGTACAGGTAGGAATGAAGGGAAGTAGAGGCAGGCAGAGAAGAGGGGAAGAAGCACTTTATTTTACTTAGTTGTTCATCTTGGTTGTTTCCTGGGCCCCAGGTCTAGAACCAGGAACCTTGGTCTGTGTATGGACTGCACCCTGGGTGTACTAGACCTCTAGGCTACCAGGGCACACCAGGATACTAATATGTTTGGAAGATTAGAGTCCATTCTTTAAAAAGGAGGGTGGGAGGCATTCCTCAGAGAGGGAGCGAGGAAATGGATAAACCTTTGTAATTAACTCAGAAAATATGTAGTCCAACCACAAATGGAATCAGCTGCTGGAAAGAAGTGGCACTGGGGCCCAGAATGGATGCAGGTTTAAAATCACTTCTGCTTGAGAATGAGTCCTGAACAGTTCTAGCTGGTGCTAACTCCAACAGTTAAAAGAGAAACTGCCCCTCACTGACCTTTGGGACCGTCTCTCAGGGCTGTTTCTTTACCTGTGAAAGGAGAGGTTGGATTAGGAACCTTTCTTGCTCTCAAGATTGTGCCTGAGTTGCTAAATTTGTAATGGATTCCCAGAGCGGGAAGGACTTCATTCTCCCTCTACCCTCTTTCTTTCGGCCAATCAGACCAACCCTAGAGAAGGTGGCCTCCAGACCTTGAGCTCTTAGCCTAACAAAGCCTATATTGACACTGAAGGGCCGTTATGCAGAATGGGCTGGGCCTAGCATGCCTAGCATGTTAATTGTTCCTCCTCCTACTGGCTGTTCATGTGAGAATCCAGAGACCTGGGATCCATCTCCCTTTAACTCTTCTTCCTACAGCTAGCCTGCACTAATTGCCTCCTGAGATTTTTAATTTATATAAGTGATTTTACCAGATAGTTGCTCTTGGAAGCCCACACACTATTTTATACTTAAACTTCACTCAGCCTGCTTGTCTTGGATGGCTGGCTACTCCCTCTGCAACGGCTTCTCATCTGCAGTAGTGGACAGGAATTACAAATAAAACAGGTATCAGTTCTGACGAGAGGCCTCCTGTTGAGCTGGAAGTTGCCTTTTCCTTGCTTCTGGGGTCTTTCCTAAATTGCATTGAGCTTGAATGCTGTACAATTGTTGGAAAATTGGGAGATTCTTCAACAATTTTTATTAAATTGTTAATTATAGCAGTTTCAGATCCTACAATCTGTTAGAATTTTCTTTTTAATTTCTTTCCATTGCCAGCTTTAGGCCCATAGAGATTGAACCAAGTTACAGGCAGCAGGAAAAATGGAGAGGACTCCCCTGCCTAGTGTCTAGTGGATGGTTTGTGAGCCTCAGGTTCCTGCCTCAGTCAGATTTACTACTGCCTCTTCCTCTCTTCTGCCCCTCCTCAGACACAATGGGAACATCCTTTTGGACGCAGAAGGCCACATCATCCACATCGACTTTGGCTTCATCCTATCCAGCTCACCCCGAAACCTGGGCTTTGAGACATCCGCCTTTAAGCTGACCACGGAGTTTGTGGATGTGAGTCAGGAAGAAGTGCCTCACTGTATTCTTTGTGTCTTGGAAGGAAACTGATGGGATCCTCTCAAATTAGGGACAACCAACAGAAATGTCAGTGTCAGAGTGAGGCTGGATGTTTTGGGGGCTTACTACCTGATAAGAGTGTGGGGAAATAGCTTGTCACCCATGGAGGAGGGAGGAGTCCTGGATGGCTTGTGGGATGTCCAGCCCTCTAACACAAAATTCTCTCCTCCCTTCCAGGTGATGGGTGGCCTGGATGGTGACATGTTCAACTACTATAAGATGTTGATGCTGCAGGGGTTGATTGCTGCTCGGAAACACATGGATAAGGTGGTGCAGATCGTGGAGATCATGCAGCAAGGTGGGGCTGGGCAGAGAACAGGTTTTGGGGGATAGGGCAGTTCCTATGGTGCCTCAGGATTCCCACTTCCATCCCTGGTACTTGGAACTTCCAGAAAGTTGGTTCTACCTGAAGCCTGGGGGTGGAGTGCCAGCTCTGGTCCAGAGCCATTTCTTCAGGAAGTTCCTCCTGACTTCTGACAGAGCTTTGACCTGGGGAAGGGGTGGGGCAGCAGAAACTACCTCCTAGGTGCACTCAAGGAGAGAATGGCTCTGTGTCAGCCTCCTGGTCTATCCTGTTCGCCATACCTGGTCCAACTCTGGAGTGTCTGTCATCTCCTTGCTGGCTCTTTTCCAGCTCGGGTGTTTTCAGGCACCACTTTCCTCCTCGTTGGCCCTTGATTTCTGGCTGCCCTGTCCTGAGGTCCCTCCTTCCCCGCTCCCGCTGAGCTGAGAAACTCCTGTCTCCTCTGTATGCTCTCACTGTGCTGTCCACTCCGTCTTGCCATCTACTGTTTTCTCTCCAGGACTCTTTCCCACCCAGCTCCTCAGGGCCCACCCATGTCCTCAGCTCCTCCCCAGGGCTCCAGTACACCAGTCTCAACTGCCAGTCTCCTCCTCCCCATCCTTGCCCCCACCCTGCAGGTTGTCGCCGTTGCTCAGGAGCATCCCTGTCTGGCCCCATGATGACGATGGCCCAGGTCATCTGTGAGTGTCAGTCGTAGCGTAGGCAGAGACCTGCAGCCAGATAAGTGCCCAGCTCAGGGCCCATTCCCGTTTTCCCTCTGCTAAGCCTGCTACCCCCCAGCCCTACTGGGAGAGATGTAGTGTTGGCCTTCTTCCCTCCTCTGCCCTCATGCCCTCTCCTGGAGGAGCGTAAGAGGGTGGGGTAAAGACGGGCTCAAGATGAGGCTTTTCACACAATTCTACCCCCTCAGTCCAAGCAGAACTGCATCCACATCAGGAAGCTCTCTGAGGTGGGAGAGAAAGGGCACTTCAGATTTGCTACAGCTGTTACCACTGCCCTTCCTCCTTTCTACTCTTGACCTTCTGTCCCCACTGCTTCCCCAGGCTCTCAACTCCCTTGCTTCCATGGCTCCAGCACCATCCGCAACCTCAAAGAGAGGTTCCACATGAGCATGACTGAGGAACAGCTCCAGCTGCTGGTGGAGCAGATGGTAGATGGCAGCATGCGGTCTATCACCACCAAACTTTACGATGGTTTCCAGTACCTCACCAACGGCATCATGTGACACCCTCTTTCTCAGGCCCCCGAGTGGTGGGGGCTTCAGGGGCCCTCCCTGGGAGGGCCCTTCTCGGAGAAACTCCAAACCAGGAAACCCTATCCACCTACCCATCACCCAAGGGAAATGGAAGGCAAGAAATACAAAGGATCATGTGGTAACTGTGGAGCTTGCCAGGTGGGAGAGCCAGCTGAGGGGTCCAGACCTGCTGGGGCTCCCCTGGCCCCCAGCTGTGTCAGTATTACCACCCGACAGACTCCAGGACTCACCTCCCTCCAGAGAACAGAGGTGATAGACATGAGGGACACTGAAGCTTTTCTTCTTGTCAGGGTCTGTGGTCCTTTCCACAGTCCGTCCTCTTAATCTGTTCTGGGTCCCAGGAAGGGGAAAGAGTATGTTCTTGGATCTTAGGACACGATCCTGTGGTTGGCCTTTGGCCATGCTGCTGCCCGACTCTGTTCCCTTCCAGGGACTGACCCCCTAGTGAGTTCTCCTTGGTAGGTGGGCTCTGGCACAGGGGTCCTACACTTGCTGACGTTCCCTATCAGGGCAAGGAAGGGAATGACTGCCACAATCCCTTCAGTTATGAGGGTATTGGCCTAGCCCTGATCTCTTCCCCGCACCCAGGGAAATAGCTCAATTTTTTATTTTTAATTTTTGTTTGAAATAAAGTCCTTAGTTAGCCATCTGTGTCATTTCCAAGTTGTATTTTTCTTGGAGGGGCAGTGCTGACAAGGGAAAAAACGTCAGTGTCCAGGATACAGAAAGCAGCACACAGAGGAACACTGCTTTTCCCTGCCGTTCAGTATCACCTCTTCCCTGAGAAGGGCCTCCCAGTTTTGACTCTTCCCACTCCCTGTCAAGTCCACATTCACATAAAAAGAGGAGCCTGAATGGGGATTAAACCACAAGCAGTTTTAATGGTCTGGTTTTCTCCCTCCTGTTTCCCACTGTTAGTATTATTACTACAAGGACGAAGGATTCCTGAGAGCCTGTCTCCTCTTCTCCCTGGAACCCCTTGACAGGACTCATCCCCACCAACCCCCCCCTGGATATCTGGGGGGAAAAAAAAAGACAAGTGAAAGGCACTGCAGGGGTGAGGGGCTTGAGTGCCAAGAGGGGGGGGGGCGCAGGGGGGGCGGGGAAACGGACACGGTACCAGGACAGGGCTTGCCCAGAGGAGGAAAGGCAGGCTGTGCCTGCAGGGGTTGAGGAGTGTGTGTGTGCCCCCTACCCCCTACCCCCTACCCCCTACCCCCTTCTGGGGGCTTTCCTGGGCCTGTCTTGCAGGTCTAAGAGTCTCATCCTCCCACATCCGGCCCCACTTGGGTCCGCAGCAGAGGATAATTAGTGTTCGGCTCAGAAAGGAGGAATGAAGGGCCCACTCTACTAGGAGCCAGGGCCAACCCAAAGGTGGGACTGCAAGTAACTACAATCCTCAAAAGCTTTTTGTCTTTGGGGGTTGAGGGAAGAGGAGTTTTTGAAAAAATGAATTTTAGTGAAACTCTCCAACCCAGGGACCAGGCAACAGCAGGGGCCCTGACACCCAGGAAAGAGGGAGCAGGCTGGTCAGTCCAGGCCTGGGACCTAGTTGTCCCCACTACCCCCTTGCCGAGCCCTGATGAACGCCATGCCGTGTGTGCGGAAATGGGTCTTGAGGTTGAGAGGGCTGTCGCAGCTCTTGCCGCAGACCTTACAGGTCAGTGGGCCTCCAGAAGCAGGCAAAGGTGAATCTCCACCCTCTAGGTCAGACCTTGATGGAGGGGGACCCTCTTCTTCCCCATCCCCCAGGCCCAGGGCGCTGGCACTACCTGCACCCCGTTTCTTCTTGTGGCTGATGAAACGGTGCCGGCTCAAGGAACCAGGGGAGGCAAAGCACAAGCCACAGTCGAGGCACTGCTGGGTACCACCATCTACCCTCAACCCCACCATGAGGCTCTGCTCAGCTGAACCACTGCTTCGGTAGCGCAGGGGGCCATGGCCCGACCCGGGTCCACCCCTGGGTGACTTGGCTGGAGGTGTTGTGCTATCAGGCTCCTCACTGCAAGAGTCAGAGGACTGGCGGCGTTTCCGTCCTGGCCCCTGGAGAGAAGAGTGAAGAAACTGGGTCCTACCCCCCAACCCTGGGCCCCCACACCTAAGCTTCCCGAGGCCAGGGTAGCAGACCCTGGCCACCCTACTCCCACAGCCCTACCAGCAGGTTGGGCCTCTGCCTACCTGGGCTCTGGCACTGGGGCCCTGAGCCAGGGCAATCCCCCGGCCAGGGGACTGGGCCCCGAGCGGCAAGCCATGCCGGACCTGGACGTGTTTCTCCAGGATCAGGCGGCTGCTGAAGGTGCGTTTTCCCTCTGTGCAATACCTGGAAGGGGAGAGTGGGCAGGATGGGCACCAGGGACGCAGCCTGAAGACCAAGGTCCAGAGCTCCAGAGGAGGGGGCTACCAGAGCAGAGGGCGGCCGCAACCTTCAGTCTACTCAAACGAGGCAAGTAGGAGGGTACTTTGAGGGACAGGGAATAGGGGTCACCTGCTGGGCAGAAAGGAGAACAGGCTGAAGGGGGAGAGGTTACCTGCATGGGTAAACTCGCTTGATACCCTCGTGATTGACCCTGACGTGGCGCCTCAGGCTTGGGGCTGAGCAGAAGGAACGCTCACACAGGCGACACGGGAACTTTTTCACTGACTAGGAGAGCAGGAGTGGGGAGCCTCAGAGCCAGGCTCCAGGACCCCACCCCACTGCCACACCCGTCAAACCTGAAGGCTGCCCTCAGTTCATCTTGTTCCCTGCCCTGCCCTCCTTACCTTGCCATGCTCCTTCTTCATGTGAGCCACATACTCATCACGTTCGGGGAACCAGGAGTGACAGAGGCCACAAGTCCAGCCTCCCGGGCCCCCAGTGCCCCCTTTGATGCCTTTGTTCCCCAGGTCTCGCCGCGGCCGGGCCGGGGGCCGTTTGCTTGGGCGAGGGGGCGAGGGGGAGCTAGGCAGCTCTTCCTCTTCTGAAGATGAAGAGGATTCTTCAGTAGGGGGAGCTGCCCCTCCCCGGGACACCGCCAACTCCTCGGGCTCAGTCTTGGGGTTCAGGAGGGCACTCCCGGCCCCTTTGCCAGCAGTCTCCTCCCCCAAGCGCCCAGACTGATGGGTGTTCTGTGAGAGGGAGACGAGGGGGTGGGATGGGAAATGGTCTGGCTTTGCCAGAGCCCAAGTTTCTCCCCTTCCCCCACTTTCCGAGGGCCGTGAGCACCCTGCCTCCATCCACTGACTCCTGTACCTTGAGATGTTCCAACATGGTCCTTTTTTGGGCAAAGAGCAGAGGACAAGATGGGCACTTAAAGACACTGACGCGCTGGGGCAGCAGGTGCTGGTCGAAGTGCGAGGAGAGGAGGGGCTTGTGAGTGAAGACTGTGTCACACATGGCGCACTTGAAGATCATCCTGCTCGGGAGAGGACAATGCAGACACTGGCCCGTCAAAGTCCACCCCCAGCCCTCGGACTCCTGCCCCATCTCACTTGGCCTGCTGCGTGTGGAAGCTGGGGTGCTGGGTGTAGAGGTGGGCGTGGGCGCTGGGTGCAGACTTGAAGGCCATGGGGCAGATGGGGCACTTGTGGAAAACCTCGCAGTGTGATGTCTGGATGTGGGACTTGATGGAGTTCACACCCCCAAATACCACTGCACAGCTGGGGCACCTGCAGGAGCAAGAGGGAGCACTGTGATAAGGTGGAGACAGCTCCATGCCCACTCCCCAGCCCCGACAGGGTGGACTCGGGGAACTCAGCAAGGGAACCTGAGCCAGGTGGGGAAGGAAGGGAGCTGCGGAGACCCAAGTCCCCCAAGGAGGCCTGATGTGGCAGAAGCCCTCTCGCCCCTCCACGGACACCAATGGATAGGCAGACAGATGTCAGGCTGCCTGGGCCAGCACACCCGTCTGAGGGACGCAGCAGATGGACTTCACTGGAGAGGCCATCTCAGGGCTGGTGCTCAGAGACCATACAGTACAGGGAAAGTGCCAAGAAGATACCATGAGAAGTGTGAGGCACCTGTATCCTACTCGGCGAGAAGAATGCAGACAGGCCTCCCGGAGGTGGGTCTGGAAATTGGCTTGCAGGAAGTTGCCCCCACACTCAGGGCAGACGTGGGGCGGTCGATTCTTATGCATACGCTGGTGGGCACTGAAGCTGCAGCGATTAGGGAGCATCATGGGGCAAGTTGGGCACACCTGTCAAGGGGGTCGAAACAAGGTTAAGCGGGTAAGGCGTGGCCTGTCCCCCATTACTTTTACCCAAGCCCCAACCTTTCTAGATCCTACCCCATGGCATCTGCTGTCTTTCCAGAGAAGGGCTGTAGAAGGCAACTCACATTGCTGGTGGCCCCAGGGGCAGGGGGCCCAGGTAGCTGGAAGTGGGCAGCCATGCCAGCCTTATCCCGGCACTGCTCCTTGCACTCCAGGCAACGAAAGCACGTGTAAGCAGATGTGGCAGGGGCAGCAGGTGGCTCAGTTGAGAGTGGCAGCACAGGGGCCTCAGCGGCTACTGTAGTAATGGCAGAGGAGGTGATAGCCCCATCACCCTTGCCCAAGGCAGGCAAGGCTGGAGGTCCGAGGGCAGGTGGAACAGCCAGCAGGGGTGTGATGTCCGGCTGCCCCACCATCTGGTCAAGGGCTACGGGCCTCATGACCAGGTGTGAGCACTGCATGACGAGCCCCTTGTCCTTGTGCTCACGTGCGTGCAGCAATAGGCTACACTTGTTGAAGAAGACGAGGCGGCGGGCACAGTGATTGCAAGTGACCTCAATGCGCATGCTTCGGCGGTCATAGTGCCGTGCCAGGCTTTTCTCCAATGAGAAGGCATCCCCACACTCGAGGCAGCGGTAGCCAGTGGGAGGAAGGGCCAGCCCCGCTTCCACTGGTGGACTCAGGTTTGGCCTGTAGGCAGGCAGCAGGTTCTTGCTGTTGAGGATCTTGTTGAAGGCCTCCACCAGGCTGGACTGAGTCCGTGAAATCACCGTGCCACCCCCAGCACCAGGCCCGGTGGCTGGCTTTGAAGGCTGCACCATCACCACTGAGGCACCGTTTACCTTCTGCCCGCCTGTCCCTAGCCCTGCCCGCCCCTCAGCCTTGGGCAGGGCTTGGGGCACTAGACCCAGCACATTCTTAGCCATTGTCTTAGGGCTAGTGGCAGTGCCCCCAGGGAGAACCACAGCTTTGCGGGCCACACTGGCTGCCATCAGCATGGCAGTACTTGCATTCTGGATGGTGGCCACAGGCAGCACAGTGCCCTTTAGCCGTGTGCCATCACCCAGTTGGACACTCACCACCTTTGGACCCTCTGGGGTTGGGGTTGCAGGGGACAGCTTCAAGAGGCTAGCCTCAGCCATAAGTGCCCCCTCGGCCACAGGGGCAGGGGCATCAGGGTCTGAGGGGACTCGGGTCACAGTCCTCGTGATACTCCCACAGGACGTTTTAATGGTCTTGATCCGAACCTTGAGAGGCCTGGATGAGCTGGAGGAGGCGGGGGAGTCATTGCTATCCTCGTCTGCAGCCTCTGCGCCACTGGAGGGACTATGGGGACTTCCCGGGGGAGACTTGTCCACCAGTCCCTCATCATCTTCTTCCTTTAGGGGCTGGCAGTCCAGCACTTTGGGGGAGACAAGAGGGCTCTGGTGTCCTGGAGACTGCTTGATGAAGGGCACCCCAGCAACCCGGGGAGGCGAGGCGCTTGCAGGGATCTCTGCAGTCTCAGGGCTAGAACCCTGGGGATGGAGTGGGCTGCATCTTTCCTGCTTCAAGGCCCCAGGGGGCAGCAATGCTGGGCCATTCTCCCTGGCCAACTTAAAGGGAGATGGGAAAGGAGGTGGAGTCATGGACCCTTCCCGAGGTAGGGAGGGTGCAGAGGGAGGCAGGGGATCAGGGTGCTCCCCTGGCTCAGGTCCAAAATGTGCAAAGAGGTCCAAAGGAGTTTTGCCTTCCACGTCTTTTTCTTTCCAGGTACCCCCACCAGGAGGAGCTGGAGAGTGAGGGGTTCCTGGAAGTGATGGCTCAGGGCCCCCAAAACCATTTTGCATCAAACGAGGCCCCATAGATCCTTCCTTTGTCACCCCTCCAGCCCGGGTTCCTTCCCCTCCTGAACTGCCAACAAGGGACTCAGACTGCTCAGGACACACAGTGTTCTTGACAATGACGCTAACTGTGGAGATATCTGGTGGTGGCAGGCCATGGTCAGAGGTCTGCACTGGAACCCCAGGGCCATCCCCAGCCACTACTGCTGTTGCATCTCCAGATTCAACCCCTACGCTGGTTTCTGGCTTCCCTGAGCTTCCTGGCCCCTCATTTTCTTCAGGACCGGAGTGGATGGCTTCATTTGCATCAATGTCAGGGATGTCAAAGGCGGCAAGGAGGTCATCAAAATCCGGGGTTTTCATGTCCCCCATGGCGGCAGGTCCCAGACCTAATGAAAAACAGAAGAGGAAGAAACTGAGACCTCTGGAAGCAGAAACCATGGACCTCCTCCCTCCCTCAGGATCTCCATATTCATCCCCTTTCAGAACCAACTTGATACATCTCCCCAACAGTGCAAATCCTAGAGAGCTAGCAGAGTTGCTGGTTTTGTCAGTTTCAGCTAAAACTGAAAGGGAAGTCCTATGTACACAGAGACACCAGATCCAGAGAAAGCAGGGGAAAAGACTCTTGTCAGAAATACAGATAAGAGCGAAGGGTAACAGAGTTCAGCCAGCATCACGGTAGAAACTAACTCAGTCCCTCCTGACAGTCCCTCCTGAGCCCAGCACAGATTCAATCAATTAATCAATACCATTATTAAGGAGAAAGTACACAAGAAACTGGGTTTAAGGGCTCATTCATGGCAGCAGAGATCCATTCATACTCTTCACGGATCTTCTGAGGTTCCACAGAGATCTGAAAGGCCATGTGTACTATAAAAAAGGGCAGTAAAGCCAAGACATAAAAAAATTACTCTAATTCCCACTTTGTCAAAGACCTTCAGTTATAAGCAAGTTACTCCTTTGCATTACTTTTGCTGTTTTAATGAAAGAGAAAGCAAGTAATTCATTATCATATGGTTATTCTGAGCATGATAAGAAATCGCAACTATGAGAATCATTACTCCCAGCCTTCCTCTACCTTTACCCAGCTAGGGGCTGTGTGTTCAACAGCACCATCATATTATACCTAGGACTAACATGGACATTTAGGTCAAGGAGAAACTGGGAAGGAGTAAACATTCAAAATCTAGGGCTGGCATGAGAGACAAAAGTCAGATGTGACGTAGGTCAAGACTGGAAAACTTGGGGTCATCACTGGCACTGGGGATCTGACTTCTGATTTGGTTAGCAAGGAGAAGTGGACTCAGGAAAACTGCCCAAGAGAAGAAAATAGAAAGATTAAGACAGGAACAGAAAGAGACAAAGAGCAGAGATAGAGGGTAAAGTCAGGACGGCAGCCTGGTCACAAAAGGCCCCAGCCTAAGCCTCTCCTGTCATAAACACCTGCTGCTCGCTTACCTACCTTCCCTAGAGTGCCTTGGCCTCCCTTGGCCCTCCCCTACTCCCTCCCTCCTCATCTTGTTCTCTCAGGGCTAAAACTCCAGGGTACAAGCTTTTCCAGCACAGCTGCTACAATGGGAAAAAACCAGGCCCCTATAATTTCTGCTCTGAGCTCCTCACCCAGTTTATCCCCTAATTCAACTCATCACCCTTTGAATTTTCCTTTGGCAGCAGTTTTAACACAGGAAATTTCACCCCAACTCCAAATGTGGCCTGGTACAAAAAAAGGAAAAAAAAAAAAAAAAAAAAAACCCACAAGATTTAGGTGGCACTAAACCAACAAGAAGGCCAGCTTAAAGTTTGTGGGGGACCCATATCTGTTCCCTATCAGTTTCTCCCCACAAGTACTTCACTATCTAGAAAGAAGCAACTAAAGAAGTCTGTCCTTACACATTTCCTACCCAAGATGCAAGCCATTTCCCAGGGCCAATTCTCTCACCTCTTTCCAGCCTTTAGATTGTAACTGGAGCTAGTCCCAGCAGGTGGCAGCTGGCATTGCTGGGACCAAAGGTGGGGGTGGTGGGAGAGGGTACCAACTAGAGGAAGAAAGGGGAGGCGTCCTCTCATCCCCCACCCCCTACTTAATTCTTCAGGCTCTGGGTTTAAACAAAGCCCTCCACTCTTTGCCTCTGCCCTGATGGATTGCTTGGGCCCTCCTCTGTCTCGCTCTCGTCGGACCTGGCCAGACCTGAGCTACCTTCCACTCGGGCCCTCAGAAAAGTGGGCTGGTGAGGCACAGATTAATGGGGACTATGAGAAAACACCTGTGAACTCGCCTCCCCCAAGCAACTGTTCCTTTGGCGTCCAAGTGACCTCGAGGTCATCCGATAGCCAGGAGCAGACAGTCGACCAGAAGCTCAAGGCCCAAGAGCCTTTTCCCACCTCACCACCTAGGCCTTTCTGCGGCTGAAGCGCCCTGTCTCTAGGGCTCCCCCGCTTTCCTTCTGTTCTCCAAAGCCATAGGAAGGAATCGAACAGGAAGCGGGTGAACCGGCCTGGGTCGGGAGAGAGCTCCACTACCCTTTCTCTGGCCCAGGGTCGGCCTTGCAGAAGAGAGCGAGAGGCCGACGGCCGGGGACGATTAGGCTGCGGCCAAGCTGGGCAGCAGGCGGAATTAAGTCCCTACCATCTGCCGAGGGCCGGCGTGGAGAGCACGTCCGTGGTTGCGGCGAGGGGGGCGGGGTGGATACAGAAGCAGTAGAGGGGGAAACTGAGGCGCGCGGCGCTTCTCTCGCTCCCACCCGCGTGCGAGCAGAAAGACTGGCCTCTGCCCTGCCAGGCCAGGCCCCTGGGGAGCTACCGCGCAGCACCTCCAGGCCCAGGACGACACCGGAGTGGGGAAGGCGCTTTCAAAGAGGAGTGGGGAGGGAACGCTCTTAGCGTGACTCGCAGATCCCCAGCCCCGTCCGTCCCAACTCCGACCTCCTCCCCTCCCCTCCCCTCCCTCCCTGTGCAGCGCAGCCTTCAGCACCCGCGGACTCCCGAGGATCGCTTGAGACCGGGGAGTGAGCCGAGGGCGCGCGGCAGCCCGGGGCGCGAGCCCTGCAGGGGCCCGGACACTGACCCGCGCCCAGTCGGGGTGCAGGCTCCGCTCCGGCCTGGCCCAGTTCCCCCGCCCCCATCCCCGGACACGGACACCATTTTAGGTCGCGACATCCCGCAGCCTCCACTCCCTAGGCTGCGCCTCGGATGCCCCTTGGGCTAGGGGCGCCCGGACTTGGGGACCCCAACCCTCCTTTCCACGTTTACCCGGCTACGGGCTGTGCTTTCAACAGGCTGGGAGTTTCGCCCATCCGCCCCAGGGATGGAAGCGGCAACGGGCCTTCCTAGAAGCAGCCCCAGGGGGGCGGCGCGGAGAAGGGGTAGTTGACCAAGTGGGGGAGGGGCGGGGTACTTACCCGCCCCCAGGGGGCGGGGCCAAGGGCGGGCATTTACCCTAGGCACGCTTACTTGTTCAGTTCTTAGTGTGGGTGAGACCCGGCGGTCTTTCCCCGGCTCCAGCTCCGCCACCGGTGCCGCCGCCGGTGCCGCCGCCGCCCTCCCCGCGGCCGCCGCTACTTCCTGCTTCTCTCCCGTTCAGCCTCCCCCTCCCTCAGCTCCCTCCGCGTTCCGGGTCTGGACTGCCCGCTTTCGTACTCGCCATTGGCCTGTACTCCCGTCGTTCAGTGCTGCGCCCCTCCCAATCCCGCTTTGGGTTGGCGTTAAGTACTGCCTCTCGCAACTAGCTCCGCACAGTCTTCCCAATCTCATTGGGCAAGGAGCCCAGTCCTTCTGAAGATGCCTCTCGCCATTGGTTGTTCCGGACCCACTGCCCCTCCATCTGTGGGCCTCAAAAACGATTGGTCTATGTCACTGTCGCTTATAAAAAAGCCAACCTGATATCCTGATTTTCTACTGGAGGCGGTAACTATCCCAGGTGCGTCTCTGCCCACCTCACTCCCTATTGGCGGTGATCCTTCAAGCCTGCAATTCACTTAAGCAAATTTAAAGAGCTCTCAGCTTGTATTTGGTGGGCACTTCGAGGAGAACATCGTCGATTCTGAGGGAAGCCCGGATGTGTAGCTCTTTTTGCGCTATTTTCTTAAGCTACACCCCCAATGTCAATCATGCCATGCAGAAGTCACAAAATGGGACGTCACCCAAAACATTACGTCACCCGAAACCTTTCCTCACGGTTTTCCCACTGCCTAAATCGTCGTATAATCCAAATGGATGGGGTCCCTTGCAACCGGCCAGCTCCTGGAAGAAGGTGTCACCCATATCTCCTCCCTCTGCGGGAGAGCTTCGCGCTGGGCGGGATGTTAAGTGTGAAAGGAACGGGGACCTGTAACCTGGGACGGGCTTGCAGACCGGAAGTGGGGGAAAGGTGACGTTACGAGTGCTGGCGTGGCCTGGGCTATTTCCAAAGGGATCTTAAAGTAAAATACTAGTAAGTTTCTTAAGCACAAGGAAGAGGGCCTGGAGAAAGGGGGGAGGGGAACAAAAAACAAAAAAAAAAACTACATTCATTTCCCATTTAAGAGCTCTTCTTTTCACCGCCCCAGCACGGAGTGGGAGTGGAATCGAGGCCGAATTTTCCCGCGCTTTGTTACCCCGCCCCCTGGAGGCGGGAGAATGGGAGGGGACACTCAAAAAAATGAGTTGCCTTGATGCGCTAATCAGCATGCACTTTCTGAATAAATCAGCAAACCCAGGGTGCCACCTCGCGCACACTCTAGCCTGTCCGCGAGCCTCCGCGCGCTGCGGCTCACAATCACAATGTGATTATTAAAAGCTGTTCCGTTACCCTGCCCAGGGGTTACCTGACCCTGGAGCCCGGACTCTCACGCGCGTCCTGAGAGTTTGCGTGGGTAATAGCGACTATACTTGAGATGTGAACCCGATCTTCTGGATGGCAATCTCGGGGCCACCCACCACTTATCATATGCTTCCACTGGACAAGTCGTTCAACATCCCTGAACCACGTTTTCTCATGGGTAAATTGTTTATTATAATACCCACCTCACAAGATTGTTTTGTGAGGGTTTAAAGCGTATAGAATGTGAAAGTGCTGTGCAAAGATGGACAAATGCGACTAGTGTTCCCCACTCCGGCGCCTTCTTTCCTACACAGCTCCTGCATCTTTGAACAGCTAACTAGGTTCAGGTACTGGATGTAGCCAAGCGGCATTCCATTCCCACCTCCTGAGTCTTCCTGTGCAGAGTAACAACTACTCATACACACGTACTATGTGGGGACATGTTATAAGAATTTTCTTTATATTAACTCAGCTCATCCTTACCACCACCCTGCCAAGGTAATATTATCTTCATGTTACTGAGGAGGAAATCGCAGCAGACTGATTACTCACCCAAAGTCTAAGGCAGTGGAGTTAAAATTCTATGAGTCCAGAAATCTAAACACTTTTTTGCAAATTCTCTTGCTAGGAAGTTTCTAAATAGACATTTGTTCTTTTATTAGATACACACTTTGTGCATTTAAGAAATATTTCAATTTATTTATTTTCATGACTTAGTTGTTCACACTGGTTGTTTCCCCCCAGACCCGAACTCTAACCCAGGGGTATGTGGCCTGCTCCTTCAGAGTTGATTGACCTAACTTCTACTCCAACAGGGCTGAATATTTCATTTTAACCTATATTTATTGAGCACTATCTACAAGTACAACATTGTAATACACTCCAGGGATACAACAGTGAACAAAATGGACAAAAATCCTTGACAAAAATCATCATGAAAGGTGTGCCTGGTAGAATATGAGTTTGGGCAGCCACCTTAGGCTCCACACATCCCAAGGATCCAATTCACATCCCAGGCAGGGAAACAACCAAAATGAACACCTAAATAAAAAGTTTTTAAAAATGCTTCTTACTCCTCTCTCTTCCTGCCTGCCAACACACCTTCGTTCATGCCTGCAACTTCCATTATTAAAAAAAAAAAAAAATTTTTCATCATAAAACATACAGTCCTGTGGAGAAGACAACAAAAAATATGATAAACAGGTAAAAAATAAAAAGCATGTTAGAAATGCTAATTGCCAAGGAGAAAAATTAAACAGTGCTAGCGAACCATGAAAAGATACAGAGGAAACTTATCTTCATATGACTAAGTAAAAGAAGCCAATCAGAAAGGGTTATATACTGTACAATTCCAGCTATAGGACATTCTGGAAAAGACAAAACTACGGAAACATATGGAAACAGTGGTTGCCAAACATTCTGATGGAGGGAAGGATGAATAGTAAGAGTACTGGAGATTTTTAGGGCAATTAAACTATAATGTATGGTACTGTAAAAATAGTAGATACATGATATTATACATTTGTCAAAAGCCCTAATGTAAGCTATGTATTTTAGTTAATAATCATGTATCACTACTGGTTCATTATTTGTAACAATTATACCACACTAATCTTAATAATAGAGAAAACAAGAAGAAGGAAGTGTTTATCTGGGAACTCTGTAACTTCTGCTCAATTGCATCTGTAAAAACTAAAACTGCTCTAAGTAATAAAGTCTTATTTAAAAAATCGCAAACAAAATGTTTTTTTTTTAAAAAAAAAAAAAGCACAGGAGAACAGGAAGTGTGGTACCATTGTAATTTTAGATAGGCTGAATGGTGACAGCCTTTCTGAGAAGGTGGCATTTAAGTAAAAGCCAAAAGTTGGGGAGTGAACCATGCAGCTACCTGGGACAAGAACACTGGAAACAAATACAGGGTCTCAAGGTGGGAGTGTATTCCAGAGGAGCAGATGGGAGAATGACTGGATTGGGTCATGGGATACTTTGGGGGCTATTGAAAGACTGGCTTTTTTCAGAGTGGGATAGGAAAGAGACAAATAACATGGTGACCTGACTTACCTTCAAAAGGGTTGGATGAAAGATACGAGAAAAAGGAATAAATCCAAAAGCATGGGGCCTGATGAAGTACAATGTTACATATCTGAGCTATGGGAGGCTATGGGAAGAGCAGTTTTCAGGGTAAGGTCAGTAGCGCAGTTTCAATCATGTTCAGCCATATTGCACATCCAAGTAGAAATGTAAATTTGTGTATTATTAGCTTATAGATAGTATTTAAAATCTGGATCAGATCACCAAGGGACTGTATGAAGATAGAAAAGAAACAAAGTCCAAGGACAGTGGGGAACTCCAAAGCTTAAAGGTCAGGGAGATGAGGGAAGAGAAGAACGGAGAGAGGAAGTAGGGAACCCAGAGTGTTGTGTCTGTGAGCCAAAGAACAAATTTCAAGAAAGAAAGGAGGATACCACTGTCAGATAACACTAAAAGATCAAATAAAATGAAGCTGGAGAACTGACCAATATAAATGGAGGTCATGGGTGATCATGATAAGGACAGATTTTGTGGACTGATCATGACAAAAACTTTCATGGATTAGGTTCAAAAGAATGGAGTGGGGGGGGCGTACCTTGGTGGGGCAGTGTTTAGGTCTGCCACCTCCAGGGGAGTGTAGTCCATATACATCCCAAAGACCCAGATTTGTGTCCCAAGGCCAGGGAAACAACCAAGATGCACAACTAAATAATAATAAATAAAATGCCTCTTTCTCTCTCTTCCTGTTTGCCTGCCTATCTGGCCTTCATTCCTACCTGCACTTTTCCTTTAAAATTAAATAAAGTGAGAAAAAAAAAAAAAAGAATTGAGTTGCGGGAGGACGGATAAAAGGAGACAGCAACTATAGACAATTTTTTCAAAGAAGAGAAATGTGATGATTACTGAAGGAAAAGAGGTGTGCAGAAAAGGCTATCTTGAAAGAAGAAATTGTAGTGTGTTCATATATTGATGGGGAAAAAAGAAACCTTAAAGAAGAGAAACTGATATTGCAACAAAGAGATAGAGAAAAATTCCTGAAACTGAATGCCTAAAAAGGTGAGGGGGGGTGAGATCCAGTTCACAGGTGGAAAGGTTGCCTTAGACACAGAGATAGTTCTTCACAGTGACAGGAGAAAAGGCAAAGTGGACATGACGATGCTGTAGAAGATCACTCTAGGTGCTTCTGTTATCTCTGTGCAAGAGACAAGACCATGCCCTGGGAGTGAGGGTGTTAGAGGAGCAGAAGGTTTCAGGAGAGGTGATGGGACACAGGCTTTTAGGAGAGGAGATCAAGGGACTGCAGGCCCCGAGAATTGGAATTCATTTATAAGGATATTGAAACCAAGATTAACCATAGGATCAGTGGAGTAGAGTATCAGTGGAGTGTGGACACTTAATGGCTACAAAAGGAGAGGTGTAGGTGACATAATCAGAAGACACTGTTCATGAGTGTGTGTGAGTGTGTTTCTAGCTCCCCAAAATCTCCCCTTAGCCTTTCCCAATGTTACTACTATTCTGCTTCTTTCACCATTGATTAATTTTGCCTGTTCTTGAACTTCGTACAAATGAAATCATACAATATATAATTTTTGTGTACCTAGCTTCTTTCTCTCAATGTTTTGTTTGTGAGATCTAATAATGTACCAATAGTTTATAGTGTTTCCTTTCATGACTAAAGCACAATTTATCAATTCTATGATTGAGGATGTTTTGGCTGTATTCATTCTGGGGCTATTTTGAATTAAACTAGTATAAACATTCAGATACCTGCATTTGGATGGATAGGTGCACAACTTTTTCTTTAGTAAATAATGGGATCATAGGAAATTGTATGTTTAGTGTTACTAGGTACTGCCAGTTTTTATAAATAGTCCAGTCTATACTCCCGCCAGTAACTCAGGATGCCCTTCAGTATCCTCATCGATACCTGGCAGTATCTAACCTTTCAGTTTTAGGTGTTCTGATGGGTCTGCTGTGGTACTTCATTATTATGACTTTAATTTGTTTTGCCCTGCTGAAAAATGGTGTTAAACACCTTTTCATTATTTGTTTTTCTTTCTTCCTTTTTTTTAAAGGAAAGATGCAGACAGGAATGAAGGCAAGCAGAGGCAAGCAGGCAGGAAAAGAGAAGAGGAACAAGCACTTTACTAATTTTTATTAAGTTGTACATCTTGGTTGTTCTCCCCTGTCCAGGACAAGAACCTTGGGTCCTTGGGTATATATTTGGCCAGCATTTTAGCTGGCACTTTGGCAGGAGGCAGTTGACCTAACCACTATTCCACTAGGGCACGCCAACACTTATTTTTATTTAGCTGTTCCCCAGGGCTCTGGGCCTCCAAACCCAGGTCCTTGGGGTGTATGTGGACTGTGGAACTGGAGGCTGCAGACTTAACCACTAAATGCCAGGGTGCACCTCATTATTCTTATTGGCCATTTATACATCCTTTGTAAAGTGCTTGTCAAGTCCTTTAAGACTTTATTGTGCTTTTTTAAATTACTCATTACAGTTTTTTTTTAAATATATCTGAGCTATTCTTGCAGATATCAGTCCTTTATAAAATATGCTATTTGATATTTTCTTCCAGTCTGTTACTTACCTTTCCACTCTCGTCATGGTGTTTGCCTCCTTCCCCGCAAAACCCTAGACCATGGCTATCGAAACCTGTGCCTTAGCTGTCTGAGCCACAGAGGGGTGCTTAATGGTGCTTTGTTTTGTTTTTTAAGAAAAGGTGCAGACAGGAAAAGACAGGAGGAAGAAGCATTTTATTATTTTTATTTAATTGTTCACACTGGTTGTTTCCCTCTGGACCCAGGACTCAAATCCAGGAGTATGTGGCCTTATGTTCCCTTCAGAGGCAATTGACCTAACTGCTACTACACCAGGGTATCAATGGTGGTTTTCTGATGGACATAAATCCTTCTTTTTGATTGTGGTGAAATAACATAAAATTGAGATTTTAAAGTAACAAGTGACAGCATTTCATACATTTAAAATGTTATATAAACCACCACATCTAGTTCCAAAACAGGCTTATCAATCCATATACCACAAGGAAACCCCATATACCCATTAAGTAGCTGTTCCCATTCCCCTCGCCCCCTGCTCCAGCCCTCAGCAACCAATACATGCTCCACTTCTATGAAGTCACCTGTCTGGAAACTTCATATAAACGGAAGCATGTAAGATATGACCTCTTGTGTCTGGATTCTTTCACTTAGCAGAATTTTTTAGCAATGAATTTGTATTTTTTTCCAATTAAAACATTTATTGGCATACCCCACTGGCCTAGCAGATAAGGCCACCAGATGTAGTTCACATATCCCAAGGACCCAGGTTCAAGATGAAGCACTGGGGGAAACAACCAAGATGAACAACTAAGTAAAGTACATAAAGTGTCTCTTCCTTCTCTCTCTTCCTGCCTGTCTACTTGCCGATTCTTTGATATTGTTCTTAGCATCACTATTTGCTTTGAAATACAACCATACATTTTATTACCAATATTTGCGATGAAATTTTAAATTGGCATTTCCTAAAATAACAGGTCAGAGGTTTATGTTGTTTCTGATGAGTTATAGGGTCAGTTTTTTCCTTAAAATTGTAGAATTTTATACATTTATTATAGCATTTCATAGAGATCTCCATGTGCATTACAAGTATGTATTAAAAGTATATAAATGTTCATTCCTCTCTCACATAATATGAAAATTAGTGTGAGCATTAAAACATCTTAAGTCAGCTTTACTTGAGATACTTGAGATGATTAAAAAAGCAGATTAATTACCTTGTAATTACATTACCAGAATGTACTGAACCAATAATTCTGAGAATCAGAAGTGACATTTGGAGGAAGAATCCCCTGTGATGTTTTGGTGTCCTAATGGAATCTATTAGAAAAACATATCTTTAATTACTTTAAAGTGCTTTCAATTACAATAATTTATTTTGTATCACATTTTTTCTCTCAGAATAGGAAGTTACTTTTATCTCATAACTCTGAGGTGTATAAAGTGTTGATTCTATCAATATTTTAAACAATATCACATCCTGTTGTTTCATTATTATAGTCAACTCATTTGCTGTTTGCTCTGATTTCTCTGTCCTTATCAGATAATGATCTTCCAACTTTTTTTTTTTTTTTTTTTTTTTTTTTTTACGGAAAGGTATAGGCAGAGATAAAAACAGGCTGGGAGGACAAGAGGAGAGAGGAGGAAGAACATTTTTTTTTTTTATATTGTAGTAACTTATTCTATACATTAAAATAAACTCAGATGTATAGATTTCCCATTCCTCAGATATATGTCAACACACCCTGCCCTCCACCAAATCACCAAGGAACACTTCATGTAGTTGTTCATTGTGGTTGTTCCCCTCCAGGCCCCGTTCTTGGGCTGTATGTGGACCTCACAGCCAGCCAATGGGGACAGATGGAACCGGGTCGCCCTTCTCTCTCTTTTTTTTAAGGAATGGAGGGAGGGAGACAGGAAGAGAAGGAGAAAAGGGTTTTTTATTTATTTGTTTTTGTGTTTCCTCCCCACCCCCACCCTCGGCCAAAGACCCTGGTCTTTTCAATTTATATGGCCAAAACCCCAGCATTCTCAGTCACCTAATCTAGAAGAGTGTGTGCCTGATGACTTTCTATTTTATTCCTGTTTTAACTCCATTCTATCCTCAGAAAGACTAGGAGAATAATACCTCAGAACTGTTGGTCAAAATATGACATTGAAGTATACAGTAAGATTGAAGTGAAAATATACTCTAAAAATCTATATGAAAATTGACCAAAAAAGGAAACATTAAAGACTAAAAGAGTCTTTAAGCAGTACTATATAGTCTCAACTACCCAATTTAAGAAGTTCAAAAAAAATAGCATAAACCAAGAAAAGGGAAGCATGTAATAGAATTCCAGCCTGACGTTTATTTTTCCTCAAGACCTTGGATAAAATTCCAATGTGTTTTTGTATCTGTTGTTGCCAATTAGAAGCCTGATGTCATATTTGTTTTTCATTTCTTTGGTAATCGATTGCACCCTATGTGTAGGTGAGATGATAGGAAAGGATGAACTTAGGTCTTTAAAGGAGATAAAAGGGGCAAGATTTCAACACTACTTGACAGTGAACATGGAAGAAACAGAAAAACCAGAGATGATTCATTCTTGAAGAAAACAAAAAACAAAAACGGGAAGAATAGGCATAGAAGGGAACGCAGGAGATGGGCTGGATGGTGCAGGACCTCCAAGTCAATATTCCTGTTTCTGGGTGGTTCTATGGGTTTGAAACTATGGATGGGGTTTCAATTTGTAGGATGAAGCTAAGATGCAGGAATTTTTTTTAATATATGAATGATGGATTATATCAGTGGTGTAAAAACATGATCAGTGTTGGAGAACTGGAGTGTGAGATGTTAGGGATGCTGAGAAGCAGAGGGTCAGACTGAGGAATACGAAAGCCCAGCCTGGGGCACCATCTCCCAGGAATACTGCTGATGGAAAGCACAGAGAAAGTGAAGCCTGAAAAAAAGTAAGTTGAAACAGAAGGGCCAAAAAGACGGGGTTGGAAGGAGGGGACGGTGTGCCCTCACTGAAGCAGAAAGAAATGACTGTTTGAGAAGGGACTCCCTAAAGGTGTCAAAATGCCCTGGAGAGAGCAAGTAAGATCTGGTTAGATTTAGTAGATGGCGGTCACTGACCACCTAGGCCAAAAAGGCTTCTCTGGGGAGCAGAGGGTGGGAGAAGAACAGTTATAAGAGTTGAGGGGTGAGCAGAAGGTGAGGAAGTGGAGCAGGGAGAGTAGACTGCTCTTTGGAATAGCTGAAATGTGAAAGGAAAGAAGAATGGTGACTACACAAAGGCAGGGGAATTTTATTTTATTTTTTTAAAGATAGCTGAGTTTTTCTGATTACAAAAGTAGTTAAATATTCTTTTCTCTTTTTTCCTTCATTTTGATTCCTGTTTTCCCTTATCTTGCTTAAAGAAAAAAGATCAAAACACAAAAAGGAAGAAAAACAAGGGAAAACCCCTCCACCATACAAAGCCATCCCCAAACCCCTTCCTCTCCAGCAACCTCAGCCTTGCTGTCATAATACAAAAGTTTTTTAATTTTATTTCATCAGTTTATTTGTATTATTTCTCCATATTCCAAGTATCGGTAAGATGGTGCAATACATCTTTCTCATTTTGACTCATCTCACTCAGTATCATACCCTTGAATTCCTCTTATCTTGACACAAATGGCAAAAAAACAAACAAACCATAGTTACATATTTTCATAAAACTTGGAAGGCACAGAAAAGTGCAATGTTAGATAAGCCTTCTATAAAACCCGTTGGCAGAAATGACAGTTATTCGCCCTTAGATGACAGTCCTCTAATTCATCCATTTATATTTGAAAAAAAATGGCTGCTTTGAAAGATGCTTGTTTCATTTCAGATATCATAAGCATTTCAATTTCAATAAATGAACTTTAAATTTTTATTATAAAGGAAATAGATGTTCATTGTAAAATAAAATATCAAGCAGTATAACATAGTTTCAGCTAAGGTTACTTGTAGCTTCGACTTGATATTCATACACAGAAGAAAGAACCGCAGAGCAGATGCTGAAGACAAACAAATGCTGGCAAGGATATGGAGAAAAGGGAACACTTTTGCACTATTGGTGGGAGTGCAAATTGGTACAACCCCTATGAAGAACAGTTTGGAGATTCCTCAAAAACTGAAGATGGAAATCCCATATGATCCCGTCATTCCACTTCTGGGCATCTCCCCCAAAAGATACAAAAGCACCCATCTGTGGAGATGTATGGATACATACATGTTTATTGTGGCCCTGTTCACAATGGATAAGAACTGGAAATTACCTAAGTGTCCAACATCGAATGAATGGATCAAGAAGATGTGATACATATACACAGTGGAATACTACACAGCCCTTAGAAGAGATGAAATCCTGTCATTTGAATCTACATGAATGGAACTAGAGGGGATTATGCTGAGTGAAACAAGTCAAAAGAAGAAAGATAGATACCAGATGACCTCACTCATAGGTGGAATGTGAACAGACAAAACAAAGGAACAGATGAAACAAAACTAATCCTGAAACATTTGCAACAGAACTGAGGTGACCAAAAGGGAATGGGGCAGGCGGGGCCAAATGGTGGTGGAGCCCACTGGACAGTGGGGAAGAACACTTGGTGATTTGGTGGAGGGAATGGTGTGTTGAAATATATCTAAGAAATGGGGAACCTATACATAAGAAATTATTTTAATGTGTAGAGTAATTACTACAATAAAAAAATTTAAAAGCATACTCTGGTTGCTAGAGATCTCATAGCTAGAGCCTGAGAAAATGGGTATCAAATTAAAATGTTGACTGATTCTAAGAAAAACAACAAAAAAGGCACACCCTGGTGGAGCAGTGGTTAGGTCAATTGTCTCCAAAGGAGCAAGTTCCAGGAGGAAACGAACAGTGCGAACAACTAAATAAAAATAAAATAAAGATGCTTCCTCTTCCTCTCTATTCCTGCCTGTCTGCCTACTTGCCTTCATTCCTGCCTGCATATTTACTTTAAAAAATAAAAATTAAAAAATCAAAATCTGCAATTCTATCCTCAAGAAATAAATACTATGACATTTCCACTTCTGTCTTGCCAGTGCCTGTATTAATCTGGGAAACAATAGTAATAATTAAACACTTAAGAACAAAGACTCTAGAGTGAAACTTCTAGAGACCCAGTACTCTGCCCCATCACTTGTAAACTGTAGAACAGTGGTTCTCAAACTTCTTGGTCTCAGGATCTCTTTACACTCTTTAAAATGGAAGATTCTCAAGAGCTTTTGTGTATGTAGGTTATGCACACTGATATTAAGAAATTAAAATGAGTTAAACTTTAAATATTAATTCATTTAAAAACAATAATAAATTATACATTATTGGTGAAAAGCAATATTTTCCAAATATTTAATGAGAACGGTGTATGCTTTTACATGTTTGCAAATCTCTTTGTCTCTGATTCTCATATCTGCTTGTGCCTTCAGTCTACTGTGGTATGCTGTTATGACTGTAGTAAATAAAGAAAATCTAGCCCCACGAATGTTGTTGGAAAAAGGAATATTTTAAGTCTTTTCAGGTACTGTGGATATTTATTTTCTGATACTATATCAAAACTTGATACACAGTTTCTTACAGGTTATTTACAATGTGGAATCTGAAACCATATCAATGAATTCTTTTGTAGTCTGTTACATTTGAATCAGTTGCTCTTTGTTGACTTGGAATGGATCATTTGAGATTATTGGTTCACTCTGTAATGAAGATCTTCAAAATGTGGACAAATACTGTATCTAATTTTACTATACAATAAAACTTCATTAATTCTGTTCATCTTAAAATAAAGAGAAAAAAGGCATGACCTCGTGGCTCAGGCATTAAGTCTATGGCTCCAGTGTAGACCTCATAAAGCCCAAGGACTGGGGTTCACAACCCGGAGAAGGTGGAACAACCAACATGAATAACTAAATAAGTGCTTTTTCTACCTGTCTTCCTCCTTATCTGCCTCCTTGACTTTACTCCTGCCTGCTTCTTTCCTCTTTAAAAAAAAAATATGTGCACTCTGGTGAAGTAGCGGTTGGGTCTGTCATCTCTAGTCAGGCATAGTTCACATACATCCCAAGGACCTGTGTTCACATTGAGGCCAGGGAGGGGTAGGGGGAACACCAAGATGAACAACTAAATAAAAATTTCAAAAATGCTTCCTCCTCCTCTCTCTTCCTGCCTGTTTGCCCACTCACCTACATTTTTGCCTGCACCTTTCCTTAAAAAAAAAATGTGAACCACTTATAAAAACAAAATGGAGGCATGCCCTGGTGGCCTAGTAGATAAGGGCACCGGACGCAGTTCACATACATCCCAAGAACCCAGGATTGAAATTTGGGCCCAGGGGAGCAGCCAGGTTGAATAACTAAATAAAATAAATAGAGTCTTTCTTCCTATCTGCCTGCCTCTGCTCACCTTCATTTTTGCCTGCACCTTTCTTTAAAAAACAAATCAAAAAAACAAAATGAGAGGATGGGAGGGAGGGAGGGAGGAAGGAAGGGAGGAAGAAGAGGGAGAAAGAAGTATATTTATTTTGGTTCCCACTCTCCCCCTCCTGGCCCTGGTTCAAGAACCTGGGTCCTTGGGTTTTACGTGGTCTATACCCAATCCCAGGCACAAGGGCACGCCTCAACAAAATTAAAGAATGCTAAACTCACAGTGGCACATACAAGTTTTCAAAAATTCAGAATTTCACTTGAGATCTGAAATTTCATCACTAAAAAACAAAATTGTTTTGCATGAAATGAGAGACTCACTTCATTAATTTTTGAGGAAATGTTTGCCAAATACCCATGGTAGCCAAACTAGAGTCTATCAGGCAGTTGTTAATTAAAAAATGTTGTTTGAGAAAACAGTGTGTAGTTCACCTCACAACTCCAACAATTGCATGAGAGCTTTTCCTCAGGATATTCATTGCACTCCGGTGTGCAGCAAAAGTGCTCTATTGCACTTCTCTTTACCTCAGAAACTATTAAAGATTTGTACTCAAGGGCTCTGACAATCTCTAAATTAATGTTTACTGTTCATCAAAGACAGCTTTTAGTTTGTTTTTCTAAACCACGGCTATGTGGAAAGAAGTGTATCATGATCGCCAATACAGTAGGTGTCGTTGCCTTGGATTCATGCTAAGGGACCAGCACTTTTATCGCCCCCATCCCCCACCCCCCACACCGTGCTCTTGCATCATTGTGAATACCAACAGTGGATGAGGACAAATATCATTAAGAAGTTTAAGGGTTTTTGTTTTGTTTTGTTTAAAGGAAAGGTACAAGCAGAAATGAAGACAAGTAGGCAGGCAGGACGAGAGCGGAGGAAGAACTTTATTCATTTTATCTAGTTGTTCATTATTGGTTGTCTCTCTGGTAGTGGGTCTTGAACCCGGGACCTTGGGATATATTTGGACTGCACCTGGTTTAATCTGCTTGGCCACCAAGAAATGCCGTTTTGTTTTGTTTTTACAATTTTATTAGATATTTTTATTTATCCTCCTGTGAACTACCTATCCATATCTTTGACTCTTTTCTTTTTAAATTGGCTTATTTTCTTTTCTATAGAATCACATAAACAGATTCTCTGATTTCTAACAAATTACCACATTTGCTTCATCATCCTCTCTATATTATATTTTTTAATCTTCATCATTTGAGAGCAAGAATAGACTTGATGCATCTTTGCCCATAAATATTTTAGTGCAATGTTTATTTCCTAAAAACAGCAACATTTTCATACAACTACAGTACAATTATCAACATCAGGAACATCAACATTTGTAAAAAAGTGTTACCTAAGTCACAGATCTTACTCAATTTTTGCCAACTGTCTCAACTTCCCTTAAACATTATACTGTGAGCCTTTTCCTACATTATTTAAATTCAAAACTATTTTAATTGAGGTAAATTTGATTTACAAAATGATATGTTTAGATATGCAGATTCATTATTCACCAAGCATATGACAGCACATCACGTCTGCCACCAACTACCAAGAGCCAGTCTTCCCAAACTGTCCACTGGACCCCCACCACCAGCTGGTTTCATCCTGCTCTGGTCACTCGGTTCTCTTTTCAGTGTCCAAGGGTTGGTTTGTGTTTCATCTGTTTGTTTGCTTTGTTTCTTTATATTTCACACATGAGTGAGCTCATCCAATATTTGTCTTTCTCCTTCTGACATTTCATTTAGCATAATCCCCATGTTGCCACAAATGTCAGGATTTCTTCCTTTTTAGGACTGTGTAGTGTTCCAGTGTGTATATAAACCACATTTCCTTTATTCATTCATCTGTTGATGGGCATTTGGGTTGTTTCCAATTCTTAGCTATTGTAAATAATGCTGCAATAAACACAGGGGTGCATATATCTCTGTGAAGTAGTTTTTATATTTTTCAGGTAAATACTCAGAAGTGAGATAATGGGATTGATAGACTTTATTCTCAATTTTTTGAGGAATCTCCATACTATTTTCCATAATGATTGCACCAACTGGCACTCCCACCAACAGTGTAAGTAGGTTCCCTTTTCTTCGCATCCTTGCCAAAGTTGGTTGTTTCCAGTCTTTCGAATAATAACCATTTGCACAGGTATAAAGTGATATCGTGGTTTTGTTTGTTTTTTTCAAAGGAAAGATGCAGGCAGGAATGAAGGGGAACAGAGAGCATCAGGTAGGCAGAAAGAGAGAGGAGGAAGAAGAATTCTGTTGTATTTAGTTTTTCATCTTTGCTGTTCAACTCGGCCTTAGGTCTTAAACCCAGGTCCTAGGGATGTATGCAGACTGCACTCTCGACTGAAGGCAGCTGATCAAATGGCTACTCCACCAAGGTACACCAGATATCTTTCTGTTTCAATCTACATTTCCCTAATAATAAGAGAAGAGGAACATCTTTTCATGTGCCTGTGGGCCATCTGTATGTCTTTGTTGGAGAAATTTCTATTCGGATCTTCTGTACATTTTTTAATTGGGTTATTTGGTTTTCTGTTGTTGAATTTCATGAGTTCTTTATACGTTTTGGATAGTAAGCTCTTGTCAGATGTATGATGTACAAATATCTTCTCACAGCAAGTAGTATGTCTTTTCATTCTGGTTATAATTTATTTTTCTGTAAAGAAGTTTTTAGTTGATGTAGTCCCATCTGATTGTTTTTGGTTTTGTTTTCTTGCTGCTGGAGTTGTGTCCTCAAAGATATCTCTAAGGCTGATGTCATGGAATGTATTGCCTATGTTTTTTTTCTAAAGTATTTATGGTTCCTAGTCTCTAACACATTTTGGATTAATTGTTGTGTGTGGTGTTAGCGCCATCTAGATTCTTTTGTATATGCTTTTGGCTCCCTTTGTCATAAATTAACTGACCATACATACGTGCGCCAGTTTATTTATGGTGATTCGATTCTGTTCCACTGTTCTGTGCATCTGTTTTTATTCCAGTACCACAATCACTATTGCTTTGTAGCCTAGCTCAAGGTCTGGGAGTGGGATACCTCTGCTTCCTTTTTCTCACAATTAATTTGGCTATTTGGGGTCTTTTGTGACCCCTTACAAATTTTTTTAGATTGTTCTATTTGCTTAAAAAGTATGCCAGTGAAATTTTGATGGGGATTGCATTTAAACCTGTATACAGTCTTAAGTAAAATGGCCATTTTAACGATGTTATTTCTCCCAACAATGAGCATGAAATATCTTTTATCTCTATATTTTCCTCT